>JANAVB010027617.1:0-42413 GCA_029216955.1 Iris pallida | reverse complement strand
AAAATTCTCAAATAATTAATTTGAGGACTTGATTGGAGATGGCCTTTATTTATCCTCTCAAAGGAACTTACAAGGCTCACCATGGTATAACACAAGTCCGTGTGCCAAAGAAACTTTCAACCAAAAACCAAAACTCCTTCATTCTATAGATTTTAGTAAAAAAATAGTTGTTCCACCGGATTTTGTGAAAAAAACCCATTTAAAGTTATACATTTTATATATAAAATATGTTGTTGTTATTAATAATGTTAATATAATAATTTAGGAGAGTCAATACATCCTTAAATATGACAAAATAATTTGGCCGGCCAGAGTGTACTATACTACTAGACTTTAAATGTAAACAGTAAATTAAAACTAACTATATTGAAAATTAGTGAGACTTTAATGACAAATTTTGATTTTGATTTGGTTGGGGTGCGCCAGGCCCTTGCAATAGTGCAACGCATCAAGCTACTGCATATGGACTCTCCTCCTGAAAAAAATTAATTTAATATCGTTGTGAGCACATGGCCCACATATCAGATATTAAACTGATAAGAACAGATACTACACTTGATCTTAGCCAAAAGGCCAAGAAAGGTATGTTTGAAAACAGTGCCTTGAGCTTCCTTTTATAACCTCTTTCTCAGCCAGGGTCTTCCGTGCCAGTCGATGTGGGACTAAAGTAACATCCATTCTGCTGACACTCAACTTTCTACTCGTCTGTCAACTCATTGGTGGCATCACCTACAGCTCTTAACAGCACAACCCTTACCAACGAGTTTACTATCAACAATCGGATCATCGACCGCCAAAGCTTCGAGCTTCTTACAAGCTGCACCACATAAAGATTAAGCCTCAATGGAGAACATTTTGAGGAACCTGCACCTCTTTCTAAATGCCCGCCTGTAGCATCCGACGCCGTCTGTGCAGATGGAGGACCAGGCCCATTACTTATGTTCCCAGTGTTTGGCAGGTCATCGCAAGTTCCATATGCGGCATTCCCCTGCTTGAAACAGAGTAGCATCGTTAAGTTTATTGGATGCAGTAGCCATTGGTAGCTAGGCAAATTAATCAAGCATAAAACAGAGTAGCATCGCTGAAGGAAGCAGAGTAGCATCGTTAAGTTTATTGAAACAGAGTAGCATTGCTGAAGGAAGCAGCTGCGTGAAAAGTCACGCACGCTACAGGGAGCAGCTGCGTGAAAAGTCACGCACGCTCAAGGAAGCAGCAGCGTGAAGTGACGCACGCTCAAGGGAGCAGCTGCGTGAAAAGTCACGCACGCTGAAGGGAGCAGCTGCGTGAAAGTCACGCACGCTCAAGGGAGCAGCTGCATGAAAAGTCACGCACGCTCAAGGGAGCAGCTGCGTACGTGCAAAAGCACGTAAGCAGAGAGCTGCGTACGCGTAAAAACACGCACGCAGGGTCTGGGTCTTCTTCTCCATGGCTGAGAAGAAGCTCCAATGGCTCCAAAACTTCAAAACCTCATAACTTGGCCATCCGAACTCCAAATCCAGATTTCCAAAGTTCTAACCAGGGTGGAATTGAACTCTCTTCCACAAGGAAACATCAAAAACCCATAAAATCCAACTTAAGTAGCTCAAACCATACAAAATCCGAAAATAGAAATAACTTAGATCTATAACAATGGAGGCTCCAAATCACAAAAACCCAAGTTCTAATGTTGATCACCATGTCCTAATCTATCAAATGGACAAGAAAAAGAGGGTTCTCATGTAGTGGCAAGATGCACTTGCCTAGGGTTAGGAGAGTTGTGGAGGAAGGAGAAGAAGAAGAAGAAGGAAATTAATGGTGGTGGTAATGAAGAGAGAGAGTGGTAGGTGGAGATATAAAGAGGGGAAGTTGTGGTGGGGATGAGGGTGGAGTGTAGGGCTAGGGTGCTCCAACACATAAAACCGAACCAAACCGAACCATCCCCAACCAATTAAAATCGAACCATGCCAAAACCCAAAATACGAGAGATACCGAAATTCCACAAGTTGAGAAAAATAAAAATACATGCCAAAAATCCAGATACGAGTATAAATACGAAATACGGGAAATACGGAAAATGAGGGTGACAACTCTACCCACCTTAAAAGAATTCCGTCCTCGGAATTTAATCAAGGAGCTAGAGATTGCCACGACAAGCTACACTAAGCACATGCAAGCTACACTAAGCAGTTCAATCATACAATGCAAGCAAGGAAGGGAAAACGTAAGGCATAAGAAAGACATTATACCTCACGAGTCAAACAGGTAGGGATATCGCGATCGGATGTCGTCCTCACGCTCCCACGTTGACTCACCTAAAGAGTGATGATCCCAAGCAACACGGACTAATTTAATAGTCTTGTTCTTGAGTATCTTTTCCCTCCGGTCCAAAATAGACACGGGCCTCTCCTCATACGAAAGGTTGGTACCAACAACCAATTCCGAATGGTCTAGGATGTGGCTCGGGTCCGGAATATACCGTCGTAATTGGGACACATGGAATACATGATGCACATCACTTAGCGACGGCGGAAGAACGAGACGATAGGATACATCTCCTACTCGCTCTAGAATATCGAACGGCCCTATATACCTAGGACTAAGCTTTTCCCGCACGCCAAAGCGAATGACGCCGCGGTTAGGCGAGATCCTAAGGAATACATGGTCGTCGACAGCAAATTCTAAGGGACGCCGATGAGCATCGGCCCAATGGCGCTGGCGGTCCTGGGCAACTCGGAGGTGATCTCTGACCTTCCTGACCACTTCAACCGTCTGAAAAATTAACTCGGGTCCGAGCATCTGCCTCTCCCCGACATCGTCCCATGCTAGCGGGGATCTGCACTTCCTGCCATAAAGAGCCTCGAAGGGTGCCATCTGGATACTGGCCTGATAACTGTTGTTGTACGAGAATTCCACCAGGTGCAGATGATTCTCCCATGAACCATCGAAGTCAAGGGTACAGGATCTCAACATATCTTCAAGAGTTTGGATTGTGCGCTCTGACTGACCATCCGTCTGCGGGTGATAAGCTGAGCTGAACTGAAGACGAGTCCCCAAACTCTTCTGCAAGCTGCGCCAAAAGTGTGATGTGAATCTTGAATCCCTGTCTGAGGTGATGCTGACTGGCACACCGTGAAGCCTGACGATCTGCCTGAGGTACATCTCTGCTAGCTGCACCGTCGACTGTCCAACTCTGAATGGAAGAAAGTGTGCCACCTTGGTAAGCCTGTCCACAATTACCCAAATAGCATCTCTGCCGGCCGGAGATCTGGGCAATCCGGTCACGAAATCTATGGTTATATGCTCCAATTTCCATTCTGGGATCGGTAAGGGTTGAAGAAGTCCAGCGGGCCTCTGATGTTCAACTTTAACCTGTTGGCAAACCAAATACCGAGAGACAAATCGGGCTATCTCCTTCTTCATGCCATTCCACCAAAAATGCTGTCGAATATCACGGTACATCTTCGTACCACCCGGATGAATAGAATACTGTGAACTGTGGGCTTCTGCCATGACTTCCTGTCTGATATCTCCACTGGGTACACAAAGACGAGTGTCGTGCCGAAGGGTACCATCTTCATGGATACATAACTCTGGCCTTCTTCCTGCTTCACACTCTGCTCTAAGTCGCTGGATCTTGGAATCTGCTGACTGTGCCACCCGGATTCTCTCAACTATGCTGGACTGAACCTGTAGGGTGGCCATCAATGCCAAGCTGGATGGAAGAACCACTTCAATTCCCATCTTCTGAAGATCTGCCAATAATCCTGGTTGCGCCGTCAGGAAATAAACTCCGGCTCTCCTGCTCAATGCATCTGATACAACGTTGGCCTTCCCGAGATGATACTGTAAATCCACATCATAGTCCACTAGTAGCTCGAGCCATCTTCTCTGCCGCATATTAAGATCCTTCTGGGTGAAAACATACTTCAGGCTCTTATGATCAATAGAGATCTCCACTCTATCTCCGTACAAGTAGTGTCTCCACAACTTCAAAGCAAACACTACCGCCGCCAATTCCAAGTCGTGGGTCGGGTAATTCTTCTCATGATCACGTAGTTAACGTGACGCATAAGATATTACCTTCCTATGCTGCATCAAGACACACCCCAATCCTCTGCCTGAAGTGTCGCAATAAACTGTGAATCCTCCGGTCCCATCTGGAAGGGTGAGAATGGGAGCCGTTATCAAACCTCGCTTCAACTTCTCAAATGATTCCTGACACTCTGCTGTCCAAACAAACGGCACATCCTTGCGGGTCAACTGGGTCATCGGTGCTGAAATCCTTGCGAAATCTGAAACGAACCGCCGGTAGTAGCCGGCCAATCCAAGGAAGCTGCGAACCTCTGCCACTGAGCTGGGTACCGGCCATGACACTACAAGAAATTGCATTTTTAGCAACATGTTTTAGCGACATAGGGTCTTTTATGTCTCCAAAAGCTAATTTTTACATGTTTTGGCGACATGAGTTATAATATGTCACAGAAAACATATAAATTTCACTGGAGGGAAACGAAATAACAAACCCGCCAAAAATTATTGACATATCGCGACATCGACATGTCGCAAAAAGATGTTATATATTCTGCGACATGTGGTACATGTCGCCGAAAGATACTACATATTCTACGACATGTGGAACATGTTACAGAAAGACCACTATGTGTTTGGCGACATAACTAGTCCTGTCGCAAAAGGACACTAAATATATTTATAATTTTTTTATTGAATAATGACCTAAATTATATGAAATAAAACGTAAACAAAATTAATCCCCCAACTACAGTGTTGACGCCGACTCTTCGTCTCTTCTCTGGCGCATTTTTTTTCTCCCCAAAAGCTGAAGGTATGACCGATTCCCTTTTGTTTCCTATTTGGTTTACAAATCAAAAGAGATTTCCTTTTTGGCTACCACCACCGTACCTCCTAGCACCGGTGGAGAGAAAATCGACACCACCATACCTCCACCACCGGAAGGTGCTTCCACCACCATAATATCAATTTTTTGGAGGTTCCTTTTCCGTGTTTTGTTGATTTTAGGGTTTTATTGATTTCTTATTTGAGTGTTTTGCTGATTTTAGGGTTTAGATTTACCAATCCACCATGTTGTTTTCCATCGACAATTGCTTTAGGTTTTATTAATTTAAGGTTTTTTTATAGAGATATGGATAGCATTAAAACTATCCCTCTGCTCAATTAGAGATGTAGTGTCGTTCAAAAGTTCTAGGAATTGATTGAGAATTTCCTCTTGCATTAACTTTCTCATATGTATTGGTATACTACTGCCCGTTTTCTTTGACTACAGAGAGTAGATTGTTGTGGATCAGGTTCTGGGAGAGGTGTTTTAATTTTTTTTCCCATCGGTTTAACTCTGATATGGATGTGATATGCAACATTGACAAACAATAATTTTGGTTAACCTATTATATTTTTGGACGGTTGTAATATATAGACCGTTGTAACTATACACTTGTCACAATTTTGAACAAGAAAAATACTAAAATGCAACATTCTAAATCCAATTTTTTTCTCAGTGTTTTGGTAGATAAACACCTTAATTTGATAGGTAGGATCAACAATTTTGCATCAAAAACAACAATCAAGGTGCCTTACCACGGTTATGTTAAAACTTTGCTCGAAATATCACTTATAAATCCATGTTCTCTGGATGCAGTGTAAAAGCCACCATTGAGCGCTACAAGAACACTACTAAAATACCCCACTTTACCGACGGATGGTTAGCGACGGATGGATTCCGTCGCTAATAGCGACCAGTTGCCGACGTCTTAGCGACGGATTAGCGGCAGACAACATAACATAATTTTTTCCAATTTTAAATGTAAAAAAAAGTCGGGTTTCCGTCGCTCAGTCGACGAACGTTAGCGACGGATTCTTTTGTCGTCGCTTGTTCGTCGCAAATGTTGGCGGCAAAATCTTTAAAACATTGGCGGGAACTTTAGCGACTAACTGGCGACGGATATATCCGTCGGAAAACTGCTTTTAATTTGCGACGGTTGAGCGACTGATTTATTCCGTCGCTATTCCGTCGCTAAGTTCTGTGCCCTAACTTAAATTGAACCGACGGGGGGGAATTTTTCATTCCCCCCAAAACTCTCTCTCTCTCTCGCGGCTCTCTCTCTCTCGCGCGCAGGCTCTCTCTCTCTCTCGCGGCTCTCTCTCTCTCTCTCTCTACCAGGTATATCTCTCTCTCTCTCTCTCTCTCTCTCTCTCTCTCTCTCTAATTTTGGTTTTGGGGCCGGGGGGGGGGAGTGGGGGGGGGGGGGTCGGCTTCGCGGGGGGTGGAGAGGGCGGGGGGGGGGGTGGTGAATGGGGTCAGGGGGTCGGGGGGTGTAGGGGAATGGGGGCAGGGGGTGGGGGGGGGTGGGGAATGAGGGTCGGGGGGTCGGGGGGGTGGGGAATGGGGGCAGGAGGGTCGGAGGGGTGGGGGGTGGAGAGGGCAGGGGGGTCGGGGGGGGTGGAGATAGCAGGGTCGGGGGGGGGGGGGGTCGGGAATGGGGGCAGGGGGGGTCGGGGGGGCGGGGGGTGGAGAGGGCAGGGGTCGGGGGGGGGTGGGGAATGGGTGGCAGGGGGGTCGGGGGGGGGGGGGTGGGTAATGGAGATTGATGGTTTCAGTTTTGACACTTATTCCTAGTATATATTCACATAACTTATCATTTGGTATATGTGTTTAGTGTTATATATGAGTATTATGTGATTTTGCTTCGATGGGGAGCTTGTGGACTGTTTTAGAGTTTGATAGGTGGACTGTTTTGGACTATATTGTGTGTATGTGTGTGTGTGTGTGTTCATAGCTTTGATTTGAGTGTCATGGCAGTAACATAGTAGAGGGGGGAACGAAATTGTATTATGAGTATGTCTCTATATATTTTGTATGTGTGTGTGTGTTTAAGAGAAGGAAATTATACAGATGAGTGAAGTAGAGGGGAACTTCACTGTGTGTAGTGTGCAATACACACAGGTACAAGGGGTCTTAGCCCCTGTGCAGCAGGAATTGTCCTGTAAGCGACTAGTAGCAGGCCCTTCCTGCCTTTGCACAGCAGAGCAGACAGGGGACCTGCAGCAGCAAAAGAGCATGGATAGAGGGAGGGAATGAAAGAGAAACAACAACTGATAGGGGTAGTGGTCCCTGTGAATGGTTGCACTTGAGGTAGAGGGGAACACGCAGATACTTGTATAGGTGTATCCACCTAATATGGTGTGTGCACCTACATTAGCAGTGGTAACAGGGAGTTATATTTGGCTGTCTATACAAGAATCCCCTGCATATAATAGCAGAAAGAGCATCGGAAGAGAGGGGACTTAGCAGGCATGTGTGTCTTGTGTGTGTCATATGTGTGTTAGAGAGGAACGCGAAAAGGGAATATAGAGTGATGTGTGTGTGGAAGTATATGTGTATGTGCTTGGTGTGTGTAGGTTGTGATCACCATGGTGTGTGTGCAGAGAAAGGAATTTAGTATACATATTTCAGTCCCAAGTCTTTACTGTACAGTCCCTATATCATTAAGTTTTAGTGTAGAATGAACCTTACCTGTGTCAGTCCTTGTTCGAGTTATATGACACGCATAAGTTGTTTCAGTCTCTCTAATGTCCAGTCCATTAATTTTCATCTTTATGTCCAGTCCCTTAACTATTTATGTATCAAATATTATATTGTGTCAGTATATTTGTAACTTAATGTTCAGTTCATTTATAACTTCATGATCAGTCCCTACTCCCTATTGGTTCAGTCCCTTACCTGCAAATATATCAGTCCCAAAGGAATTTTATATCCTTACATCAGTTGACAGTATAGTCCAGTTCCTTGTAAGCTTTATTTCAGTCCTCGTATAACCTTCCTTTGTATCAGTCAAGGGGTAATGAAGGGCGGATTTGCATTTGATTCGAACTTGGTTAATGTTAAACTGTCATTACAAAATCGGGAATTGATTTCCTTTCTTTAGACTGAGATTCGAATGAGGAATGGTATGTGAAATGTGGACTGAGAATTAACTTCATTTCCTTAATAGTTGATATTGATTCATCCCTTTTAGACTGATTTGAAGATTGATCCTATTCTTATGTTTAGTTTGTCTTACGATACAGATTTTCACATCCAAATTGAGGATGAGTCGTTATTTTGTTGATCGTACATGGATGTACAAACGGCAACACGAGAGTAGAATTGGTGTGAGTGACGATTTTCAGGCAGGCGTGGAAGTATTTCTTAATTATGCAATGAGCAAAGCTCAGTACATGGACGGTAACAAAATTAAGTGTCCATGTGTTAAATGTCACAATAGACGTTACGAAGAAGTGGTGACTGTGAGAGATCATTTGACCCGTAAGGGTTTCGTACGTAATTACGGCCTGTGGTCATCGCAAGGTGAACTATATTCGGAAAGACAGGCTGCGGAAGCTGCTACTTATGCTTTTGATAATAATGCTGCAACGGATGTCATCGAAGACCACGGATGCTCTGTTGATTATGGAGATCTGCAGAACCTTGCACGAGATATGGTGTATGATGCTGCAGGGCCTAATTTTGATCCGGAGGATCCTAATCCCGAGGCGAAGGAGTTCTATGACATGTTTCAGGACGCAGATACTTCTCTATATCCTGGTTGTGAGACTCATTCCGCACTGTCAGTGACGATGCGGTTGTTGAACATAAAGTCTGATTTTAACTTGCCACAAGCTTGCTATAATCGGATCACAGAAGTAATCAAGGAGGTGTTACCGAAGGAATCAAAAGAGCTACCAAAAAACTTCTACAAGTCAAAGATGATGGTCCGACAACTGGGACTGGGGTACGAGAATATAGATTGTTGTCGCAACGGGTGCATGTTGTACTACAAAGAGAATTGCGTATCAGAAAGTTGCAGCTTCTGTAATGCGGATCGTTACAAGCCAGTACAGGGAAAAGGAAAGTCGACTAGAAAACGACGTCCTTACAAGTATATGCATTACTTGTCGATCACGAAGCGCTTGCAGAGGATGTATATGTCTCTAAATACAGCAGAACACATGACGTGGCACAGCGAAGAACGCATAAAGGACGAAGGAGAATTGTCACATCCTTCGGATGGAGAGGCGTAGAAACATTTTGATTTGTGTCATCCAAATTTTGCTGCAGAGCCTAGAAATGTACGCCTGGCGCTATGTGTTGATGGCTTCGCCCCTTTCGGACAGTCGGGATCTCAGTACTCATGCTGGCCGGTCATTCTTACCCCTTACAATCTGCCACCATGGATGTGTATGAAGACTCCTTATATGTTTCTGACAGCTATCATACCCGGTCCTAAAAATCTGACGAAGAACATCGATATATATTTACAGCCGTTGGTGGATGAGCTGAAACAGCTGTGGGAGATCGGCGTCACGACTTATGATATTTCCAGGAAACAGAACTTTCAGATGAGAGCTTCACTCATGTGGACAATCAATGATTTTCCAGCATACGGTATGCTGTCGGGATGGAGTACGCACGGCAACATGTCTTGTCCGATATGCATGGAAAATAGTAAGGCGTTCCGTCTTAGGCATGGAGGAAAAACTTCTTTCTTTGACTGTCACCGTCAATTTCTGCCCGCGACCCATCCTTGGAGAAAAAGGACGCGTTCAGATATGGAAAACAAGAATTTTCTCAACCTCCACCCAGATTTTCGGGATACGATATTTGGGAAGCTGTAAAGGAATTGCCCACCGCAATGGAAGATCCATCGAACCATCGTGTCGAGGGGTTCGGACAAAGCCATAACTGGACCAAACGGAGTATCTTCTGGGACTTGCCTTATTGGAAAGATAATCTTATAAGGCATAATCTTGATGTCATGCATATCGAAAAGAACGTGTTCGATAATGTCTTCAATACCGTCATGGATATTAAAGGAAAGACGAAGGACAATCCAAAAGCAAGACAAGACATAGCCGAGATATGCAAGCGTCCTCATCTGAACTTGATACAAAGGGGTGCTGGTGGACAATTAAGTAAGCCTATAGCGCCATACACATTGAGCAAGGAAGATAGATTAATAATCTGCAAGTGGATATCTAATTTAAGATTTCCCGACGGCTATGTTTCGAATTTGTCTAGATGCGTTGATCTCAATGAACGCAAGCTAACGGGAATGAAGAGTCACGACTGCCACGTGTTTATGGAAAGATTACTGCCCATTGCTTTGAGAGAGTTGTTGCCTTCTGCTGTATGGGTTCCGTTGGCCGAGCTGTCTACATTCTTCAGGGATATCTGTTCAACTAAGCTGACGGTGCAACATATGGTACAACTTGAGGAGAAGATTGTCTTAACAATCTGCAAGTTAGAGAAAATATTTCCACCGGGCTTTTTCGACAGCATGGAGCATCTACCGATTCATCTAGCATACGAAGCCCGTGTCGGCGCATCTGTTCATTATCGATGGATGTACCCCTTTGAAAGGTAAATAAAAACCGATATAATTTAAGTGAAATTTAAGTGGATTTTACAATTCATTGTTAATTCTCAAGATAATTTGTCTCTTTAGGTACCTACACCATCTAAAGAAGAAAGTTGGCAACAAGGCTCATATAGAGGCTTCGATATGCGAATCATATCTTATCGAGGAGGTGTCAAATTTCTGCTCCATTTATTTCGATACTCATGTCGAGACAAATCGAAATAGACCTCAAAGGAATGAAGAAGACGTTGAGGATGGAGGTATATTCAATTTAAGGGGCAAGCCTATTGGGGCTAGTAAGAAACGGTGGTTGACCGACGATGAGTATGATACCGCTCACCGATATGTCTTGTTAAATTGTGACATACAAGAAGTGAGAGATTTGGAGAAGTAAGTGACTACGCCTCGTTATAATCTCTAATTTGGTGAATTAAGTGACTACACTTATTTTATTCTCTCTAACAGTGTATTTAGAGGTGAAGTCAAAATGAGGACACCATATATTACAGATGAGGGACTTCAAAGAGAGGTTGATTGTACCTTTCCGTCCTGGTTTCGTAAATACGTAAGTAACTGAGATAATATGTTATGCGGCTACCATTAAAATATATGCAGCTAAAATATTTAAATTATCAATACATGTTTACAGGTTTTTATTGCCTGAAACAACACTCATAAATGAGAGCATTCGTTATTTGGCATTGGGACCGAAGAAGCATGCAAAGACTTTGTCAGGCTATGTCGTTAATGGCTTCAAGTTTAAGTCAACTCAGCATGCTATAAATGCCGAATTTCTCAATGACGGCTTCGATACCAAGAATTCTGGTGTTTGCATAAGAGGCACCATCTATGACGACGAGCCGGACTTTGACTATTATGGAGTGCTTCGGGAGATTGTAGATTTACAATATAGTGCCCCATATGATATGCATATTGTGATGTTCAAATGTGAGTGGTTCGATACGAGACCAAATATCGGTTGGAGAATCGATAAACAATTTGGATTCGTCGATATAAATCATCGCAGGAGGTATAGAGGGTCCGACACGTTTGCGATAGCAAGTCAGGCTGTTCAAGTCTACTATACAAGCTACCCAAGGCGTCGTAGAGATCGATTTGACTGGTGGGCAGTATGCAAGATTAAATCTAGAAATACATTCAACGTTGGAGACCCAGCATACCAAGAGGACCAGATCGAGAAGCCCCAATACATGGGACAACAGTCGGATACCATGGACGTGGAAGATGTCGATATACCTCATGCTGAGGAAAATAGAGGGGAGGAAGAGGTTGATATACAAGACTTAGCTGTCAACCAGGGGAGAAAGAGGCGTCTTGTCCCAAGTATTGAGCCTGAACAAGAAGTAGAAGAAGAAGAAGAAGAAGAAGAGGATGAGGATGAGGATGAGGATGATGATACAGATGAAGTCGACGATGAGGATGATGATATAGATGAAGTCGACGATGAGAATGAGGATGAGAACGATGACGATGACGATGAGGACGAGGACGATAACGATGATTAGATTAAATATCGGTATATATTAGAAGCACTTACAACTAACTTAGTGAATTCAGTTTAGACGGACACATTCTTATTTCAGTTTATGGTTTTGTCGTTCGATCATCTACTTATTGTATGATTTTCTTTTACAGATGGCACTCTTAGTTCTCATTGTCTTGACGGCACTCGCCGCCCTGCTGGTATATATATTTTAGTTCAGTTTTATATTCATTTATACTTCTATATTGTTAATTATATTTATGTGTTCTATTTACAGGTCATGGTCACTACCACTCGTGCTGGTGGTAGCCGTGGTGGTGCTGGTGGTGGCGGTACTGGCCGTGGTGGGCGTGGTGGTAGCGGTGGCCGTGGACGTGATGGTAGCGGCCGTGGACGTGATGGTAGCGGTCGTGGTGGTAGCGGTCGTGGTCGCCTTCCACATACCCCGGATATAGAGTCCTCCGATCCCGACCTGGAGAGCCCGGCCACAGACTCTTCCCGCCGTCGATCTATCTCTGCGACCCATCCTTCATCTTCATCGAGGCCTGAGACTCCATCCGTTAGCGGATCCGTTCCGCCCCCGGATGCACCAGCGGGTACACCATCAGTTACTGCAGGGTGGGCTCCGGAGTACCCCCGGATTCAGCTTCATCCTGCTACCGGTGAGTACATCCGCGGAGCCGCGGATCCTCCGACGCCTCCAGAGAGGCCGATAGGCGAGAACCGACGCGAGCTATGGCCCGCGGGTGATACGTAAGTAAATTTAAGTTAATTTATTAAATTTGTTTCATTTATTCAAGTTAATAATCCGGTCTTTGCTTCTTTGTAGGTTTTTCCCGTTTGATGCTGCCCGGATACTCGGGCAAATTATCCGGGAAAACTACCATGGCCCTTACCTCAATTTTTCTGAGGTGCCTCAGAACATGCAGTACGTCTGGCTCGAGGAGATGAAGGTATATATATATCTTTTGGTTAATTATTAATTATTCTTTAATCCACTAATTTTTTAATTACGTGATAATTTTATTTGTATGTCAGACGACGTTCTGGTGGCCCCCCCATCGCGAGGAGTTGATTCGCAAGGCCTACAAAGCCGCCGCCGGGAAGAAGATACGGGATGCGGTGTACGACGTTCGTACGGCGCATTCGAGGAAGAAGTTGCTCCGGGAGGAGTACTACGAGCAGATGTTGGATAAGATGAATACTGCTCAGTACAGGGAGAAATCAGAGAAAGCGAAGGCGAGCAGACAGGTCGCTGCTCTGCATACAGGAGGTTCAAAGCCCCACGCAGCGACGCGTGCAGATTTGGTGAGATACCGCAAATTCATTTCACTATTAAATTCGGTACTATTAATATACGTAGTTAATTAAATTCGACGTATATTTCGTATGCAGGCACGACAGACGGTAAAGGAGGGGAGAGAGCCGGAGTCGGTCACCGCCTACGATGTATTCCTGCATACACACAAGAGGCGGGCAGACGGGAGCTTCGTCGACGCGAGGGCCCAGGCGACTGATGTAAGTAATTACGTTTATGAGATTTATATTAGAAATATAATTATTGTTAACTTAATTAGGTGAACGTAGGATTCAAATTATAACTTAGGGAAACATAGGATTTAGATTATAACTTAGAAAAACTTATAGTATAAACACATTCATTGGATAGGCTGCATATCGTGAGGCCCTTAGTCAGATTGAGCCCCCTGCCGAGGTTGTCGGCGAAACGACGCCCACCCAGACGCCCTCTTCTATGGCCGCTCGCTACGACGACGTGTTCGTAGAGTCTGTCGGCGGCTTTAATAAAGGGAAAGTCTACGGCGTAGGTTCCATGGCGGCGTCGTTGCAGGGCGCGACTCCGAGATATCCACCGCCCCCGCCTCCTCCCGCGCCCCCGTCGGACGATATGAGGCGGCAGCTTGCGACTCTCACCTCCGATATGTCGGAAATGCGGAGTCTAATGTCGGATGTGCTGGAGCGCCTTCCGCGTCCTTCTTCTGCTCCCGGTCCAGATCCGTCTGCTCCCGGTCCGTCTAGTGCGGTTGCCGGTCCTTCCGACCCTGGACGTTATTCATTTGACCGTTCTGCCGAGGTCCGCCTGGTACCGGATACTGCGCTCATTGGGCTCATGGACATGATGTCGGCAGAGCAGCTCCGCAACCTTCCAGAGCATGTGTTGTCCCAGGTGCCGGCGTACATGGTGGAAGAGTACATCCGCCGGGCCGAACGACGACCCCCCCCATCTCAATGATATTTGTATTGTTTTTGGATATTTGTACTGTTTTTGGATTTTGAATTTTGGATATTTTGGAAGCGTACATGAATGTTTGGATATTATGAATTTGTGTATTTGTGTTTGGATATTTCTGTTTGATATTGGATTTATGAATTTGGATATTTGTTGATCGTACATGGATGTTTGGATATTGGATATTGGATATTGGATATTTCTGTTGATATTGGATATTGGATATTGGATATTGGATATTGGATATTTGGTGAAATAGAATGTTTCTGTAATTTTTTTTCTTAATGTTGCATTTAGCGACGGACTAGCGACTAAGTAGCGACGGATATTTGCAGTTACCGACGGACTAGCGACGAGATTCCGTCGCTAACTGGGGGAAATAAATTTGCAGGTAGCGACGAATTAGCGACGAACTAGCGACGAACTAGCGACGAAACTTCCGTCGCTAACTGGGCACAATTAATATTAGCGACGGAATGTCGACTACCTGGCGACGGTAAATTCGTCGACATGGTTCTGGAAATATGGTTGGTTTCCAGAGACTTAGCGACGGATAGCTTGTCGCTACTTCCGTCGCTAATCTGTCGAGGTTGACGACGGACTAGCGACGGCTTAGCGACCCATTATTCGTCGACATGGTTCTGGAAATATGGAAGCTTTCCAGAACCAGGCCGACGCCCTTCCCGTCGCTAAGCCGTCGCTAAAACGTCGCGGTTAACGACGGAATGGCGACGGAATGGCGACTGATTTTGCGTATCAGGAACCTCTCTGATACGCTTTTACCGACCTATTTACGACGGCTTAGCGACGGATATTTTAATATTATATGGCATGTAAACCGACGAGAACAAGTCGCTAATCCGTCGCTATTCCGTTGAAAGTCAGCCGTCGGTAATCCGTCGCTAGTCCGTCGGTTAATCATTTGTCCGACGGCTTAGCGACGGACAAGTTATAGCGACGACGTTTTTCCCGACGGCTATTTTCATCAAATATCCGTCGCTAAGCTGTCGGTAATTCATGTTACCGACGGACGAGCGACGGAGGTGGCCGTCGCTAAAGCTGGTTATTTTGGTAGTGGAAATCATGCATTGATTCATCCAACACTACAATTGTCACCGAAGCTAATTCTCAGGTACTGTTTTTGCCTAGCTACTTTGAAACAGCGGCACTTGTGCATCGAACATTAACTAGACCCACGGACAAGTGAACAACAATCCTACTACAAACCTTCTTGATGGATCCTTACAAGTATCTAGTTCTGGATAGTTATTATTTTGACACAGTCTCTGAACTTGCTCTAATTGGTATTATTATACTAAGAAGTTTTAATATTTTTATCACTTTCTTGCTCTCCTATAACGCTGCTATATTGAACATGCATGCAGAAATGAGTATGCTTGATTCATCTCATATATGCTTTTTAAGTCCTTGCATAATTTAATGATTGAACATTCATATTATGAGGTATCTTTAATTCAGAATAACTATACTTTCACTTCACTCTTGTTGTTTTTCTAAATATACCAATTTAGTGAAAAACTATAGAATGTTAAAGAATGCTTGATATCCGAAATGAAAGGGACAGGAGTTCAAATCTACTAGCAAAAACTGGAATTATCATAACATAGACAGTATTCAGTTTTAAGGTTATTTTAATTATTAGAAAAGTTCTTTTACGGGTTTATTTCGATTTTGATTTTTATATAAATTAATAGGAACTACTTGATCAAACAATCTTATACCATTTTACTCTTCACCCTGTTTACTCCTTTTCTGATAACACAAATATAAGCACAAGCAATCACATAACACAGACCCACATGTGAAATCATTTTCTGATACCCCTTCACCCTATTTTGCTCCTTTTCTAAAACAGCAACTGTTTACTCCTCCACCCAGTTTGCTTCATATTTGCAAGTATACAGACTTGCTTTTGTAGGCTAAGGTAATTAAACCATTGTCTGTGTTATAAGAAAAGGAGTTAGTTTTCCAAGCATATTTATTCTTAGAGCGAGCAACTCGTGTGCACGAAGTAGTTAGTTTCCCAAGCTAGATTTTAAATTAGAAGTAGAAGAACAGGCAGACAAGCCATTTCCAACTTCAAAGATGAGACTCTACAACAGTTTTATTCATATAGGGAGGTAGACAGACTAAGCATGGGTTTAAAGTTCATATATGGCTGTCACTACTTGCGTTTTCTAGAGTTGGGGTTTCTTTCTTGGCATTGCCCAAAACTATCACGCTTTTGGAAGCCTTGTTGAGCACATCGTACAGCCAAATGGCGCTTTTTGAGATGCAGTTGCTACTCGCTGATCCGATGCCCCCCCGAAGTATGTTTAGCCAACGCGATTGCCGTATTGGTCTGATGGGATTTGTCGACATCGGAGGCTCGATCCCTGGTCTTGGTTAACGCCTTTTTCCCTAGTAAGGCAGTTGCTTGCATTGCAGGAATGAAGCCGCCGCCTCTCTGTATGTATGATCAATTAAATTTAGTAGGCATTCTGAAAGAGAACTTACATACTTCAGTACAAACATGCTTAAATAGGAAGAAAGAAGCAGTATGTTATATTATTTCTTTTTTGCCTATTTTTAAAAGATGCCAAACCTCCTCAAATATTGGGACTTTTGTTTCAAGTATACAGACTTTTAAAAGATGCCAAACCTCCTCAAATAGAGTGAAACAATATCTGATACTCCTTCACCCTATTTTCTCCTTTTCCTGAACTCTTTTTCTGATACTCCTTCATATTTGCAAGTATACAGACTTGCTTTTGTAGGCCAAGGTAATTAAACCATTGTCTTACTCTTTAATCTAGATACAGTTACCTTACTTTTCAATCCATATGCAATTTTCTTACTCTTCAAATGTGCTATTTTCTCATCCGATACTGTATGTAGCATAAGATATAGTGAAAAACTTCTTTGAGATATATACCTGTTATGATTAGTTTTTTTTTGTCTAGAGGACCTTGTTTTATTAACTTCAGGTCCTTTTGCTATTGTCTGTTGCTTGTCAGTGAATGTCTACATGTTTTGTTAAAGATTTACCAATTATGAACTTTCTGAACAATGTTGATTACTTCCCAGTTGCAAGTCTCTATCATTGTAATTCCAGAGTTGAAAAGTCATGGCAAAACTTGGAACCCTTGGACACAAGATGATTAATTATAGTTATTTTAAGTTTGAAATAGACTGGGATACATTGTACTGAAAAAACAAAAATTACATGTCAAGAATGGTAAGAACTGCTGGCATCTGGATGTACTGAAAAACAAAAATATAGAACTTTTTTTTCCCCTACAACTATCAAATACTTCACTAATATCGTCTCAATATGGATTAACAAAGAACAAATCATCCATTTAAAAACAGATTATGTGTGCAAATTTACTTTTGGCTACATTCGTTTTTAGTCTATAACTTCGTAGATAATTATTTTTTTAGCCACTTCAAACTATTTTTTTACATTCTCGTTTATGCTACAACCATTAAGGCCATAACTTCATAGATAATTATTAACAATTATATTTTCTTGCAGAGATGGACAAGAGTTGGATGACACTTTTTAGAAAAAGATTAAGTCAGCCGTATGTTGATGGGGTTAACTCTTTTGTCGAATATGCAATGAACAAAGTGGGCAAGAATGGTAGGATTCGATGTCCATGTAATGATTGCATGAACTTAGAGTGGCATACAGAAAAAGATGTGAAGAATCATTTAGTTCGACATGGAATGATGTTATCTTATACTAATTGGGTGTACCATGGAGAACTTGTTACTGAGAATCAAACTCAAGTATCAGACGATGAGGGTGATATTGAAATGTCAGATGAAGAAGACGATCAAGACGAATTTCCTGAATTACTACAAGACTATTGTCGGGGGGCTTACATGGGCCATGATTGGGAAGATGATACTGCTCAGAGGGAGGAGCTGCATAACATCGATAAAAATATTGGAGGATGCACAACGTGAAGTGTACCCAGGGTGTAAGAAGTATACTTTGTTGAAGTTGCTGATTACGCTGCTTCATGTGAAGGTAATCAGCAAGTGGAGCAATAAATCATTCAACATGCTGATGGAAATATTATTTGACCTTCTACCCGAAGGAAATTTGCTTCCAAAGTCCATTTATGAAGCTAAGAAGTTCTTACGTGATCTGGGCTTGGGGTACAAGACAATTCATGCATGTCAACATGATTGTGCACTTTTTTGGAAGGAGAATGCAGCCTTAGAAAATTGCCCAGTCTGTGGAGAGTCTAGATACAAGATAAATAATGGTAATGGGAAAAAATATCCCACATAAGATCTTGCGGTACTTTCCATTGACACCAAGATTGCGTAGATTGTATATGTCGAGGAAGACAGCTACAGACATGAGATGGCATAGTGAGAAGCGCATGAATGATGGAGTATTAAGGCATCCAGCTGACAGTGCAGAGTGGAAGGAGTTTGATAGCAATTTTCCTCATTTTGCTCAGGAATCCCGAAATGTACGGCTAGGAATGGCCACTGACGGGTTTAACCCTTTCGGAAACATGAGTACATCTTACAGTTTGTGGCCTGTAATACTTATGCCCTATAACTTACCACCCTGGAAGTGCATGAAAGATCTATTTTTATGATGTCTTTGCTTATTCCAGGTCCCCAAGCACCTGGGAGAGATATTGATGTTTACATGCGACCATTGATTGATGAGCTAAACAATTTGTGGGAAAATGGTGTACTCACTTATGATGCATCCAGGGAACAAACTTTCCGAATGCATGCAGCTATAATGTGGACAATAAATGACTTTTCCTGCGTATGGTAACTTGTCTGGGTGGAGTACAAAGGGTTATTTGGCTTGTCCCACATACAATGAGAATGCTTCATCTCAAAGTTTGAGAAATAAAATTGGATACTTGGGACATCGATGTTACTTGCCTGATAATCATGTCTGGCGAAGAAGTAAGGCCTTTAATGGAAAGACTGAGCACCAAAAGAAATCGTTGGAGATACCAACAGAAAAAATATTAAATCAGTTGGATTGCTTATCATATGTCGAGTTTGGGAAGAACCATAAGAACAAAAAGAGACCCCGTGACCAAGCAGAATTGAATTGGACAAAGAAGAGCATCCTATTTGAGCTCTCATATTGGAGAAAACGGAAGCTCCGACACAATCTTGATGTCATGCACATAGAGAAGAACATATGTGACAATTTGCTTGGAACGTTGTTGAACATAGACGGGAAGAACAAGGATACAACAAAAGCTCATTTTGATTTGGAGGACATGGGCATAAGGAAAGAATTGCACGTACAGAGGTCTCTCGATGGTTCCTTGATCAAGCCTCCAGCGATTTACACATTGACACCAAAGGAGAGAGAGGGTTTTGTTGAATTTTTAAAGTCAATCAAATATCCAGATGGATATGCTGCAAACATCTCAAGGTGTGTGACCACAAAAATGGAAAATTCTCAACCTTAAAAAGCCATGATTGTCATGTCCTTCTACAACGAATTCTTCCAATCGGGATGCGTGGCTACCTTAACAAGGATGTTTGTACTATAATGTTTGAGTTGGGTAATTTCTTTGAGGAGTTGTGCTCTAAGACGTTGGTGCCAACAGACTTAGAGAAGTTAGAAGAACGCATAGTTCTAATACTTTACAAGTTAGAGAAGATTTTTCCTCCAGCTTTTTTCGATGTGATGGTGCATTTGGCAGTTCATCTTCCACGTGAAGCCATCCTTGCGGGACCAGTGCAATATCGTTGGATGTACCCAATTGAAAGGTAATTTGTACTATCTTAATATAAATTTCAACTTAAACATGCTTTCATTATTGTAATTGGTTTTTGTTTGAAGGTTTCTTGGAACTCTAAAATGGTACGTAACCAATCGAGCTCGGCCAGAAGGTTCAATTGCTGAGGCTTATATTGTAAAAGAGAGCTTGACTTTTTGTTCAATGTACTTGAGCAATGTTGAAACAATATTTAATCGAGAAGAACGAAATGCTGATGGTGGTGAACGTGGTCCTGGGTTAACGATATTCACGCAAAATGTTCGTCCTTTTGGATGACTAAGAAGGGCTCCTGATGTCTCAGAGAAGGAATATGAAATTGCTAAGTGGTTTGTGCTTTACAACACCGACGAGGTTGAGCCGTATCTAGAGTATGTTATTCAACATCCTTACATGCATTCATAACTTAAAATCTTTGATTATTGATTTATTTGCACTTATGACTTTAATTTCTTCAAGTAGGGAACACAAGAAGCTATTACAAAATTCAAGTGAAGGCGATATAACTCAAATACAACGAAATTTTTTTTCAAAATGGTTCAAAAAGCACGTAAGATATATAACATATATTTAGATACTATTCAATTAATATTATCTTAATATGTCTTTTGTATGTTTTATATGTAGATGAATCAATTGCGAACACAAAAGTCACCAAAAGCAACTGATGAAATGTGGGCGTTAGCGAATGGTCCCAATGTGATAGTAACTCTTTATTCAGGTTGCATTTGTAACGGAGTTCGGTTCCATACTAGAGACCGTGACAATCGTCGTAAGAGTCAGAATAGCGGTTTAGTCTCTGAAGGAGCTCATAAAGGAAAACCCATCGACTTTTATGGATATTTATGCAAAGTTTGGGAATTGACATACATGTATGGCCATAAAGTTGTTTTGTTCCAATGTGAATGGTTCAACACAGGTGGTAGCCGAACACTAAACAAAGAAGCACATTGCCTTAGCATTAATGTCATGCGCCGGTGGTATTCAGACGATCCATTTGTCCTACCAAGTCAGGTGCAACAAGTGTTCTATGTTAATGATATACGATTAGGTGCAAATTGGCAAGTCGTACAAAGGGTTCGACATCGGGGTACATGGGATGTACCAGAGTTGGATGATGATGATGAGTATGACTCAATAGAAGTTTCAGAACCTATTAATGCATTCCAAAAAGACAAAAGCACTAGAATTATTCCAATTATCGTTGAAGATACTAATGTTCAATATCATAGGAATGGTGTTGATCCTGAGATAATTCCAAGTGATATGGTTTTGCGGCTCAACGATAATGAGGGTGAAAGTGAAACAATGGCACATAATAGAGAGGATGATGAGGATGACGAAGAAATGCTTTATGATTCTGATATTGATCCTGATATAGAATTTGATATGTAGGTAGGTTGAAGCACTATATTATTTGAATATTGTTTCAGCATTTCGTTCACTATATCATTTCATAATTTGTTTACTTATTCATATTGCTTATCTGGATTTTTGTTTCAGCACTATATCATTTCTTAATTTGACTGCTATCAGGACATACAATTTCGAGTAAGTTTCTTTCAGCTCTAACATGGTCAGTAGAAGACATGTTCCAGCCACAAATCACATTATCAGTAGAAGACATGTTCCAGCCACAAATTCATCATAATACCATCTGCAGAGGATCATACGAAACTCTCTACCCTTGTATAGACAGATTGCTTTGGATATGAACCACAAAATAATTCATAGCAGATCAAGAAAGTGTTGGGAAAGAAACGCGGAAACCTTTCCCCAAACCGGAGAGTACCTGCGAGAGGACCGAGCAATACAACGCACGAACCCAAAAATAGCCACACAAAAACAATAACGCAGACACAGAGAATTTTTGACGTGGAAACCCTTGCGGGAAAAACCACGGGACGATCGGAGTCCAACCCTGAGAAGCCTCCACTAATGGAATAGAAGAATTACACCCTCTACAAACTCCTCGCGATCCAAATCGGATCCCCACAACACTCAGAGATAAGAACAATGATTACAAGGCTACGAAGAGCGAGAACGACGAGTAGAGATTACCCGAACACGATCTCCTTCGAACAGCGACCTTCAATCCTCCGTCTTCTTCTTCGAAGTTGTAATGGCACTCTTGCCTCCTTCTCTCTCAAACTTGTGTTACTTGCGATATGTTGCACTTTTTGAGTTAGGGTTGAGAAAACTCAATATATCTCCCTAATCCCGCAACCAACCTGGACTGTTGGATTAGATCCAATGATGAAAACTCATCCAGAAATCCGCTTCAGCCCCCGACGACACAGAGTTCGGCCAGAACTCTGTGTGGGGCAACCAGCACCTACTCGCCAAACCCTGGAACGGCCAGACCGAGTTCGGCCCGAACTCGCCATAGGACCGAGTTCGGCCCGAACTCGGATCCCCTGCTTCCAGCAGCTCCAGCAGCAACTGCAGCAACTTCGTCGCCTACTTCCCGAGCTTCTTCGACACACGAACGGCGCTCGTCGCACTCCGGGGCCTTCTCCACATAGGTTGGGAACCCCTCCCACTCCAACAAATCTCCCCCTTCACAACTATGGGGAGGATGTCGTCATCCCGACGACCTGCCTGCAGTACTTAAACTTCCCCCTTGGTTGAATCTTCGTGAACATATCAGCTCCGTTGTCGTCTGTATGCACCTTCTCAAGCTCCGCGTCCTTCTTCTCAACCACATCGCGTATCCAATGATACCGAGTCTCGATGTGCTTGGACCGGCTATGAAACGTCTGATTCTTCACCAGGTGAATAGCACTCTGACTGTCGCAAAGCAAAGTGTACTGCTCTTGCTTCAGTCCCATTTCCTGCAGCAGCTTTTTCATCCACAGCTCCTTGCAAGCCTCCGTCGTCGCAATGTATTCTGCCTCCGTCGTCGACAAGGCAACACACTTCTGCAACCGCGACTGCCACGATACTGCTCCTCCTGCAAACATCATCACGTAGCCCGAAGTCGATCGCCTCGTGTCTACATCTCCAGTCATATCAGCGTCGGTATACCCAACCAGCTTCGGCTCGTCACCACCAAAGAAAAGTCTCCAACCAGCAGTGCCCTGAAGATAACGTAGAATCCACTTGACCGCACTCCAATGTACCCTTCCAGGATTTGAAAGATACCTGCTAACCGTACCAACTGCATGAGCAATATCTGGCCTCGTACACACCATAGCATACATCAGGCTTCCCACAGCTGAGGCATATGGAACCCGCTCTATATCTTCCTTTTCGTCCTCGGTAGATGGACACTGTTCCTCAGTGAGCTTAAAGTGAGCCGCGAGGGGGGAACTCACTTTCTTCGACCCGTCCATCCCGAAACGCTGAAGTACCCGGTGAATGTACTTCGTTTGGGACAAGTGTAGCAGCTTGGACTCTCTCTCTCGGCTGATCTCCATCCCAAGAATAGTCTTCGCTGCGTCCAAATCCTTCATAGAGAAGGCCGCGCCCAGTTGGCGCTTCAACTCCGCTATCCTAATGGCATTCCGACCCACTAATAGCATATCATCAACATAGAGCAATAAGATGATAAAATCATCATCGGCAAAATACCTCATAAATGCACAATGATCCGACGTCGTCCGTGCATAACCATGCTCCCCCATAAATGACTCGAACTTCCTGTACCACTGCCTCGGAGCCTGCTTCAGACCATACAAGCTCTTCCTTAACCGGCAGACCAAATGTGACTTGCCCTTCTCGCAGAATCCCTCTGGCTGCTCCATGTACAACTCCTCCTCAAGATCACCGTGGAGGAATGCCGTCTTCACGTCCATCTGCTCGACCTCCAAGTCGAAACTGGCTGCTAATGCTAGCACCACCAGGATAGACGAATGCTTGACGACAGGCGAAAAGATCTCATCATAATCTACGCCTTTTCGCTGACCGTAGTCTTTGACTACCAGCCTCGCTTTGTATCGAGGGCGAGTAGCATCATCCGTCTGCTTCACTCTGAACACCCATCGATTCTTCAAAGCCTTCTTGCCCTTTGGCAACCGCACCAGATCATAAGTGGAATTGGTGTGCAAGGAACTCATCTCCTCCTGCATAGCCACCATCCACTCCTGCCTGTGTTCGTCTTCCATAGCCTCTACGAAACTTTCGGGCTCCTCCCCGTCAGTCAATAGCACATACTCATCCGGTGAGTATCTCGTAGAAGGTCGACGATCCCTGTCACTCCTTTTCAGTGGAGCCACTGGTGCTGGCTGTATACCGACAGCCTCCGCCCCTTCAGGAACTACCTCTCCGGCATGCTCATCCCTGAGGGACACCCTGACCACCATCAGCAGGCTGATAATCAAGGTTGGGAGCAACTCCATGTACCGGCTCCCCCATAACTGGATCCTCTGCGATGTCCTCTGGAAACTGCTCGAAGCGAAATGACTCTAACTCAGGCAATTCCTCAGCCTCAGAAGGCATCTCGAAATCCTGAGTGTTGGTCATGGTCTGATCCTCGACGAACACCACGTCCCTGTTTCTGTAGAGCTTTCCTTCCACTGGGTCGTAGAGTCTATAGCCAAACTCATCCTGACCATAGCCGACAAAGATGCATCGCCTCGTCTTCGGCTCAAGTTTGGTCCTCTCGTCCTTCGGTACATGCACAAAGGCTTTACAACCAAACGCCCACAGGTGACTGTATGACGGCTCTTTGCCGTACCATACTTTGTCAGGCACATCACCCTGCAAAGGAGCACTAGGAGACAAATTAATAATTTAAGCAGCTGTGAGAAGAGCCTCACCCCAATAACTGCCCGGCAAGTTTGCTTCTGACAGCAAACACCGCACCCTCTCCATCAGTGTCCTGTTCATGCGCTCCGCTACACCATTGAGCTGAGGTGTCTTTGGCGGAGTCTTCTGGTGTCGTATCCCTTGCTCTCTGCAATACGCATCAAAGGGACCGATGTATTCGCCGCCATTGTCGGACCGAACACACAACAACTTCTTGCCCGTCTCCCTTTCAACAGAGGCCTGAAACTCCTTGAAAGTAGGCAGCACCTGATCATTGGTCTTTAAGGCATAGACCCAAACCTTCCTGGAATAGTCATCAATAAAAGTCACAAAGTAAGAAGCACCATCATGAGATTTTACCTTCATAGGACCGCAGACATCCGAGTGAAACAACTCGAGCAACGCCGGCTTCTTCGAACTTGGGTGACTTTGGAAAGATACCCTATTTTGCTTCCCAGCTAAACAGTGCGTGCATTTTTCCAACTTTGTAGACTTGAGCCCCAGAATCACTTTCCAGTTCACCAAGTAGCTCATCCCCTTCTCGCTGATATGGCCGAGCCGCCTGTGCTACAACTCGGTAGACGCATCACTGACTGCGTTCACCTCCTGTGCCCCCTCTGTGCTCCCCTCCATATAGTAGAGACTGGACTTCTTGCTTCCTCTGGCAATCACCATCGAACCTCTGGAAAGCTTCCACTGACTGTTCCCGAAGAGACTGAAGAATCCCTCGTCATCCAACCTTCCAACTGACACCAGGTTGAAACGGATATCAGGGACATGACGAACATCCTTGAGAACAAGAACCGCACCCATCTTCGTTCTCAAATGCACATCTCTAATGGCAACCGCCTTTGACACATCTCCGTTGCCCATCTTCAACACTCCACAGTCGCCTGTAGTGTAAGTGGCAAACAGTGCCCTATTGTGAGATACATGTGCTGAAGCCCCTGAGTCCACAGCCAAGAATTGTCATCGCAGGCGAGGTTAGTAATGACCTCATCACCTACGACGATCACATCGCCTCCATGCACCGAGGCCGCCGCTGTAGTGTTCTCCTCTTGCTTCCCCTTGTCGCCCTTCTTCTCTCTCTTCCAAGCAAAATAATTCCGCTTGATATGGCCCTTCTTACCGCAATAGTAACACTCTGAGTCCTCGTAACGACCCTTGGACTTCCCCCTGCTCTTGTCTCTGCCAGCACCTGGACCCTTGCTTTTGCCCCTTCCGCGGCTCTCTGAAACAAGTGCCTCTGAGTGGTGGGATGTGGATGAAGTACCCTGAGAACGTCTCCGCATCTCTTCATTCAACACCCCTCTTGGCAAACTCCAGACTGACCACGCCCTCTGGAGCAGAAGCGATCATAGATACTCGTACGGTCTTCCACGAGTCTGGCAAAGTACACAGCAGCCACAGTCCCTGAACATCGTCGTCGAACTTGACTCCCATAGAAGATAGTTGGTCAACCACGCCCTGGAACTCACTCAAGTGATCCGAAATAGACGCCCCATCCTTGTACCCAGACCCATCATCGTTCGGATCAGGAACAACTTGTTTACCCCGGTCTTCTTTGCATACAAGGATTCCAGCTTATCCCACAACGTCTTCGCGTGCTCAATATTGGCAACGTGATTGTACACGTTCTCATCAACAAACTGCCTTATGTACCCACACACCTGTATGTGCTCGAATGTCCAGTCCTCCTCGGATTTATCACTGGGCCTCTCGGATGCAAACACGGGTAGATGCAGCTTCTTGACAAATAGCAAATCTTTCATCTTGCTCCACCAATAATGATAGTTTGTGCCATTAAGGTTCACCATGCGCACCGGTTTCGCGTCCATCTCTCCTCTCTGGTTCCTCTGTCAACTCCTGACACCCTTTGAACCCAAAGCTCTGATACCACTCTGTTGGAAAAGAAACGCGGAAACCTTTCCCCAAACCGGAGAGTACCTGCGAGAGAACCGAGCAATACAACGCACGAACCCAAAAATAGCCACACAAAAACAATCACGCAGACACAGAGAATTTTTGACGTGGAAACCCTTACGGAAAAAAACCACGGGATGATCGGAGTCCAACCCTGAGAAGCCTCCACTAATGGAATAGAAGAATTACACCCTCTACAAACTCCTCGCGATCCAAATCGGATCCCCACAACACTCAGAGATAAGAACAATGATTACAAGGCTACGAAGAGCGAGAACGACGAGTAGAGATTACCCGAACACGATCTCCTTCGAACAGCGACCTTCAATCCTCCGTCTTCTTCTCCGAAGTTGTAATGGCACTCTTGCCTCCTTCTCTCTCAAACTTGTGTTACTTGCGATATGTTGCACTTTTTGAGTTAGGGTTGAGAAAACTCAATATATCTCCCTAATCCCGCAACCAACCTGGACCGTTGGATTAGATCCAATGATGAAAACTCATCCAGAAATCCGCTTCAGCCCCCGACGACACAGAGTTCGGCCAGAACTCTGTGTGGGGCAACCAGCACCTACTCGCCAAACCCTGGAACGGCCAGACCGAGTTCGGCCCGAACTCGCCATGGGACCGAGTTCGGCCCGAACTCGGATCCCCTGCTTCCAGCAGCTCCAGCAGCAACCAGCAACTTCGTCGCCTACTTCCCGAGCTTCTTCGACACACGAACGGCGCTCGTCGCACTCCGGGGCCTTCTCCACATAGGTTGGGAACCCCTCCCACTCCAACAGAGAGGAGACATACAAGAAAATATGCAAACATGATTTAGCTGTAAGAAAATTAGTGTCCTATAGATAAAAAATTTAATGAAGAATGCAATGAACTTTAAGCGCTAGCATATTGAGAAACATCAGCCATTACCTGCTATTTACCTGGGCAAACTGTCACAACCACAACAAAGTCGAACCCTGAGTCATACATATTTATACAATTTCCAATACTTTCATATTCAGCTTGGATGTATTTTCTTCTTTGCAGACAGTCATACAAACAAAATAAAACGTTGAAAAGGAAATATGCTTTGACATATGAAGAGATGGAGGCAGAGGGTGAAGTGATAATCATGTTTCATTACCATATATACTTAAGGTGCACGTGTGTGTTGAATTTTTATGTATGGCTATGTGTTTTTCTCTTTACTAAAGCTTCCTCGTCTGTTAATTAATATCAACTGCCACTGAGTCAATTTTACCAGTCAGGGGCAGTCCCAAGGCATTGAAGTAGAAATCCTAACATAATCCCCTAGATATGAACAACTTGCATGATGCTTCACCTTAGACTAGAATACAACTCAATATTGAATTGACTTGTATGAATGCTTTGTTTAGATCTCTAAATGTGACATTTTGCACTTATTATCTTTATCTACTTATGTTTCATTGAATACTTAATAGTAGAGATGTCTCTCCTTATGTGCTGTTTTGCTATAGTATCACTTTATTTATTTTGGTGTTATGTGCATTGTATTGTGCCCAAAGTCAACTTCACTTGAAAGAAACTTAGAGTGAAGTGCTTGAACCATGCACAAGTGAAGAGCTTACTTGAAATGAAATCAAGCTTCTCGTGTTTTATAGAAAACTTCTGAAATAGAGTAAAACAGAGGAAATGCATCGGAATTAGTTGACTGCTACTCTCTAAACTTCTCAATGAACCTATTGATGCTTTATATGCATATTAGAGGTGGTTCATGTAGGAAGTAGTTCTTTTGTGCTTGTCTGTGGTTGGCAGAAAGGAAAACAATGAACATATCGGTATATGATGTGGATTTAAGGATAGAAGTGATGCTGTCGTGGTGTTTTGACGTTTGAATTTGAAATTGCTAGTGACTTTAACAAGAAGGTCTCTAAATCAATTAAAGAGGAGAGAGTAGAAACGCTCAAGATGAGTTCAGGCATGAAACTTACACTTTGATGCTCGTAGTATAAAGTTCCATAGCTTAAGCTTCAGATGTTGCTATAGGAAGCAAATGCCTATAGGAAGCTATAGTTGCCATGGCAGTTTTGTTGATTCAGTCATTTAATATTTGATCAAACTCATGCATTCACTTTGTTATGCCAAATAATAGACGATCTTTCATCCTTGCATGCCTATACCGCTTTTGGACTCCCCTTTTGCATGTTTGATAACTTCTGAATGTACAAAATAAAGCATGTGTCAAAGCTGGAGACAAATAATAATTCTTCGTAAAAACTGCAACTTGATTACATACCTTGTCCTAGGTGCCTGTCATTCTCACGAGGAAATTAATCCTGCTGTCACACAGGAAGGAGAACTGAGAACCCTGCTCTATACAGACCATCAGCCTAAATGTCGGAGCCTCACTGACGTCCAACAAGGAACAAATAGTTCTACTCGTTGCTTGCTAGAAGGCACTAACCTTTTCCTATATTTTCAGTTTATATAAATTGAAATGGCACTTTAACAAACGAGAATAAGTTTCAGGAACTTGTAAACTGTGCGATAATGCTTGGGAACTTCTGTATTACCTTTAATTGTTTGTTTTACCTTATGCAGTATATTTTTTTAATTCTATTGTGAAACTGGGAAGAAATTGAATTTCAAATTATATTACCTGGTCTAATAATCGTATGATCTAAATTTTTTTATCATTGCATCATGTTATGAAAACCATTGCATTATTTGAGACAATATCGTGGGATTGTCAGTGCTTTAAGTTCAATTTACTTCTATTATTGTTTGTGACACATCTGAAAGACCGAAAAGTTCTGTAGAGGTGAGGTTTAGGATTATTGTATAGTTCTGAATTGCAGACTTAGCATGTGATCTTGCTTGGTGGTGTTTCTTCTTGGTAGTTGGTCCTATGAATTTGCAAACTTGTTCTGGTGAATTTGTTTTGAATGCATATTTAATAAATTTGTACATGTCTTAAGGCTAATATAATTTGTATCTTTATTGTCGTAGATGGAAAAATCAAAGAACAAGATATATTTAAGACCCGGACAAACAGCCTAATTGACGTCAGCATATGAGAAACAAAGAATTGAAAATATTGCTCGCAACCAAAGGAAATTTGAGGCTTTGGGTTTGCTTCACGATACAAATTTGTTAGCCCCATTTGAGAAGGTCACCCAAACAAGTTTGGCTAAAAATAGTAAAGAAATGCAAGTGAGAGAGATGATAAAGAGTATCAACCAGGCGATTGTGATGATTTGCTTAGTTCGTCTAGCAGCGAAGATGAGAATAATGGGCATTCTAATCCTCAAATGGAAAAGGTAATAAATATGATATGCTTCTCAAATGAAATGTTGTATTTGAATTATGTTACTAACAATGCCTTAATACCTATGTATTTTGTATTTTTAGGTCGTACACAATGGTCCCACTCGTAAATCATCCCGCCTTGTTTCTACACCTGAAGATAACATGACTGAGGGGTCTAATAATCTTCAATTGCATGTGCCCAGTCCTATGGAGTCACCAGCCAGTGGTGCAGGTAACTTAATATTATCCTTACCGTGTCATGTCTAATCTGTCATAATCCAACTTTCAGTTTATAACTGCAATCTAGAGGTTGTCATATAACTGTGGCTTTGAATGGTCTAATGTAACTTTTGCTTCTACTTCTCGTGTCATGCATTGGTATCAAATTACCAGAGGTTGTCATAATCCAACTTTCATTTGAGGACTGAACCAAAATGAAGACTGAACCTATTTAGGCACTGTCCTCCTTACATCAAATTAATGATCTGCCCTTTCGAATAGGACATTAAGACCAGTTTGAATCTTGCCCTATCTACTTCTTGGTTATTTAGGCAATTGCAGTTGAATGGCAATATTGGTTCTGTTCCCATTCATCTCTGAATGTCTGTCCAAGTGCAGGTATTCACTTTGGGTTCAGTTGTGAACCCAATGGTTATTGCTTCTTGGTATCAGTTTTTAGATCAACAAATGATACCACCTATGTGCAGGTATGTATCATATAGTTCAGTTCAAATCATATACATGGGATTGATAACAAGGGCTGAATACCTAATATAGGCTAAGAAAATTGGATTAATTCATGGCATTTTGATAACAAGTGCTGATAACAAGGACTGAACTATATATGTTTGCATCTATAGGAGAGAATGTTGCATCAATAGGACTGAACTATAACAAGGACTGAACTATTACTGATACTCTAAAAGTTAGAGATATTCCATGTTCTCAATTTCTGCATATGGGTAGACTTTAGGAAGGTATACATAAATATATGCCATCAAACTTGAAGTTGTAGCCTTACCAACTTCCCTTGCTATAATTATGACCATGTCTTCACTTCCTGGTACACACATGCCATCCCGTGCTAACAGAGCATTGGACATACCTGGTACTACTAAACCTTTGTATTTCTAACTGACCCAAGATAGCTCAACCTTTGATATGTGCCCCATCTCATGGACACACACTATTTCCTTACTCACTGCTCTACTTATCGAGACAAGGGTAAAACTCCTTCCCAGGTTATATTGCTCCACATTGACATGAACCTGGGTAGCTCCCCTGACCCTACCTAATGTACAGTTACTTCAAGAGAGGGGCTGCTATGGTTTCTTATTGTTCCTGTCGTGCCAAGGGCAACTAGAAGTAGTCTTTGTCTCCCACATTTCCACAGTTTCCAATTGAAATACCTAGGAAACTATCCCACAGCAGTGGGTGATACTGATTTGACTTGAGATACACCCCAAACCCAGTATTTCTCGAATACAAGGGTTCTCTCCTATTAATATTTAAAGGGTACAGTTGAGGGTTCAAAGGGGAGTTCCCTATCAATATCTAATGGGTATTAGGAAAGCTCATACGTTGGTATCAGTTGATACAAGGAAGTACTCATGACAACATCCATTTGATGTAAAGAAACTCATGTAGCAGTATTAATAGTTAAAAGGGAAAGATCGTATATCTACATCCAATGGGCTGCTAGGAAGTTCATGTCATTATCAAATTTAAGGTCCCCATGACAGAATCAAGTCAGTATAATATTAGGTATAAAGGGGGTTCTCTCTGTTAGTTTTTAACTTCCTCTACCTACTCTTCCTATTCAGACATTGAAGGACCTAATTCCTGGTTGTTGTGGCATATCCATATGAGCCACCAGTTACCTTTCCTATACTTACATGCATGAAACGTCACTAACTAGCCAGGTTGCCCCAAAGAGCGAATGTTGTAACAGAGGTTAAAGGCAAAGAAGAAAACAAAAGAAAATCAATTGCACTATATATTTTTACGAAGTCCCTTTTTGGTCCCCGTGTTCATTTTCTATGTAACAAGCTGTGCATGATTGATATCTATGCTCCAGCTTAAGGGAGGGTATTAAGTATAAGTATTATTGAGCTTTAGTCCCACATCGGGTAGAAATATATATATGTGTGTGTGTGTGTGGTGTGTGTGTGTGTGTGTGTTCACTCATATCAATGAAATACATAATATAATTCATCTCTACAAGAACAAACTGCCACTTATGAGATTTTGAGAGAAAAAAATGACTTTTAATAAGATGATTATTTTAAAATAAATTTATTACTTTTCTCAGTGGAAAGAGTAAAGTTTCATAATAGAAGTTGTGTTGGAATTGACAAGTGTATCACTGCAATAAGTGCCATGTGGAAAGTGAATAATAAAGCTTAAGATTATTATGTTAGAATACTTTTCCAAATTTGAAAAGTAATATAATCCTAACATAATAATCCAATGTAAAGTACTTCCTTGTAAAGTTGTAAATCCAATGGGGGCAATAAGTACCAGATTGGATTTCATAAAAGAGTACTTTTCCGTGCAAATTTATACTGTAACACTAGGGGTACCAGGCTGATTGGATTTCATTAACATAAACTTTAGGTTATTGTTTTACCTCAACGAGTTCAAGACTTCATTTTGCAAGGCCAAATCAACACAAGTATTAGCTGCAGCAGATGATGCAAATTTCTAATATATTTCCACATCTTGCATTTTGTAAGTATGATTGTGTTAATGTGGTCATTCTTTCTACTTTCATTTTACTCTTCATGAATAACAATGAAAAGTTTAGCATACATACTATCTAATAAGGGTCCAAACAGGCTGCTCCACCGTTGTGCTCAACACATTAGCATTTGGTGCAATGATCTAAAGATGCATGTTAGTCTCATGTTGTCTTGCTTATTTATGAAGTGATATTTTAATTTTAATTTTCTGCATTATATATTATTTTTTAAGGTGGCTATAGACTGTATATTTTAGGAATTTGGGATTTGTTTGTTCTAAATTCCCAACGATCCTGTAAAGCTATTCCTTGCCAATGTTTTTCTCTTTACTTTAGTGACCTGCTGATTCAATTAGAGAAGCAGTTGTTGAAATAATTTATCGTATGAGAATCAATTATCATCTATGTCTACCATGCCTAGCATCTTGTAGTCTAGAGATATGTGTTGACATTGCAATCCCAGGGCCTGGGTAAATGTTCTATCAGAATGAACCTGAAGATGGCCAATGGTGCACAAAGAAGTTAAGCAGCCTTGTGGTGCACCATGCAGCAATAATGCACATGAAAATCTCCTCTTTGACATTGTATAGCCCAATGCATATGAAAATCTCCTCTTTGCAGCAATAATGCACATGAAATTCAGTTTCTTATTGTTTTTAGATCAACAAATGATACCACCTATGTGCAGGTATGTATCATATAGTTCAGTTCAAATCATAGGTATCCATGTTACCATTTATTGATTCAGATGAGAACAGGTTCATATGTTATCCCCTACTCCTATTCACCAAGAATTTTTGATGTCTTTTTATACCAATACAGATTGCCAAGAGAGCAAGTCAGTGTTAATATATTTCAGTCTAATTTTTTTATGCAACTTGATCTCTACCAATAATCCAAAAAATTAACTTGACAGGCTCCCAGAAGAAAAATACACGGGGTAAGACACGTGGTAAAGCAGTAGAGAAAATGGTACAAAAAACCGGCAAGCTTCAAGTGCCAATTCCTACCACGGAAAGGGCTCCAGTTGGAGAAAATGCTACTGCCCTTGCGCAAACCAGATTGGTATCGAAATTCGGGCTGCTGCACCACTTCAGGACGTCATGTATTGGGATGACGTCGATGACTCCTTAAAGAAGTCAATTATTCTAAGAGTTCGGGTATTAGTGGAACTATTCACTAGTTCATATAATTAGGTTTATTTCTATATACTATTTATTCATAATATGTATTATTGAATTTTTTTGCAGGATAAATTTGAGATAAAAAAATTATGATGATGATGAAGTGGTGAGACGTGCCATTACGAAAATATGCCAGCTGAGATACAAAGATTGGAGGAGTCGCATGCATGCACATTATAAGAGTTTGTTGAAGAATGGCGTTAACCCAAGAAGCAAACCGTATAAAGACGTTTCACAAGAGGATTGGGAGTATATGATTGATCGGGTTTGGACAACAAATGAAAAGTTTAAGGTATATGCTACTCAATTAGTCCATCAATAGTCACTTGTTTTTCTTTTCTTTCTTATTAGACAAATGTTTGTGGCAGAAAAAAGAAAGGTAAGTAGTTATTTATTTTTATATTCCTACCATGGAATCATTCATGCAATAATATCGTATCACAGTATCTTTAATTGTCTAAGTTTTCTTTTTCTTTTTATTGTGATTGTGAAATAAGTAAGACACTTGGTTATCTTTTCACCCTTTGTTTTGGTTTCATGTTGTAGAAACGATCAGAACAAAACGTAGTAGCATGTTCCAGTTTTCCATGGAATCATTCTTGCGGGTCAAAGTCATTTGCAGCAACAATGTCCACGAAGGTTGACACCTTTTTTTTTACAATTTCTAGATTAAATTTTATTATATTTTATTTACATATCCATATCCATGAAATTAGGCAAAAATGCCTCACTTTGTAGATTTTTTCAAAGAATCTCATTGGAGTAAGAAGAAAGATGACTGGTTGGATCCTAAGTGTATGGAGAAACATGTAAGTCTATCATATATTTTGTTGTTTGACTATTTCCTAAAACTAAAAAGAAGTTACCAGTAACTAATTAAGATTTTCTTTATAATGTAACTAATTATGTTCCTTTTAAATGTTAGGGTGAGCTTGAAAATTTGCGAACTATGTTCTCAGCCAAATGCAATCCCAATGTCAGAAGAAAAATGTCGGTAGCAGTGCTTGGGAAGAAATCGAGTTACTTGAGAGGATATGGTGTGGGCCGTAAGCCCTCTAATACAAAAACAACATTTAGGGAGAATGGTGAGGAAGCAATTATCCTAAGAGAGGAGTTAACATCACTCAAGGAACTCAATGAAACTCAACAACAGCAACTTGACACAACAACAAATTAGTGCACAGAACAAGAAACTTGAAATGTTCCAAGCGGTGTTGATGAGATGTGGGTTACTTTCGTCGGATCAATGTGGGGAGGATTCCGCTGAGGGATGCTAGGCAGCGACTTCTTTCGGGTATATCTCTATCTTGATTGTTCTTATTCTTGGGTCCCTATATTTTAAAATGTTTGTCCCATGTATCTAGTATCCGTATTCGTATCTGTATCTGCTTTTTAATCCCTACAAATTGCTACTTGTGTGCCAATTCTAACAATTTTAATTTGTTATAGAGACGATCAATCTAGAGTCCTTAGCAAATTAGTACTACTTTGAGAACCCGGGCTTGAGAAACGATGATAAATTACTTTAGGTCCTTCTAATGGCAAATTTAAGTTTGGCTATAAATTTGTGGCACAGCTCTATGAACTCATCCTCATATTCCTACTCCCCTTCACCCCTCTCCCTGCATGTTCATGCAGCCTTCAACAATCTTCTTAATATTCTCTCACATTGATACACGAGCTAGAGAATCCTCTAGAAGATCTGATAACGATGCAGAAACTAGAGAATCCTCTAGAAGATCTCAAAACCATTTCTATTTTTTGGGTAATATTATTTATTTAGTATTTAGATTTTTGGTTTTGGTCATTAAGATTTGATTCTAGTGATATACTGCTAATTAATGATTTCACCCAAACACTAGCCATTTCTCCATCCATTTCCCTCTTTTGATGAGGTTTACGATAAGAAGAAAAATCTTCATATTTAGATATTAGTTGATGAAACTTGATTCTCTATGTAATTCGATTCAACCTCAATTAGTGATGTAGCCATACATTTTGGTTTGTGGTAGCAATCTGGAAGCTAGAGAATAGAACACGTAACTGTGAACATCAACAACAACAACAAAACCTTTATTCCAGATTTTTGGGGTCGGCTGTTTGAATCCCCTTCTTTCATTCGTCTCTCTTAAGGATAATGGCCTGTATAACTCTAACATAAACATATTCTTCTCACTTCCAACCATGTGTCTTAGTTGCTTCATTAACTACTATTTTATTGCTTCTCCTTAGGGAGCATCTATTGGTCTGGGTTGCACATGTCCAAACCACCTAAGACGATTTTCTCTTGTCTTGTGTTCAATTGATGCCACCGCTAACTTCCTCTGATAAACTAATTTCTTAATTTCTATATTCTATCCTTGAAGCACACTAAGTAGGTAATAGACCTTAATAAGGAAAGACATTGACTGTTGTCTTTTTCTTTATTGAGGAAACACTTTCATGATTGTTTTCTTTATTTTTCCTGCACCTAATAGTTAATATCATCTTATTGTGTTAGTCCCTGTAAACTCACTACTTAATGTTAGTCCTTCAAATTTTCTAATATTGCTGCAAAGTTTTCTTTGGAATGATTGATTACTTTAGACCAAATATTTCTTCATAGTACAAGGTTAATGAACTTTGCTAAGTTTACTATCTGTCGTTGCAATGGTCACATTCTAAGTTTGGTTATACACAAATATTCACTACTTCCCTGTCAAACCTTTTATAAGCTACTTCCATGTAAATATTTACTTAGCAAGGTTTTTCTTCTGTATCCTCCATTAGAAAACCTAGTCAGACATTTTCTAGTCTAGGTTCAATCCAGTAGATTAATTTGGCCTAGAATTTGGATACGGACACTGTGCCATACCAAAATTGTCCAACAGTGACAGGCACATCTAAATTCTAAACACCTGAAATCTGTCTCTGAGAATCGTGGTGGTTTGTCTGACACTAGTAGGTGTGTTTGACACTTGAACTCTTATTTTGACATTTACAATTTTGGTTTCATCTGGGTTCATCGCGGACTAGTTTCATTGGGTTGGTTGCTATTATTCCATCCCATATTAGAGAGGAATGTAAATAGAGAAACATGACTAAATTGCGTCCATCGTATGCTTCAACATTGAGTGGTATGAGCTCCTTTTGACAGTAATAATGATTCACGAAAGACGATAGCGTTCCTGAAGCTACCACACACCACCAAAGTTTCAAGTACTATCAGTGACTATAGCTGTTTCTTCTTGTCCTTTTCCTATTGAGTAATATATGGTTTTATGACTTTCAAGTTTTGGTTAATAGGGTGTTTCAGGGTTTTTGATATACCAAAGTTTAAATATCAGTGTCAAGGACAACTTTGAAATGTTACTGCCTGTTTGGCCCAACTCGACCAAACTCAGACGAACTCGTACATCCAACACTGACTATTAACAAAATCCCGCTACTGAATTTTTTAGCAAGTTCCAGGTTCTGATAAGTGCAAAAACTAATGGATCAAAATGTATCAATATTGACTGAATTTTAGAAACTTGGGCCATTTTGTGCATGACAAAGTATTATTATACATCGAAAGTTTACCATTACTGGTTGCTCGTAGTGCTAATACTTCTAAGAACAGGGGAAATGTTAGACAGCACAATTACCTCCCAAATTTTGACATACTTCGATGGAGCCTGCATGCCAGAAGGATGTGCCATAGGCAGGTTCATAGTGGGGTTATTGTTCAAACCAAGCGAATGTATGCCTCCTTGCTGCGACATTCCTGGTGTAGGCATCATGGTCCCAGGGCATCATATTGATCCACCAACATTAAATCACCTTAAAATACTTTTGCCAAAGTAGATACCAAAGGCTTGTGTCATAACCATCTCCCCCCCCCAAACCACCACCAACACGCGCACGCGCACACAGAGAGACAAAAAAACCCTTCTTTGCAACTATTTTTTTTATCCTTCCTTGAATTTGATCCGGTCACTTTCACATTGTTTCGTATAGCCATGACACTGTTCTACACTCAGGTATCATGTGTATGTGTTCATACGACCTTCTAAATGCTTATATTTTTACCCATATTTGTATTAGTAGAGTGACTTTTTCCTCTAAAACATTCTTTTATTTTGTGCAATATCAAAATTTGATAGAGCTTGATGTTCTTGTGTTTTATTTCAGTTAGTATAATATAGAGTCAAGAAAAATATTTGAATAGTAATGAGTTATAGAGATAAAATTTCATTCTTTTATATTTTGTTTTACTTACAATTTTGTTTTCTTTAATTTTTGTTTGCAGGATCACATGGACAACAAGTTGATTTTTTGGGAAGAAACTCGGGCAAATTTTTGGGAATAGTCTCGGGCAATTTTTTTGGAAGATAGTAAATTAATGTATTTTTGTCCACATTATAGTTATCTAAGCTGGAATACAATACGTTTGTGGGATACATTACATGTCGTGTTGAATGCTTGAAGTTGTTAAGATATTTGCATTAATGGATTATTTTTATGACAAAACTGTTTTAAGATATTATATTGGATATCATGTTGTGGGTACAACTTGTTGCTCTTTGTTCTCTAGTTCTTTTAATATGAATTTTAGTTTTATAATTTAATTTCGAAATAGGATTTTTGCATATCTATGTTGAAAAATATATGCAAACAGAAAAAAATATATTATTTCTATAAAATAGCTTTCGCAACATCACACAATTGTGTAGCAGAAAGTCATATCCTATACATTCAAAAAAACAACTTTCCCCGACATGTGTTATGTAGCCAAATATACTTACATTCTGCGACATAAAATGACACATGTCGCTGAAACGTTTTTTTAAAAAAATGTGTGTGATGTCGCCAAAAGTAGGTATCTTTCGCGACATGGTGTGTTCATGTCGCCATAACTTTCCCAGACAAGGCTATCGCGACATACGTGCGACATAACGAGATATGTCGCCGAAACTCTTTGGCGACACAAATCTAGCTTTTGGCTACATAGTCCATATGTCGCAGAATTTGCATTTTCTTGTAGTGTGACTCGATAGCCACAATCTTCTGGGGATCCACTTCCACTCCTCTTCGGGTAATGATGTGACCCAAGTATGAAATGCGATCGAGCCAGAACTCGTATTTACTGAACTTGGCGTACAATTGATGCTCCCTAAGCGTCTGGAGGACGACTCTGAGATGCTGCTCATGCTCTGCTTTACTCTTGCTGTAGACCAGGATGTCATCTAGGAACACGATCACAAATTGATCCAAGTAAGGCATGAAAATGCGATTCATGAGGTCCATGAATACGGTCGGCGCATTGGTCGCTCCAAAGGGCATAACAAGGAACTCCCAATGCCCATACCTCGATCTGAATGATGTCTTCGAGATGTCATGCTCTCTGACTCTGATCTGGTGGTATCCCGACCGCAAGTCGATCTTCGAGAACACTTAAGCCCCTCTGAGCTGATCAAACAAGTCATCTATCCTCGGGAGAGGGTATCTGTTCTTGATTGTCACCGAATTCAAGGTACGATAATCAACACATAGCCTGGACGTACCATCCTTCTTTTTCACAAGAAGCATCGGGGCTCCCCAAGGCGATCCACTTGCACAGATGAATCCCTTGGTCCTCAGTTCTTCAATCATCTTATACAAAATCTCTAATTCTGAAGGCGCCATCCTGTAGACTCGCTCTGACACTGGTGTTGTCCCGGGAATCAAGTCTATAGTGAACTCAATCTCCCGTTCCGGCGGCATCCCTGGAAGCTCCTCTGGAAAGACATCTGGAAACTCTTCAACTATCCGGGGTAACTGCACTGCTGCTACTGCCATCCGCAATGCTGGGGAAGATGGCTCTACTGCGCCTCTGGAAAACGAAAACTCTGGCTCGCCGGGGATACTAAAGACAACTCTGCCAATATGGCAGTCTATCCTAGCATACTGATTCCTCAACCAATCCATGCCTAGGACTACATCATAGTCTGCCATAGAAAACTCTATGAATCTAGCGGGGAACTCCCTACTGCTAACTACGATCCGACACGAGGAAAACACTCGATCTACTCCCACAAGACCATTACCAGTAAGTATATTGAGCCTCATTGATAATGACTCAGGCTCCAATCCTATCCGTGTCGCGAATCGTGTAGACATAAAGGAATGCGATACACCAGAATCAAACAATACCGAAGCTGGAAAGGAGTTGACGAGAATAGTACCTGCCACTACCTCACCTGGTACAACTTCTTCTTCCATAGCATCATCATGGCCTGACCTTGTCCTCTGGCTGCTGGTCCCCTCTGCTGGAAACCTCTCTGCCTATTCTGGGTCTGAGCTTGGGCTTGTGCATACTGCTGGGGGTGCTGCTGCTGGAATGCCTGAGACTGAGGCGGCAAGGGCCTCGAAGACTGATACTACTGCTGCTGAACTGGTGCTGGGGCCGGTCCTCTCACCGAAGAGCTAAAAGGGTTGGATGCTGACGAACCACCCCTATTCGGGCAAGCCCCTATCCTATGATCGGCTGCTCTACAAGCCAGGCACAATTCCTGCGCCCTGCGACAATCTGCCACCATATGTCCTGGCTTCCCACAATGAGAACATCCCATCGCGGAAGTCTGCTTCTGCTTCTGCTGCTGCGGGTACGTCGGGGTCGAATGCTGAACCGACGTTACTGAGGCCGCCCGCCTCGGAGTTCCAATGGTCAATCCCCTAGCTGCCGGGACTGGAGCTGATGATTGGTGCATCTGACTGTGGGACCGCTTCCTACTTCCGGTCCTATCCACGATCCTCTGGAAGGTGTACTCATGCCTCATGGCTGCTCTCAAGACTGCATCGAACGTCTGGTGCTCGAACTGCTCAACCGCCAACAAGATTTCCAAATGCAGTCCCTGCTGGAACCGCTGGGCCCTATCAAACTCGATCGCCACCAAGGTGGGGGCAAACCTACTGAGTCTAGAAAACTCCGATGCATAACTATCGACTGATCTGCCTCCTTGCTTCAAGTTGGTAAATCTGGTCTACAGGTCGTACCGAGCCACAGCATCAAAGTACTTCGTCTGGAATCTCTCCCTAAACACTGCCCAAGCAATGGGTGCCACTAATCCCATGGCCTGCGCCGCCTACCAATTGCGAGCTAAATCCAACAACTGCAGGCGTACCACCGCCACCTTCTCATTCTCGGGTGTCCTGGCTGCTTCCAGAATCACCTCGGTATCCTGAAGCCATGCATCCACGGCAATCGTATCCTCGGTACCGTCGAAGAAAGGAGGGTTCAATCGCTTGAAGCTGTTGGCCGCCTGGTTCCCTGGATGTCCGCCTCGGGTCAAAGCATCTTGAACTGTCTTGTGCAGGGCGTCGCTTCGACGATCCTGGAAAGCTATCAAGGTTCTGATGAGGCCTACTAGGGTACCATCATCTGGCTCTGCGGGCTGGACGGGCCGAACTGGTGACTCTCCTCCAGTAGGTATCACTCTGGAGGCTACCCTGGAATGCTGGGCTTGATCTCCAGGTTGCTCCTGGTCCACGGGAGGTGCTCCTCCTTGCTGATCGGCAGGGTCAGGTACAGTGCCGCTGAAGAAGACGATACAGGAAAAATAATAAGGAAGGACCAGGACAGATCAACGATACAAGCATGTAATCAGGTCAAGAATTTCAGGGATTTGAAAATACGGGCGGAGATCAAGGGCGAATACTGATTGAGACATCTATTCGGTAAACCCTCACATTTCTTGATTGACAAGACCTGCATGGGCCACCACTTAAACCATGTCACGCCCCAGAACCAGAATACTGGAGAGCGGGGGCAAACATAGCCAGCTACGTATATTGAAATGGAAACCACCTCGATATACGGTCACGGCTGTCTAGAAATATGAGGGTTTACTACAAGCCAACAGTCTCTTAAGGTCAAGCCTATTGTCTCAATCTCAAGCAAGTAATATAAATACAAGATGTTTGACCACCAAATATACAATAAAAGGCGTCCCAAATATTACATATCAGCTGATCATGAAGCTAGTCGTACAAAATACGAGGACTAGCAAGAGTTTAAGTCATACATGATCAATCCTAGGATTTGTTAATCATGTTTACAGCCCGTAGGCAGACAGTAAGTAAAAGTGCATCGAGCTAACAGGTGCTCGTCGGCTAAATGCCTCAAAAGAATAACTTTACAATAGAGTGAGCGAAACAAAATAGAAAATCCACTCGTAGCCCGGGTTCCTTCTAGTCGCTACCATTGGGCTGGAAGCTTGGTAGATCCTCGGGAGCTGCTCCGAAATTTGGCCACACAAAACCAGCTGGGTCAACCCCAGAAAGAGCAAGTGCCACAAGGGGGCCACGAAATAAGAACAAAAGCCAGCAATCAGCACAGAAAATCTAATATTAAAACTAAAATTACGAAAACATGTCAGGATGATATACGACGAGATAACCATGGAACTATTCCGATAGCCAGGTTACAACCCGTAAACCAAACAAGGACCGGGGTTGTAACCCTTCATCTGAACAGAGCTTGGTTTCCCACCATTTATCGGCAAAATAAGTAATGTAAGTAATCAAGACAGAAAGCAATCTTGCATGGGATCAAGACGTGACTAGACTGGTTATATCTCATTCAATCAATCACGGCCAAG
>JANAVB010027616.1:0-64872 GCA_029216955.1 Iris pallida | reverse complement strand
CAGCAACGGGGGAGAAGGATGATTCTTTAGAGTACTTTTTGTGTGTAGTATTTCCTCTTATCATAAACCAACCAACTTTCTTTATTTCCTCTTATCAAAACCAACCAACTTTCTTTATTCCATCTATGTTTATTTTTTTCGGAAATCTCTTTGTTGAGATAACTCATCCTATTTTGTAAATTATGTTATGTGGTTTGTTCAAATGAATTGCAAAACAAAAATCTTTTCTCTATCTGATGCTACATGGTAGGAGGTATTTTGATGTTTATGTACCAATTTTGTTAGTTCATTCAGTCATGGCAAGGATAGTAATGTCTCTACTTACATAGCTTAAAGCCATGAGTTCCATGAGTTCATCCGCAATGAAGAGATTGTAGCAGTGGCCTTGGTTTCACCACTCTGTTCTTTTATATATGTTAGATTAGATTCGTAGAAGGATACTGTTGCATAGAATGTGATTTATTTGCTTGTATTACTTGTTATTGGGCAGCTAGCATGAATATACAAATTATATTTTTTTTCCAAAAAATATATTTTTGTAACAGTTATAACCGTTACAAAATTGAAAAATAAGTAACAGAAGAATGCATTTTTGTAACGATTTTAACTGTTACTAAGATAAATTTAGTCACGGTTATAACCGTGACAAAAATCGTTACAAAATATATTTTGTAACGGTAATAACCGTTACAAAAACCGTTATAAAATTTTGTCACGCCTAATTCGTCACGGTTATTACCGTGACAAAAATATTTGCCACGGTAATAACCGTTGGTAATTGCCTATTTTGGTGTAGTGGTTTCAAAAACTAAATCCGTAATTTGTCTCGATGCAGGGAGTCCCACCGATCGTACTGTGCGATTGGTTTCGAAAAAACAAGATGCTTTGATTTTTCTGTAAAGACAGAGCCTGTTGAAGAAGATATTCCTGAACCTGCTGGGTCCTCCATGCCTTCTGATATAGGATCGATTCCGCCAATGGCCGATGATGCGCAGGTATTAGTCAACCTGCGGTAAAGGCCGAGCATCAGACTGAAATGGCTAATGACTTACTGATTTCGAGAGAATCAGTGAAAGAAGCCACTTCTCTCAACCCAATTGCTAAAGCTTCAGAGAGTGAACAAGTTGACTATGAACCGTCGTCTCATTCTTTTGGAGAAGAAGACATGGAGATAGACGATGAATCACCGTCTAAAATTCCATTTGATGTACTGAAGACCATTGGTCAACACTCAGGGTTGACACCAGAGCCGGAGAGGCATATGGAAGTTCAAGTTCCGAGTACTTCTGGGCGGGAAGTAGTGAAATAAATCCCGTGTCAGAAAGCACTTTGAACAGACTACGCGCCGGTCTGAATGATCCGAAGGAAACTGAATATGAACCAGCTCCAGGTAATATTTTATTCATTAAAAATTTGTCTTGTCTCTGCTTTATTATCTTTTAGTTTTGATCATGCTTCTTTGATTCCAACAGCTGTAGGAACTGCACCGGCTATGAGTTCCACTCAAGCCCTGCTTGTCCAAACTGATGTGGGTGAGGGGAGTTCACATCTGCCGAGTTCTCCAAAAGCACTCTCTTCGGCTCCCAGAATAGAGGCACCTCCTGCTCCTTCCTCTACTATTGCAGCGACTCCCGGTTTTGACACAGGGATAGCGAAGATCATGGGGATGTATTCAGATATTATTTATTCATATCTGGATACATTCTCGAGACGACTTATGAAGGATGAGACTATGCCCTTTTCGAGTCTTCGAGAGGCGACTAGTTTTCCACTTTCAGCTTTGAGACAAGCCGGTTATGAGACCCAATGTGTCTTTTTTGAACATCTTCTGAATGATTTAGAAGCAAATATCCACAAATATTGGGAGATTAAAAAGGAGGATATTGAGTCTCTGACTGAAGCTGAGATTACTCAATTGGAGAATGAAGCCCAAGCTCAACACATTGCTCTGACAGAATTCCTCGCTCAGTCTTCTAAAGAGTTAATGTCAAAAGATGAAGAAATTAAGTACTCGTCAGAATATGGAACGCTTAGAGAAAGATGAAGCGTCAAAGGCTGAAGAGCTTAGAAAGTTGAGGAAAGAGCTAGCTCGTATTCAGGAGCAAATTGTCTCCGTGGAAAAGAAACAATCAGAGATTGCTATTGATCATAAATCTGAAGCTGAACGCTGTAAACTTTTACAGCAAGAGCGAGAATCGATGCAAGCCAATCAGATTGAAGAGACCAATCGCCGTAGCTCTATTATTGTAGAATATGACCAACGGATGATTGGAGCTGAAACAGCAGAGCGAATCAAGAAAGCTCATGAAGAAAAGATAAATAATGTAATCGTTCGTATTCAGGAGATAATTGCTCCTCCTAAATAGATCTTTTACATTTATCATTTATTGAAGTTTTGATACCCATTTGTAATCAATATTTTGATTTTGATTGAAATGAATATTTTGACTTGATTCAATTTTGTGGATAATATTTTTATAGAAAACATGTTCAGAGGTAAATAATACATAACATGTTTCAATGAAATAGAATATACAAATAAATTTTGTAACTCTATCATGATATTAAACCAAAGATAATTTTAGTTTAATACTGATTAGAGAAAACAGAATTCAGATATAAAGATATCTTTGGATTCTATTTTCCATGATCTTTGGACTCGGAAATCAAAAGACGAGATATCATTTTCATAGAATAGAAAATATGACACATACTGAGATAGAAAATTTAGAGGTAATATGGACATGATTTTCTATACAAGATCTTTATTAAACCCCCTGGGGATCTAATAAGACAAAATATCAAATTCTCTGGGAAAATGATACATAGTAGAATATCAGTTTCCTCTGGGGATAACGATATCGAGATAACTTTTGTAGAGAAGAATTAACTTTGATTTTATATTTACTGGGGAATGATGAAAATATTATACATAATATTTCTTTAAGAATTTGCCATTGATAGGCATCATCGTGACTTTTCCATCCATAGAGGCAAGCTGGTATGCTCCGTTAGAGAAGACTTTGTTTACTACGAATGGGCCTTCCCATTTCGCGTCAAATTTGCCTTTGCTCATATGTGTCATGGTCATAGGACGTCTGACAGTAAGGACCAGTTCTCCCTTCTGATATGCTCTGACTTTGACTTTCCGGTTAAAAGCTTTTGAGATTCGGGCCTGATACAGCTCGATATTTTGTTGAGCATACAATCGTTTTTCATCTAGAGCTTCCAATTCTTGAAGTCGAAGATGATCATTATTTTCTGTTGTAAGTTCATTGGAGATTGCAATTCTCAGAGAAGGAATCTGGATCTCAAGGAGAAGAACAGCTTCACACCCATATACCAAAGAGAAAGGCGTACATCCGGTCGCATTGCGAACTGTGGTGCGGTAGGCCCATAGACATTCACCAAGCTTCTCGCTCCAGTTGTGTTTGTTGGAAGAAACGAACTTTTTCAAGAGTTTAATAATTGTTTTATTGAAAGCTTCTGCCAATCCATTAGCTGCTGGATTATATGCTGTAGAAGCTAAATTATTGATCCGATGGTCGTCGCAGAATCGAGTAAATTTCTGACTGACGAACTGTGGTCCGTTATCATGGATAATACGTCGAGGAACACCAAATCGATAGATGACATGATGTTTGACGAAGTTAATAACATTAGAAGTTTTGACTTCGGATAACGGGATTGCTTCAGCCCATTTGGAAAAGTAATCGGTTATTGCTAGAATAAACCGATGTCCTTTTGATGATGGTGGATTAATAGGACCAATAACATCCATGCCCCAAGCTTCAAAGGGCCATGATGCCGCTGTTGGGTGTAAGAACTCTGACGGTTGATGGATGAAGTCCGCATGAATTTGACAGGCTTTACATTTTCGAGCATATTGAATAGCATCAGCCACCATCGTGGGCCAATAATAACCCATACGTCGGATACGATCTTGAAGTTTAGGACCCGGTTGATGAGCTCCGCAAACACCATCATGTGCTTCACGAACAATCTGATGTACTTCTTCACCAGCGATACATCGGAGAAGAAGACCGTCGTAGGCCCGACGATACAATGTCTTCGTAGTATGATTATAATAAAATCTGAAAGATCGACGCCGAATAGACGCTGCTTCACTCGGATTATCGGGAAGTAGGTCATATAATACAAAGTCTAGAAACGGGCGTCTCCAGTCTTCCGTTGTGGCTTCTGTTTCATTAGAAAAGACATATTCTATAGTAGAATCGGAAGAAGATGAGGACACTTTGTCAAGAGAATCTTTGTCTGGATTATGGGGAAAAGCCAAAGCCAGATTATTCTCAACGCAGAATAGTTCTCGGTTATAAACCACTATTACTTGCTGACGTCTGATTGGTATAGCTAATACAGCAGCAAGATTAGCCAAAGCATCAGCTTCTGTATTATATGCTCGTCGAACATGTTCAATAAAAAAACCTTCAAAAGAGGAAGCCATAGAGAGTGCTGCTCGATGATAAGGTATCAAATCTTGATGACGGACTTCATATATTCCTCTGATCTGATTGATGATAAGCTTGGAGTCTCCATAAACTTCCAAATATTGAATATCTAGATGTTTAGCAAGTTGAAGACCGATAAGCAACGTATTGTATTCGGCTACATTGTTTGAACATGATTGATCCAGAGAATAAGCCCTCTGAATAGTTAATCCTTCTGGAGATACGAGAACAATTCCAACTCCGGCGACAATATCGCTATTAGGACCTATTCTAGATGCTCCATCAAAGAATAGACGCCAGGTAGGTATTTCCTCAGAAACCAGATTTGAATCCAGAACTTCATCTGGAATCTCAGCATATAATTTAGAATCTTCTGAAACTGCATGAGCTACCAGAAAATCAGCAAGAGCTTGTCCTTTAACTGACTTTTGAGGAATAATGCATATCGTATTGAGCTAACAAGATTCCCCAATTAGCTAGTCTGTAGTTGAGAATACCGGGTTTCTTCATCATAATCCTGATGGGATTCACTCTGGAAATGACGTGAATCGTTTGACCGATAATATAATATCGCGTTTTCTGAACAGCAAACATTAATGCTAGGCATTCTTTCTCGATTGGAGAATAACGCGGTTCAGCACCGGTCATTGTGCGACTGAGATAATAAATAGCCTGTTCATGGCCATCTTTATTTTTCTGGGCGAGTAATGCACCAAGAGAATGATCCATGGCTCGAACATATAGAAGGAATGGTATTCCCGAGACGGAAGGTACCAAAATCGGAGGATTCATAAGATATTGTTTGATATCGTCAAATGCTTTTTGACATTCTTCGTTCCAGACGAAAGATACACCTTTCTTCAGAAGTTTGTTGAATGGTCTGCAGCGTCCTGATAAGTTGGAAATGAATCTCCTGATATAAGCAATTCTTTCTTGAAATCCTCGTAGCTTTTAAGGTGCGTGGAGGACGCATCTCTTGAATGGCTTTGATCTTCTCGGGATCCACGTGTATACCTTTAGCGGTAATGACGAAGCTGAGAAATTTACCACTAGAGACGCCCAGGAAGGACTTAGTAGGGTTCATTTTAAGTTGATGCTGATGCATTATCAAAGATAGTCTTCAAATCTTGGATATGATCCTCCTTTCGTCGACTTTTAACTGCAATATCATCAACATAGCATTCGACTATTTTCCGGAGATGTTCGCGGAATATAGTGCTCATTGCTCGCTGATATGTTGCTCCTGCATTCTTGAGACCAAAAGGCATCACTGTATAACAGTATGTACCGATCGGCGTTCTGAAGGAAGTATGTCTCTCGTCGTCTGGAAATATTTTGATTTGATTGTATCCCGAATATCCATCCATGAATGACATTCGTTCGAAATCACATGTGTTATCGATCATGACATCGGTAATTGGAAGAGGAAACTCGTCTTTAGGACAAGCTGCATTGAGATCACGAAAATCTATACAGACTCGGATCTTACCGGTCTTTTTGAGGATAGAAACGATGTTAGCCACCCATTCAGGATGTTGTTCTTCTCGAATAAATCCGGAAGCCATAAGCTTGTTGACTTCAGCTTCAATTGCATCTATAATGTCTGGACGAAATCGTCGCAGTTGTTGTTTGACTGGTTTAGCATTTGGCATGATATTAAGTTTGTGCATTACAATCTTTGGATCTAATCCTGGCATATCCTCGTAACTCCAGGCAAAGACATCGATGTACTCATGAATAAGCTTGATCATGTCTTGTTTATCTGTTTCTGAAAGATTTTTGCTGATGAATATTGGTTTAGGGGACCCTTCTTCCCCAACATCAATTTGGATCAGTTTATCTTCAGTAGGAGGTTCTCTCTGCTCAAACCTGAACTCCCATTGATTGTCTAATCTTTGAGCCCATTGTTCTGATTCGGGTGATGTTTCAAAATCATCTTCATCTTTATCATTTTCTTGTGGGCCATCAACAGAGACCATATTGATGGATAGAATAGAGCGATGGAGATCGCCAATACTTGTGTCAGAATCCCAAGAAATGGAATCAGAAGATTCAGATTGTTCATCTTCAGATTGTTCGTCTTTATCGATTTTTGAATCTTCATGGACTATGTTGATAAAGGAGGTAGGAGCAATGTAACCCAAACCACATTTTGTCCTTCCGTATTTTAATAGAGGAATTCGAACAGGCATTCTTCTTTTTTCCATTATTGAGGCTATTTCTGAAGTCATAACCCATATTCTTGATGATATTTTTGGACTGTTGACTGTAGCGACGTAATTGTAACCTTCCAGTATCATCGTTTTTATCATCTTCTTCCAGATTAGAAGGATTCTGGGGTCCTTTGTAGAAGAATATTGGATTTTCTCCTTTCTTTCTAATAGGAACCACGAAGTACGATTTTTGTATAGACTCTAATAATACATCTGTATGAAGAGTTTGAACAACTCCTATTGTTAGTGGCTCTAAGCTATCTAGCAATTGTAAATAACTTTGTACATGATTACAGACATCAATATACTGCAAAGGAGATGCTTCATTAATATTAGATACTGTATTTACAACAGAAGGCTGAGCCTTATCAGACTTAGTCAAATTAATGATAAAAGGGGGAGAAGAAGGGAGATCAGAAGTTTTGTTTCGATTAAGATCGATAACAAAAGGCTCAGAAGAGGTGAGCTCCCTTGAAGAAGATCGTGGATAAGTAATACGTCCACTGACAGGAATGACTAGAGTATCTGGTCTAGCTTGAGAAGATGGAAGAGGAGTGGTGCGTCCACTGACAGGAATTATCAGCGAACTTTGTAGAGCTTGGGAAGACGATACAGTAGTACATCCACTGACAGGAATTATCAGTGAGCCTTGTGAAGCTTGGGCTGATTGCGGAGGAGTGATACGCCCTTTTACAGGAATAACAAAGGTATCGACTTTTGACATCTCATCATCATTATCCATAGCTTGCAATACTTTTGAGTATTCGTCTTTGTACATGCGAGCGTCATTGAAGTAAGCTTCGACTCCTTTGAATGGAAAGAGATCGGCAACCTCCTTTTGAACTTCTCCATTATTATCAACATATTTGAAGCACTGATGAAGAGTCGAAGGAACGATATTATGTTCATGCAAGAATGGTCTCCCCAATAGAGCATTGTATGAGCAACCATGATTGTCGATGATGTAAAAAGTAACTTTAGTGCGAAGATCGCCTATTTGAAATTTGAGGCGAATCTTGCCCAAAGGCTCACTTTTTCCTTGATTGAATCCTAAGATGGTAGTGATAGTGCTGGAAAGACTATGCACAGGTATCTTCAGTACATCTAGCATAGCCTTCGGCATAATACTGAGAGCAGATCCGGATCAATCAGTAGACGATCAACCTTCATAGAATCAATATATCCTGTATGATATAAAGGACGGTCGTGTCGATTATCCTCTAGCAGCATATCGTCTTGCGTAAAGGTAATGTTTGGAATTAATTCCAAAATACTATGGCAATGAGAGACAGATTCTGTTTCCAACTTTTTGAGAAGAGTTAGGCAGGTTTCTGCTTGCAGCAGTGCTTCACTCAGAGTTTCTCGAGTCTCTTTAGAGAGGCGTAAGAGCTCAAAGATTGATAATTTAGCTGGTGTATTGGCTAGTTGAGCCAATATATCAAAATTATAAGGCTTTTCAAGTCCTGTAGGAGATGACTTCTTCAATGGTTTGTTGAAGCGGACTTATTGTTTGCCTTTGTCAGCTGCTGTTGGTTTAGAAGGAAGTGTCTCAACAGGAACATTTGAAGGCTCTTCAGTAGAGACTGGTGTTGGAGCTGAAACCGGAGGGACATCAGGAGTTTCTCCAGGAATGTCAGCATAATCTTTCAGATATATTTTTCCTGATCGAGTTCCAGCATGAACTTCGACTTCAGATTCTGGTTCAGGATCTATGGAAACCATGTTACAATTCTTCATCATGCTCTTGGTTCTTTTATGCTTGATAAGAGTTTTATTCCAGAAACCGAGGCCAACTCGAGATTGATTATGCCTCATAGTGATGGCTAAAGGTGCTTGGAGTCCTTTGCCTGAGTTCAAACCAGGAGCAGTGGCTAGATCATAACCCATCTTTGCCATTAATTCACGAGATTGTGAACTGTATAGATGAAATGCAGGCTTGTACCTATCTTCAAATTGAGGTACAGATTTTATCTCCGTAGGGAGTGAATTTCTTGCCAAGATAAAAGTAGAGGTTAGATAAAAATTGGGTGTAAAACTAGAAGTCACATTGCATGACTTAGTCTTCCCGAGCTTCTTTTTAGACAAAGGAGACTTCCGAGGAGAAGAGGAAGACGTCTCAAACTCCATCATTAAATCCGGTTGGATCCACATGATCTCTCCCTTCTTAGTTGTGACAGGAACAAGTCCTTCATTCTGTGCTGGTGGGATGTTCACCACTTCGAGAGTTACTTTGGGGATAGGAACAATCCCACTTTCCACCATTAAAGGAGGGAAGTCACCGAACTGTATTGAAATTACATTTGCTGTGACTGTCTTGTCTTTGGGTGTCAGTGTTACAGCTCCTGATTTAATCATCTCTTGGATCTTTCCTTTTAATACATAGCAAGACCGGATTGTATGACCCAGCATTCTATGATTGGACAGTATTTTGGATGATCTGTCTTGTTAGCTTTATCAGGCTTTTTAATTTCTGACAATTGTATCTTGTTACCTTTGAGCAAGCATTCAAAGATACCTTGAACATCGTCATCATCGAAAGAATATTCTTCTTTCGGCCGAGGCGGTCTTTGTTGTTGATTTGTTGGAGCTGGGGTAGTAGTCTTTACCTCTTGACTATTGCTCTGGAGATTGACTTCAAGAGCTTCTTTCCCTTTGCGATTATTGGGTCGAGTACTATTGCTAGCACTCTGATTTAATTCCTTGGGAGCCATTTGTACCCCCAGACCTTTGAAGGTCTCAGCACTGACTTCAGCAGCCTTGGCACTAACGATGAAAGAAGGCCAATCTTGAAACTGAGTGGACCCTGTCCACATAATGATAATTGGTAAGAGATTCGACTTGCAAGTGTCGATGGTAACAGCATCGGGAGTTCCGAGAGGCATTTTAAGGGCTTCTCTTCTGAATCTTTCAATGAAGTCCTCAGTTGTTTTATTATTTTTCTGTTTAATTCTTATGAGAGCTGACATAGTCATGTCATTGAGCCCTTCGTAGAATCGTTCAAGAATATTTGTTTGAAACCAGCAAATGAGGTAATGCACCCATCAGGGAGGCTTCTATACCATTCATAAGCTGTTCCTTTGAGACATCCAACGAACACCCGAGTGAGGAGGGCATCGCTTGGTTGCAACTGATCAGTCATTACTTCAAAATGATTAATGAACTGACTTGGGAAAGTAGTCCCATCAAAGAAAGAGATGGTCGGAGGTTTGTATTTTGGTGGATACGATACCTGTTTCCATTCTATTGGATAAGGTTGTTTGATGCCTAACCTTTGCAAACCATCCTTCTGTTTAAATGCCTCGAACTGAGTTCGGAGATTCCTTAACTCTTCAGTAACAATTCCAGAGGCTTGTGGAGTTGTAACTTGTTGAGTGTAATTGGGAGGAGGAACTGCAGCATATGTACCACCCCCAGCTCCAGACTGACTTGGAGTGGTTTGTACATGAATATTAGATTGTACCCCCGGAATAGTAGAAGGTTCCGAATTTGGGACAACGGGAGCATTTAATACTACTGGTGGTACTGTTTGTTGAACTTGCTGAGTTTGATGCTGAGCTTGCATAAGAGTGTGCATAGCATTCAATGTATCTGCCATAGCTCGCAACTATTGTTCCAAGGAAGAAATCCTTTGCTCATGAGCTTCGGTGCTAGTTGAAGGTTCATGATTGCCATCCACTATGTAAGTAGTAACCATTCGAGGAATAGATGATGAAACAGTCTGTTCTGAATCATCACTGTGTGAATCAATATCTTTCTCGGGACTATTTACAGGAGTCAATACAGGAAAATTGGATTCTCCAAGGAAGTCCTCTGTGATCTCCGTATTATCACTTGTATGAGAAGAAGAAAAGACCCTGGCCAAGGCTCTGGTCCTGGATCGGGTGCCGAGATAAACACCATCTTCAGAATCTGATATAGCATCAGACCGTATGCTACCCCCAATATTTTGGAAGTCATATTGATAGAAGCATAAAGAGGTTCATCTTCATCCAATATTGGTTCATATTGAATCCGTTCGAAAACAGATCGTCTTTTTGGTGAACAACAACACTGAATCACAACCCGAGGTTGGAAGCTGCAACCATGCTTTTCATAGCAAATATGAGCAATGTCATGGCCAGATGGAGTGTCAATTCTCCGTTTATTCTGCAGATACTCCCGGAGATCTGTAGGAACAGATTGGGAAGTACTTGAAGATAGTTTCTGTGTAGAAACTTATCTTTTGTTCTTCTGTCTTCTCGATTCTGGAGTGTATAAAGACTGATTAATTTGAGCCACATAGTTCTTGGTATATTCTGCATCAGAGTCTAGTATAATTGTCTTAGTTTGATCAGGCTTCTTAATACCAGAAGTGGAACTGAGATGATTCTGATTAAGCTTATTACGAAGATCCGCAGGAAATATGACTTTGGTATCAGTCTTGGATACTTGTAATTTGCCTTTCTCAGATCAAGAAATTTTGAAAGAAGGAAGATGGTTATTATTCCGACTAGGAGTCGGTAATAATCCATCTTGAGAGGAATTAGCCAAAAGGCGTTTTCCTTTGTTTGATCTAGTAAAAGTACTAGTCAAATTAACTCCAGAGGTAAAGACCTTAGGAGTAGAGGAGTTGACTAAAGAGTCTTTCTCCTTGGTTGGTACAAGATGTACAAGTTGTGGGGGAATCTTTTGTTCTGTGGAAAAGAACCCCCAGCCTGATTTTGAGAAACAGTCAAAGGACTGTATTTGTTAGCATACGCTGACTTCAATTTGGACTTCTGGTCATACGCTGCCCTTTTATTAGCATACGCTGGCTTTGGCTTAGCGTACGCTTCCTTCTGTTGGCTTTTGTACGCTGCCTTCGCCGTACGCTGCCCTTTGACTGCCATACGCACAGAGTCATTAATGGCTAAAGAGCCGACTGCTGTCGTAAGAGTAGAAGGAGAAGAGACTTTGACATATCCAGAGATGGTTTTCCTTGGACACGCTGACTTGGTTAAAGAACCCACTTTGTCAGCGTGACTAGGAGAAGCCACTGTTGCCGTGTTCAGAGAAGCCGAAGTGTGCTTCATTGAAGTTGAAGGCGTGTTCTTGTCAGAGTGAGAAGTGACAGAAGCATCTCGGGCTGTCGAAGAAGACTTAGGAACATAAACAGAGTGTCCCTTCTTCTTGGCAGCAGAAAGAGCGGAGGAAGCAGTTCGACCCTACTTCGCCTTGAGCATTTCTTCGTAAGCAGATTGGTCGAATTGTACGACCATCGTCTTCTTCGTCGAGCCGATTGACGAAGTATCGCATTGAGTTGTTGCTATCTCATTGGAGGAGACAGCTTTCCCAGCAGAGTCGCCAATTTGTTTTCCATAAATAAATTTACTTTATTTATTTGTATCTGAGAAAATTACAACTGTAGGAATCTAATCTAGAAGACGATTACTTTATCCCTTGGACGATGCGATGAAGAAAACTCGAACTTTGAAGAACTTGGACAGCAACTGGGCAATCTCTCTGTTCTCTCTGAAATTGACTGTAGTGTCTGATGAAGATGAAGAAACTCTCTTTTATAGAGTTCTGGATAACTGTTCTGAAGCATACGCTCAGTCAGTTACTTGATGTGTACATAACTACAGGGACGCGTGACAAATTCTGATGGAGACACGTTGGAGTGCGGTTGAAAGTAGTAGAATATATCTAGGAGAGATTGATGGCATGAATGTCACGTTGCATAACTTCTGGGTAACTGAGTAACTGAGTACAGGACACGTGATAAGTGTGTGTTGACTGTATGTTGAAATTCATCCTGGATACCTTTGCTGTAATACGCTGTCTTTGTTGAAGAAGAGTCATACGCTAGCTTTTGAAGGCACATGTCTTGCATACACTGACTTGGACAGCATAGAGCCAAAGAAGGCTGATACGCTTACTTTATTGATAAGGAGTTGTATGGAATCCATACGCTCACTTGGTTGGGAAGGAGTAGTATGGAGTCCATACGCTCACTTGGTTGAGAAGGAGTCGTATGAGGTCCATACGCTCACTTGATGGCAAGGAGTCATATGAGGTCCATACGCTCACTTGATGGCAAGGAGTCGTATGAGGTCCATACACTCACTTGATGGTAAGGAGTCGTATGAGGTCCATACGCTCACTTGATGGCAAGGAGTCGTATGAGGTCCATACGCTCACTTGATGGTAAGGAGTATGAGGTCCATACGCTCACTTGATGGAAAGCCGTATGGATTGAAGGAGTAGACACGTGGCTGTTCTCAATCTTCTCAAACACGCCATATCTTCAAATACTGACAAATATTTATTGAGCGTCGTGCTTCAGATATGATAGCTGACAGACTGTCAGAAATGACAGTAATGATGGCTCTTTATTTATGATGGCTGTTGAGCTGTCCTCGTAAGAGACAAAATCTTTTCTCGAAAACCTATACGACGGCTAATCTTCATAGGGCAGCTGTCTTTGCACGAAAAACGAAGTATCAGATTCATCCTTCATTAAATACATGCTGTACTGTCATCTCAAGAAATATTAAAATATTCACTGAGCGTACGGCCTTTAGATGAGCGTATGGCTTTGGCTTGAGCATATGGCCTTGAGCGTATGACTTAGGCTGAGCGTATGGCCTTGAGCATATGACTTTGGCTGAGTCTTATGTCAGCATGTCATAATTTTCACACCCAACAACATGGTGGACACGTATGTGTAGACACACCTAGATGGCACCTCTGTACACATGTTCTTACTTAATTTCGAGTTTTTTGTGTCATTATTTTAGGTTTTTATTTGAATATTCATGTGAACAATTGTTCCCAGTTTCCTTGACAGTTCGAATTGAGTTTTCATTTGAATGTTAACTGAGATTGTTTCCACTGATTTTCTATGTTTAAATCACCATGTATTAATGCCATTATATGTGTAGTAGGTTACTGCAAGAGGGGTTTTCAATTGAGTATTAGTAGGTTGTTTTGAGTATCCTTTGAACTGACAGTTAAATTCAAACCCATTTCATTTTCCTGTTATAGAATGTTAATCTAATGTCATTTGACTGAAATGAGATTCAAATATGGTTTTGGGATGTTGAATGATATATACAACACTGTGGCTGATTCCATTTTCCCTACCATTTGCATGACACCACTTAAAACCCTTTTGATTGTAACTGAAATGGGATTGGGTTGACACTTGTTGGTTCACTGTTTTTTCTATAAATCCTGAGAACCTATGACTGAAATTGATTTTGGTTTTTGAATTCATTGTTAAACTATAAATCCTGAAAAGTACCAGTTATGGAATCCCTGAGATTAGGAGTTGAGATATGTAGACTGTCATTTGACTGAATGTTTAACTGAGACTAAATCTGAGAACCTATAAGTCCCATTCCTACTCTACACACAAACACAAACTGTCCTTAACTGAAATCTGAAATAGAAAATTGAATTTTCAATCAACTGTCATGAGAGAGTGTATGCATATCTGCCCTATTGTTGTTCAGGCCTTGAGCTATCTTTTGTACATTGCATTACCTACTGCACATTCAGGTATCAATGCATATTGCATTACATGAAATGCTTTTCACTGTCTTCCTGAAATTATACATGAGACACATACACATTTTTTTAAACATAAAACTGTTCTCCTAAGAATACAATGAGTTCTTATTACACACAAATACACATTGATTGTTACACAAATCTGAGTTTAACAAACAAAAATTTATATATAATATTTAACTGAGTTATGATTCTTGAATGTTTTTTTTTTAACATTTGATTACCCATTTCTGAATTCTGAGAACTGAGGTTTATTACCTCATATGAACCTGAGAATTTGGATTGGGATGGCATGGGCTGTCATTGCACTTCCTAAACACTGTTAGACTGTTTTGAAATCCCGAGTTATCAATGAACACTGAGACTTAATACCTGAGATGTACACACACATCTGTGCATGCCTCACCTAGTCCCCCTCTCTATCTCTTTATATATATGATGTATATATGAATGTAAGTATCTATATATATTATAGGTATCTTCCCTATAGCTGATTTCATATGATATATCTATATGTGATGTTTTTCCTTTTGTTGTTGAGTTGGTAGTGTTGGCTATAAGGTTGGTTTAAGGTATAGGTTGTGCTAGAATTTTAGTCTATAGTTGATATAGGTTAGAATAGCCAAGTGTATGATGTTTAGGTCTAGAGTTGACCAATAGTTAGACTAAGGTTGTTAAGTATAAGTCCAAAACCCTAGATGTTGACTTGGATTGACCCAGAGTTGACCAAGTTTGACTTTGACCTAGATTTGACTCGGAATCATGTAGATTGCATCGTAGACCTTATTTACCTTGTTTTAAACACATTATAACATGTATGCTCTGTTTAGGACATTGTGACTCCGGTGCAGACATCTGAATTTTATTACTCTTTTCAGAGTATCAGGCGAGTACATTCTCTTATAGTTCTCTCATTTATTTATCAATTGTACTTCAGTTCTAGTTAGCTGTATATGATTCTCTGTTACAAACACGTATTATTATTTCTGAATCCATGTATGCGACACACATACTTACTCGTCTTACCTTTATTATACGAATCACCATACGAATCACCATACGAATCACTATTCGAATCACCCTATTCGTATCTTCATATGTTGGTTGGACTTGTATTCGTCTTATGTGTTGGATTATGGATTCATTTGTATTAGACTGGGCGGAGAAATACTTGATTAGACATGTGAACATTCCCACTATTCGAACCACCCCTGTGAATATATTCGAACGATAGCCATTCCACACCCGGCCAAGTGTGTGTGTCGGATTTACCCTTAGCCGTTTACATGTCTATCTAAGTATTTTAAAACACACTTGGAGAATTTATTCGAATCATTATTAGAACATCATGTGAATTACTATTCGTATCACCTTATTCGATTCACCTTATTAGAATAATGATTAGAATTACATTCGACTCATCTTATATTAGACTCACATTGGGATTATACTCGACTTATATTGTACCATCTGAACTCATTATGTTACTCTAGCTAGATCTTATTTTTACAGTCTTTTTGCTATGTTTCTTTTCTTATTTAGTTACCTTACTTTCATTGTACCTTAACTGTTTCTCTACATCACTACCTGTATAAAACTGCCATATTCATCAATACAACTGTCTATAACTGCTTTATTGTTCTCTGTCATTTACTTGGAATTTCTTGATGAAATGTACTCGTTCCTGTCCTGACTGGACCTGTTAAAAATATTATAGATGTTTGCCCTGAGGACGTTTGCCCTACTTGCCTTGGAGCAGGAGATGACTTAGCTACCTATGGCCCCGACACTCAGGAGTGATCGGGAGACTAGCTAGTAGACTTGGTTTAGTTTTCATGTTTTAGAATTTGAATTGTAATAACTTGAGATAAGAGTTTGTATTTGAGTTTGTTTGAGATATTATTATTTAGTAGTTTTTAAATGTTGTTGTTAGTCTTTAGTTATAAACTTTTGTGTTATCTTATCGTTCTTAGACTGTGATTGAGATTCATTATATCTATACTTGTCCTCCGTTCGGAGTTGAGATTTGACAAGTACATTATATAATTGCGTGAGTTGTTGATTAGATAGTAACCTAGGACAGCGTTCTACCGTCGACAATGCGACGTAGGCTGGACGTACCCACTTCTCGTGCCCTTACTCTAGGGTGCGGGTCGTGACACGTGGGAACAGACTTGAAAAAGTTTTCAAATAAGACTTCCAGGGGTCATCCCTATAATCTATCAAGAGTTCCTAATATGTCACTGAGTACCAAAATCCTAAAATATTCCATGACTCAAATATTAATCCTAGGACAGGCTCACAGTAGTAAAGATAAGGTCAAGTACTACCACAACATTGTATTAATAGCAAAGACAGACCTGCATGGGCCACCACAAAATTGTGTCACGACCCGCACCCAGATAGTCGGGCACAAGTACGTCGGCCACGTCCAGCCTATGTCGCGGTATCGACGGTAGCACGCTATCAAGTACCCATTAACAATCTACAACATCTAGATGATACAGAATCACAATGTACTCAAATCACACCACAACAACTAGGTGTAACGCCCCAGCCCCAAAATACGTAGGACTAGGAACGTAGACATGCCAGCCGTATAGTATATATACGTAAGCTGTAAAATGCAGTATAACCATGACTAATCTCATCCACACAAAATAAAAGATATCATATAATGATAATGACTTGTCTTGATACAATATGTTGGGCAGAGACAATCCATTACCAACAAGTGAGGAAAAGTACAAAAAAAATGAGTTTGGCGGGCGAAGTGAAGACGATCAAAGTGCAATCATCCTCGAAGAAATAGTGACGATCATAACCACGGCTAGAACACCTGCGAAAGACAAGAGCACACACCTGGCGAGATAACCAGGTCCTCAGAGGGACGTAACAAGATACAATAAACATGCCATATAAATACTGAATATAAAATATACCACAATCAAAGAAAGCGGCAAAACATAAATAAGGTAATCTAACCAAACTAAAGTGAACATGCAATTGAGAAACAATCCTTCGACGCATAAGCCCTGGCTGTAAATGGGATCTAGTACAGTCCCCTCTTGGGCACCAGTGACCTAAGCGCATGATGTTGAAAAACGACAGTGGCAAACCTGAGAGGCTAATCATACCCGTATCTCCAGCGGAGCTTCCGGGTTACAAGGGAAGTACAATCGAAGCCCATATGTCAGGTATTATTCTCCCCACCCGATGTTCTTATTTAAGTCGCATCCACGACCATATACCTCTACTAACTGCTAAGTCTCCTAACATGCCTTTATTAGCAGTTAGCCCTAACGCATGCACATGGGGGATCAGCCCACATGCAAGAATCTCTACATGCTACTCATCTCACACATCCTCGTGGTACAACTGTGTCAAGGTATATACAATACACTACAGACGGTAGTCTCTTAACCCTAAGTCCATATGCAATCAAAGGATAATAACAAAGTAAATCTAATATCACTGAGCATACGGTAAATCAAGAACTATAAGAACTGGAAATAAATGAACAGTGATATGTAATAAAATGCAAACTGAATATAAACAGTATAATGGTAAGGTATCTTGCCTGGTGGATCGCCTGGTGTGGTGCGATAATCCGACAAGTCCAGTCATGTCCAATAGCCATGGTCAATGCGTAGCGGTCCGAAGTCACAAAAATATAGGACGAACGATCAGTTACGATCAATGGTGATAATTGAGAGGAATTTGTGGAAACAGACACATCTACAAATTTTTAGAAAGTTATTTTTATATAAAAAATATTTACGTAGTTACTTGAAAAATAATTTACATATACAAATTGGAAAATATATTTTTATTAGGCAATTATATGTCTTGAAGAATAAAATACGCTAGGGTCGTAAAAACTGATTTTCCATTAGTCTTAATAATTGTAAGCAGTTATAAGTAAAATCATTTTAGATTGGTAACTATATATTTGCAAAAATGTTTTATAAATACTTGAAAGAATATATATATATATATTATATTATATATATATATATATATATATATATATAGGAAGATGGAGATCGGGATCTGGGCTTGGCTCCCTCTAGACGGAGCTCGCCTGAGCATCGAGTTCCCCTCCCGCGCGCCCGGGAGGAGGGCGATCGCCGTCCGGCATCACCCTCTTCGCCGTGGGACCCCCGTTCTTCTCGGCCATCCCGGTCTCGGTGGATGGCCGAGTTTCCCTTTGCCGCTCTTCCCGTGGGGCACCTCTCCTCCCGGCGGCTGCCAGTGGTGTGGAGGCCCCCCATCCTCTCCCCCCAACTTCCGCGGAGCAGCCGGCGCCCTACGCGTCACAGGCGTCGACGTGCTCGGCGCCCTCCGTATTCTTCGGCCCCCTCCCTCCTTGGCCCAGGCCCGTCACCCTCCGTCGGAGCTGCGGCCGGCTCCGCCGCCGTGTCGCCCCCCGCAGCGGCCGCTGCCCCTTCCACCGCTTCCCCCGCCCCAGATCCCCTTCCCCCAACCCTGGCACTCGGCCTCTCGGAGCCTTCCTCCGCGCCGCCCGGAACGCTCCCTCCATCTCCCCAGGCTCGAGCCCCCTCCGCCCTTGCGGAGGCCCACCCCCCGTCTCCCCTCATCGCTCCACCCGCCTGGGCCCCCCCGCCGGCGCCCCCCATCGCTCCGGATGTGGCCGATTTCCCGGAGCTTCCTCCCGCCGGTCTCCCGGTGCTTCCTCCCGCCTCGGTCCCCTCCCCGGAGCCCCCCACCGCTTCGAGCGCGGGCGTCTACCCGGGCCGTCCTTCCGCCGCCCGACCCGTCCAGCCTCCCTCCGGTGCGGCAGGGGCCTACTGGCAAGACCCTACCACCATGCAGTGGTATTGGGTCTTCGTCCCTGCCTAATCGGCCGTCCCCTCTGGCAGTCCTCCATCCCCGGCGTCCATGGCTCATCCTCCGTCGCGCAGTGGGCGGCGTACGCCCACTCTCTTGGGGCGAGCCGCTTCTACTAGCCCCCGTCCGGTGCTCCTCACCGCCTGGTTCTCTTCGCCCGGCGCTCCTCTTCCTCCTTCATCTCCACCTACCCCTCCCACCGATCCTCCTCCTTGTCCTCCTCTCTGGCCCAGCGCACCCGGGGCGAGCCTCCTAGCCGACTCTCTCCCCATCCTCTGCGCTCCTCCTCCGGGGCGTGTCCTCGTCCTCTGCTCGGACCGTCCCCCCCTCGCCGGACTGCGGCAGATCCTCTTCTGCTCGGACCGTACCCCCCTCCCTCACGCCGGACTGCGGCGGCTCCCCAAGGCATGCCCCCTTCCGTCGGCGGAACTGAGGCCCCCATCGACGGTCCATGGCGGCTTCTCCCGTTCTTCCCCGCCCCGGGCTGTGCCCCTCCCTCAGGCCCCACGCTTGGTGGGATGGAACCTCGGGCCGTGGACTCGCCGCGGTCGGCGCACCGTGCCCCTTTCCTCGGGCCGCAGCCCCTCGGGCAGCACGCCACGTGGGACGCGTGGCTCCCCTCCTCGGGTCTCGTGGGAAGCGTGGCTTCCCTTGGGCCCCGGGCTGAGCGGACTGACCACTTTGGTTCCCGTGCGTGGACCGTTTCCCCCCCACCCCCGAGGCTTCGTGCCCCCTGCTCGTTTTCGAAAATTTAACTTTTCAAAATTTTGTTTTTTGGTTTCTCTCTTGTCGTTAGTTTGGACTGGGCCCTTTTGTGTGTTGGTCCAGTTTTCGCCTGTATGCTCTTCTTGAGCTTTCTTTTCATTTCAATAAATTGTCTTTAAATATACATATATAATATATATATATTATTATATATATATATATTAATGATAATTTGGAAACTGCCTTTCTGTTGGATATAAATATTTTTAGGCTAAATGCTTTGAAAATATGGAGGAATCGTTTTTATGGCTAAAATATAACTTGCTTATAACAAAATATTAATTTTGGTTGTTATATCCCCAATGGTAATATGTTAATAAATAATAGCTACCTACTTATCGTAAAACGTTGTAATTAATACTGATAACGATTATTATAGTAAAAATCATACCAACAAGGACAATTTTGATAATAGCTATAAGTTTAATACCAAATATTACTCTACAATAATAGTGATAATAATAATAATAATAGATAATATTAATAAACCTTAAACATTACAGCACATCCCCTTAAAAAATATAATACTAATAATAATAGCCCCTTAAAAATTAATACTTATAATTGAAGAACAGTTTGGCAACTCTAGAGGGGGGTGAATAGAGTTTATATAGAAAAAAGCCAATTAAAAATTAACTCTTTCACCAACAATCAATAATCAGAGTAAAGTGCGGAAAATAAATAAAGAGCAAAAGAGCATACGCAAACACAGCGATTTTAACCTGGTTTCCCTCGTGGAGGACTAGTCCAGGCCTGAGAACTCTAGCTCAGGATTAAATCCACTATTTGTGAAATAGTAGTTTACAACCCGTGCCTTTTCTTCAGAAGAGCACGTCAACTTCTAACAGAGGATCGCAGTGGCGATTTGCTTGGAATTGTCCAAGCGACTTCTTCAACTCTTGCACAAGAATCCTAACTGAGAGATGCTGAGCACTCGAGACTTAGGAGGCTTGTGGCTAGTAGATGGGAAGGGTATGGCTTATTGAGCTTATAAGAGAGAAGAGAAGAGAAGATTGGATGAATTGAAATGAGAGAATTCATGCCCTATTTATAGTGTTTTTATAGGCAGAATTCGGCCAGAATTCGGGTAGGAAAATTCAAAAATTTGGCCGTTGGACAGCTAGCAACCAGCTATCCCTAAATTAGGGTTCCTGATTTCTAGGGGACAGAGTTCGGCCCGAACTCTGTGTGGAGGCAGAGTTCGGCCCGAACTCTGTCTCCAGAGCACAGAGTGGTTCTAAGGGGACCAGTAGGCAGTTTTTGGTTCAGTGGAGCTTGGGATTTTGGGTAGGTTATAGACTAAGTTCCAAGAGCTCAGCAAGACTCAGAGTACATAAATCTAGACTCAATGAAATCATAAAATACAGACTCCAGAACACACTGAGAGCCGGAGACTGAGCTGTCATCTGTCTTGAACTGAATGCAGTCGTCGTGTGTCGTATTGAATTAATACAAATATTATTTGGTCAATGTAGTCAATATTTGGTTGACTGTGACTTTGTGTCAACAATCTCCCCCATATTGATAATTGACAAAATAATATAAGTATATTCAATATTCATACCTAGACACAGTTGATTGTAACATAGTTCCATAGCTCCCCCATACACGATGCCTGAGCTAAGAGAAAATAGCTCCCCCGTAAACCATGAACGGTATCGAGCTAGAAGCTATAGCTCTCCCCCTTACAAAATGCATAGTACCTGTGATCTGATAGATAATATTTTCCAGAGCAAGAGGTACAGATATACACAGATATACGAATGCATAGAACCAGTATGATATCTAATAAACAATAAAAATATACATTATTTCTCCCCTTTTGGCAGTTAGCAATATAAAGAAGCAATGAATATTAATGCAACCACACCAAGCAGAGAAGAAACAGTAAAATACTAAGCAAAATAAGTCACTGACATAGAATGATAATAAAGACAGATAATGTCATCCACCAAACCAAGTGGCCAACTCATAAACAGAGTACATAAAACCAGCTACATAAATCCATAAGAAACTAAATAACTGAAATCAAAAGTAACTAAGATCATCATCAGTGGCAGCAGCAGCAGATAGTAGCCAATCTCCATCATGGAGCACGAGATGGTCCTGGAACATCTGATGGACCATGGAAGGAGCGACGAGGGTCCACAAAGCATCATCTGGATCCATGTAACGCATAACCCACGGATCATCAATGCGATAACCCGCGCGCGCTGGATCCCTCTCCATGGGAATGTGCAGATGCTGAGACAGAGAGTACCGGATATCATGTAGAGAGTTGCCGAGAGCACTCATCTGCAGAGTGGTACGATAGTCCAGCTGTGTCCAGCGATCGTCCTCAGGAGTAAAACGATCCCGGAGCATGGTCTGAATGGACTCAAGAGTGGCAGGTGGAGGTGGTGCATCCTGACCAAAAGGATGGGCGTCAGGCTCCTCATCAGCAGAATGCTCAGATGACTCAGAAGCAGCGACAGGCTGAAGGCGTCGTGCTTTGGATAGAGAGGCAGATGCAGGCAGGAACGGACAATCATGGATAGGAATGATGAAGGCACGAAAAACGAAAGGAAGATAGAGAGGATAAACCAAAGCTCTTGGTTTCTTCCGACAGTTGATCATCCAATCCATCATAGTCCGTGGAAAGTTGAATGGAATACGATAGTGGAGATGATATAAGGCGGAGATCTCAAGATAAGTGACTTCATCTGTTGAGCCAGCCTTGGGTAAGATGGTGTTAAAAACCATTCGGTGAAGCTCATAGAAGTAGGGGTTGAGATGCTTGGCCATAAGTTTGCGAGGACTTATGTTAGGAGCACATAATTCCTCCTTGAATCCTTCAAGAGAAGTATCGCCAACAAATTGAAATTGACGTGCTTCCACAAGTTTATTCCAAGTATCAAGATTAACAAGATCAAGAAAATCCCCCAACTCAGAATCATTGAAGGCGATGTCAATACGGCAACCCGGGAATAGATGTGTGTTGCATCAAAAGTTAAATTGCAATAGAACATTTGGATTGCACTACGGTAGATGACAGAATTTGAAGCAACTAAAGCATCCAAACAAGATCATGGAATAAAGACTCATATTGAGAAAATATTGTAAAATTGATGGGATGGCCCCCAAACACCGGACGAGTCCTAAAATCGCTAAACTATTCATTAGAGGCGTCTAGCGATACAAATAGACGGTCGTCGTATGTGTTAGGGTCATCGGGACTCGGCGGATTGAACAACGGATGAATGGGGTGTTGTTCAACTACTTGTTCAATCGGAGGAGGAGGATTCGAAGAGGAAGCACCCTCGGTTCGGATCCTCTTCCCGCGATTGGGCAAGCGTGGAGCCATTTACAAGAAATTGGATAACTTGAAATGGAGAGAAATAGAGAGTTATACCTGAAAGTAATGTCAAACAGTTGAAGAGACGTTGAAAAACCCCTTTCCCTTGATTTTGAGAAGAAATAGAGCACTCTAGATCAAAAACTAGGGTTAGGGTTTGAAGGAAGGAGTTTGGAGAGGTGAAAAGGAGGTAATATGGGAGGAAAGAGAAGGAATCCCGACATAAAGTAGGGCTTTGTCTTTGGTCGGGTAGAATAATGACCATTGGATTAGAAAAGATCCAACGGCGGAGCCAGATCCCGATTCTGGAACCTAGGGACCGAACTCGGCCCGAACTCTGTTAGGGGCAGAGTTCGGCCCGAGTTCTGGATCAGTGGTCCAGAACAAAATTCAGGCTGAAAAAAGATTAAGTGTTGAACAAAAGAGATACAATTTTGAGAAACCCAACAAAGGTCAGAATCAACTTTAGGAAGATCAATTTGGCAATAATAAATCGTAACAAACCATATAATAAACAAGGAAATATATTGTAATTCAGTATTTCAAATTTGCCATGGGTTAGCTGCAGGGGCCGGATCCCAGCTAGCGGTAGTCCTGAGGACTAGTGCACCGTGTCGCTTAGGCTTTTACGCCTTTTTGTCGACCCTTTCGGCTTGTACCCATAATAAATTTGTCATAAAAGAATCAAAATATACTCGATATTTACGCAGGTAAGTCTCAACTTAACTGCTTCATCCAAAATTCCGAGTTCACGACAAAGATAATTGAAGCGCTCTTCGGATAATGGCTTAGTAAAGAAATCTGCTAGCTGATGATCAGTGTCAATGAATTCTAAGTAATCGTGCCATTTTGCTGATGATCACGAAAAAGTGGTGTCTGATCTCAATGTGTTAGTGCGTGAGTGGCAGACAGGGATTTTAGTCAAATTGATGGCACTAGTATTGTCACAGAATATAGGAATATGCATGAAAGATAACTTATAGTCTTCAAGGGTTTGCTTCATCCACAGAATTTGTGCACAACAACGCCCAGCTGCTGTATTCAGCTTCTGTTGTGGATAGTGCGACAGAGTTTGCTTCTTGAAACCATGAGACTAAAGCCTTTCCTAACAAATGACACGTGCCGCTCGTACTTTACGGTCGACCTTGCATCCAGCAAAGTCAGCATCAGAGTAACCGATGGGTCAAATGATGTTGACTTGGGATACCATAGGCCCACTGTAACCGTACCCTTAAGAGATCGAAAGATACGCTTAAACGCGCGGTCATGTGAGATTCCTTAGGATTTGCTTGATATCTAGCACATAGGCAAACACTAAACATGATATCGGGGCGACTAGCAGTTAAATAAAGTAAGCTGCCTATCATACCTCGATACTTACGTTGATCAACGGGTTTGCCGCTCTCATCTGGTTCGAGTTTGGTTGAAGTAGCCATTGGCGTGCTAATTGGTTTGACGTTGTCAAGGTCGAACTTCTTCAGCATGTCCTTGGTATACTTCGATTGACAGATGAAAGTTCCATTTGCCAGTTGCTTTACTTGCAGGCCAAGAAAGTAGTTGAGCTCTCCCATCATGCTCATCTCAAATTCTGTCTGCATACACTTGGCAAATTCTTGACAAAGAGTTTCATCAGTAGACCCAAAAATAATATCATCAACATAAATTTGAATCAACAGAATAGTGTCTTTAAAAGATTTTATAAACAGTGTAGTGTCAATTTTCCCTTTTGAAAAACCTTTCTCAAGTAAGAAGCTACTTAGCCTTTCATACCAAGCTCTGGGGGCTTGCTTGAGGCCATAAAGTGCTTTCTTTAGCTTGAACACGTGGTCGGGAAATTTGTGATTTTCAAAGCCAGGAGGTTGTTTCACATAAACTTCCTCCTTAATAAAACCATTCAGAAAAGCACTTTTCACATCCATTTGAAATAATTTAAAGTTTTGAAAATTAGCAAAAGCACAAAGCATCCGAATGGATTCTAGTCTAGCAACAGGAGCATACGTCTCATCGTAGTCGATACCTTCCTCTTGGTTGTATCCTTGAGCTACTAGACGAGCTTTGTTACGTGTGACTGAACCATCTTCATTTACTTTGTTTCTAAAAACCCATTTAGTACCAATTATAGAGTGATTAACCGGTCTAGGAACGAGTTCCCATACTTGGCTTCTCTCGAATTGGTTGAGTTCTTCTTGCATAGCAGAAATCCAAAATTCATCATTAAAAGCTTCAGAAATGTTTTTAGGCTCTACTTGTGAAATGAAGGCAGTGCTAGCAACAGAGTCTCTTAGTGATGATCTAGTAGTTACTCCACGTGAAACTTCTCCTATAACTAAATTTTCTGGATGAGAAGGTTTGAAAGAGAATTTCTTAGGCAAACCCTCCAGAGAATTAGTTTCGGTTGAAGTATTCATTGGAGTAGAAGTTGATGGCTCAACGTCATCATCAAGAGTACTTGCTGCACTGTTGTCTTCATCAAAAGTCACATTTGTTGACTCTTCCACAATAAGTGAGCGTTTATTGAAAACTCTATATCCCTTACTCTTGGCGGCATAACCAAGAAAGATACCATCGTCAGCTTTGGCATCAAATTTGCCTAAGTTGTCTTTGGTGTTAAGGATAAAACATCTACAACCAAAAACTTTAAAATAAGAAACATTGGGGGTTCTCCCAAACCAAGCTCATAGGGTGTTTTCTTCGTAATGGGACGAATCAGCACCCTATTCAAAATATGGCATGCTGTACTAACAGCTTCTGCCCAAAAGTATTTCGGAAGTGAAAATTTATTCAACATGACTCTGGCCATATCGCCGAGAGTTCTATTCTTCCGCTCCACAACACCATTTTGTTGAGGAGTTCTAGGACAAGAAAATTCATGATCAAAACCATTTGCATTACAAAAACTTTCAAAATCATAATTTACGAATTCGCCTCCATGATCACTTCGGATTCGAGTAATCATGTAGCCTTTTTCGTTTTGAACTTTCTTTACAAAAACTTTGAAAGCAGAAATAGCATCGCTCTTATTAGCGAGAAAGAAAACCCAAGTAAATCTCGAAAAATCATCAACAATAACAAATGCATACAGTTTGCCACCAAGGCTAGCTATTCTACTAGGACCAAATAAATCCATATGAAGTAGTTGCAAGGGTCTAGTAGTACTTACAGAGTTGATGGAATGAAACGAGGATTTTGTTGCCTTGTTTAGTTCACATTCGGCACATACCGTATCCTTTTTGAATGTGATGTCAGGCAATCCTCTCACTAGCTTCTTGGTAGAAAGCCTGGATATAGCATCCATGTTGGCGTGACCAAGACGCTGGTGCCAAAGTAGTCGTTCGTCTTTGTGGGCATATAAACATCTACCTGCATTGTTAGTATTTATAGAAAGATAAAAATAGATGTTATCCTCTCTTTTCCCTTCAAAAGCAATGTCTCCTGTTGACCTATCATAGATGTAGCAACTGTTTTGTCCAAAGTTAATGTCATATCCATGATCAGCAAGATGACTAATGCTGAGCAGGTTATGCTTTAACTCGGTCACTAGGCAGACATCCTTTATTACAGGAGAGGGAGGATGACCAATGATACCATTACCTATAATGTGCCCTTTGAGATTGTTACCGAAGGATACGTATCCTTCTCTCTTCATCGATAGTGATGCAAAAAGGTTTGCGTCTCCCGTCATATGTCGCGAGCATCCACTATCGAGAATCCACTTACTTTCAGTTGAGGAGGGAAGGTCCACCTACATCAAGAGTAGATGTGACCTTTGGTACCCGAGTTCTTGAGGGTCCTGAAAAGTTAGTCTTTGGGAACCAAGCATATATCCTTTTATCTACAAGTCTTCTAACTCTGCACTGTGGTGAGATGTGTCCATGTAATCCACAATAAGTACAGATAGCATTCTTGTTTATACTAGGAGTATGAGAGATATTTATAAGCAACAGGATGAGGATGGACATGATGTGAAGAGTTAGCATGGTGAGGATGATTATGCATGGAATAAGTGGCATGGTGATGGTGTCTTTGAGGCATAGAATGATGGTATTGTCTATGATGAGTGACATGCTGATATTGTCTAGATGGCATGGCATGATGATTTTGTCTATATGGCATGACATGACGATTTTGTCTATATGGTATATGAGGACCTTGTCTATATGGCATTGCATGATGATCTTGTCTATATGGCATGACATGATGATTTTTATGTGTGAAGTGCTGTTGATTGTGTCTTTGTGCATGATGCTTGTGTACTGAGTGAGAATTGTTCTTACGTGCACGTGGTTTGTGAAAGTTTGTGTATATGAATGCATGGTTATGTGCTGCATGAGAATGACTTGGTTGACTAGCATGAGTGGTGTTGTGCCCATGTGATTGGGTTTGAGGTTGAATAACCTGTTTACCCAATTTGGTTTCTAATCTTTTAGTAACAGCTTGCAGTTCAGTAACCTTAATATTTAAGCCATATATCTTAGTCATGGAAATCTTGTGTCTACTCTTTTCTTCAGCAAGCAACGTGTTGAGTGTAGTGATTTCTTGAGTTTGTTGCTCAATACGTGCTTCAGCATCATGCAAGCTTAATTTGAGCTTGGATACTTCATCAGCGTCATTAGTGGGTGATGTGTCTCTAACATTATCAAGAAGTAAGGAAATTCTTTGTATCTCATCTTCTAGACTTTTGATTTTGTCCTTGGCATGTTTATATTTACCGATGACCTTTTTATGATCATCGAGTAAATCAGTGAAAGCATCGCCAAGTTCATCAAAAGAGAAGTCATCCAGAGTTTCGTTAGATACCTTGTTAGAAGTTGCCATCAGGCACACATTTGCTGTATCTTGAGGAGAGTCCTTTTCTTCCTCAGAGTCACTTGCTTCACTTTCATGCCAGATGCCTGTGTTGGCATATTTCTTTGATGAGTTCTTTTTGTATGGCTTCTCATAGCGGTTGCTCTTCTTCAGGAATGGGCAGTCTTTTCGGACATGTCCAGTTTTCTTGCAACCGTAACAAGTTGGTTCTTCTTCATCGTCTTCTTGAGATTCCTTCTTCCTTCGATTGAAGCGAAGGAATTTCTTGAAGTTGCGAACCATGAGAGCTTGTTCTTCATCATCCGAATTATCTTCTTCGGTCTCATCATGATTAGCTCTTCGTTGATGAGCTTTGAGTGCGATCTCCCTGGTCTTCGGAGCAGGCTCTTCGAAGTCCTTGAGGTCAAGCTCGTGAGTCATAAGCTTACCCATCAAGGTCTCCATTGACATTGTTGTGAGATCGTTTCCTTCTATGATGGCTGTCACCTTAGGGTTCCAAATCTTTGGTAGCCCTCTGAGCAGCTTACGAATCTTCTCGTGGTTTGAATACTGCTTTCCGAGCGAAGATAGAGGATTGATGATGTCGAGGAATCTTGTGATCATTTGAGTGATCGTCTCACTTGGCTTCATCTTGAAGGCTTCGTATTCTTGAGTGAGACGGCTTATTTTAGATTCCTTGACCTGTGTGGTTCCTTCATGCGTCACTTCTAGAAGTCTCCATACTTCATGAGCAGTGGTGCAAGTAGAAACCCTGTTGAACTCATTCCTGTCTATAGCACAGAATAAAGCATTAATAGCCCTAGCGTCTAGACTTGCCTGTTTCTTCTCCTCGACAGAATATTTGTCGTGTGGTTTCTCAATGAGGTCACCATCGACAACTATCCTGGCGGGCTTTTTGTAACCGTCAGTGACGACAGTCCACAGGTCAAAGTCTAGAGACTTAAGATAGAAGCTCATCCTTGTTTTCCAATATGTGTAGTTAGTTCCATCAAATAGGGGAGGCCTATGAGTGGACTGACCTTCACCATGATTGGAAATCAAGGATTGTGTGGTTGCCATGGATCAGCTCTTAGGATGTTAATCCTTGTAAAGAGAAGAGCTCTGATACCAATTGAAGAACAGTTTGGCAACTCTAGAGGGGGGTGAATAGAGTTTATATAGAAAAAAGCCAATTAAAAATTAACTCTTTCACCAACAATCAATAATCAGAGTAAAGTGCGGAAAATAAATAAAGAGCAAAAGAGCATACGCAAACACAGCGATTTTAACCTGGTTTCCCTCGTGGAGGACTAGTCCAGGCCTGAGAACTCTAGCTCAGGATTAAATCCACTATTTGTGAAATAGTAGTTTACAACCCGTGCCTTTTCTTCAGAAGAGCACGTCAACTTCTAACAGAGGATCGCAGTGGCGATTTGCTTGGAATTGTCCAAGCGACTTCTTCAACTCTTGCACAAGAATCCTAACTGAGAGATGCTGAGCACTCGAGACTTAGGAGGCTTGTGGCTAGTAGATGGGAAGGGTATGGCTTATTGAGCTTATAAGAGAGAAAGAGAGAAGATTGTGAATTGAAATGAGAGAATTCATGCCCTATTTATAGTGTTTTTATAGGCAGAATTCGGCCAGAATTCGGGTAGGAAAATTCAAAAATTTGGCCGTTGGACAGCTAGCAACCACTATCCCTAAAATTAGGGTTCCTGATTTCTAGGGGACAGAGTTCGGCCCGAACTCTGTGTGGAGGCAGAGTTCGGCCCGAACTCTGTCTCCAGAGCACAGAGTGGTTCTAAGGGGACCAGTGGGCAGTTTTTGGTTCAGTGGAGCTTGGGATTTTGGGTAGGTTATAGACTAAGTTCCAAGAGCTCAGCAAGACTCAGAGTACATAAATCTAGACTCAATGAAATCATAAAATACAGACTCCAGAACACACTGAGAGCCGGAGACTGAGCTGTCATCTGTCTTGAACTGAATGCAGTCGTCGTGTGTCGTATTGAATTAATACAAATATTATTTGGTCAATGTAGTCAATATTTGGTTGACTGTGACTTTGTGTCAACAATAATAATAATAGTTATATTAATAATCCTAAAAATCTATCCAGCCCATTCTTCCTCCCCCCTAATCGACAGGTGAGAGAGGGAGAGGGAGAGAGAGAGAGAGCGAGGGGATTTGAGAAGGGGTCTTACCGAGGGGTGGCTCCGGTGCCATGGTCCTGCGCACGGTGGCGCGCACGGCGAGGCAGATCCGCAGCGGAAAGTAGGCCGGAGGGCGGCTCCGGACCTGAGTGAGGCTCTACTCCGATGGCACGCGGTCGATCCGGCCGACGGCGGCTCCATGCACGGAAGGCATGCTCCCGTGGGCAGCGCAGCGAGGAAGGGGGTCTCCTGGCAGCTGTTTGTTCCGGCGACCAACGCGCACGCGTGGAGGGAGGCGGACGAGCAGAGGTTCGCGGAGTCGGCGAGGATGTCAGTGTCGTCGAAGATTGGTGGGGCGGCTGACCGGAAGTAGGCGGAGGTGAGTTTAGGATTAGGTTTTCTCAATTTTTTTTCCTTTGCATGTGTGATGATGGGGGTGGCGCACACGGTGGTGCCGGCGAAGGTTTTGATGGTGATTTGGTGACAGAGGTGGTTTGGGGTTAATTTGCCGGAGGTGCGACGGTGAGGGACGGAGATCTTGTAGCGGGGAAGTGGTGGTCGGAAGGGCTGTTGTGGGGAGCAGAGGAGATGGTGGTCTGAACGAGGAAAGGTGGCTATGGCGGGGTTGGTGCCGCCATTGGTGGTTGTCGAGGGCCGTTGGGGTGGTATTTACGACAGTGGTGGCGTGAGTTGGGTGGTGACAGTAGATGGCCAGAGACGAGGGATCGGAGACCTGGTGTAGACGGTGCGGCGGGGTTCGAACAGCAGGAGGGGAAGCGGTATTCGATGTGTCATACCGAGGTTGTGTCCCGACACGAGGTGGACGTCCGGTTTGTCGAACGGGAAAGTATGTATTTGTAATAGAAATTATAGTGGATGTAGAGGCACAGACACGATGCACAATATGGATGGTAGAAAATTATGGAAGAGTACCTCTCCTTTTATAGGAGATGGGAATTCCCAGTTGGATAGGGATTGGGAGAATTTAAATTTCCCATAGAAAATATCATATTGAATTAAATTTGCTTTAAACTTTAAATCGTTCAAATCCAATTCAAACATAAAACCTCCACTCATTTAATTCAAATTCCAATGAAATTTTTTCTAATTTAAATTAGCATTTTTAATCAAATATTAAAATCAACAAAATCTCAAGTATCATTTTCATAATTAAATAAATATAGAAATAATTAATTTCGATAATCACGATAAATACTTTAAATTTTAAATCATAAAATAGCTCTTATAAATAACAAAATTTAAATATCAACTTTCAAATTTTGCAAAATATTTGGAATACTTTTCATATAAATCATAATTTTTCAAATCACCACTTATTTTTAAACGACGGACAAAATAACTCTTTGTAAAAAAAATAAAAAATTTATCACATTAATTTGAACGTGTACTTTTCTATATAAATAAATTTATAATAAAAATATTTTTCTAACATATGTACCTCAACACATATTCGTACTCGTCGAGAAATTACGAAACGCAAATCTCGCACGTTACGTAAATACAACAAAGCGAACTCGTATGCGACGTGCAGATACGAAGTACAAAATAAAATAAAAAATATAAAAAAAAATCGTAGTAGAAATTTAGGTGGTTTACATCCTACCCAACTTAAAATAATTTCGTCCTCGAAATTTAGGAAAAATTAGGATCAGTAAGGTTGAAGAGTTAGAAAGAGTTTTGTCATAAGAATCCATGAATTAAATCATTGGACGAGAGAAGTAACGATATTTGATGAAAAATTAAATGGTTAGAAGATGGCCAATGCATGACAAACTATCAAGGTTTGGAATCAATCCATGCTACCATTATCCTATAGACGTGCAACTTATAAATAGGCAATAGTCTCCTTTATCACAATTTTGATTGCTAGCTCATACTGTCGAGTGGGTTACCATATGGTTAATTCTTCGAATCATTATTATCCACTTATCAATACTAAATCTTCAAAAAATTTGATTCCTTCTCAGAGCTGATATCCCTTAAAATTTATATTTTCGTATACACGTCTTCCTTTCACTCTTTTAAGGAATACACATATAAATCCATCCCATAATAGACTGCCATAAATCTAGAGTTTTTGAATTTGATAACTCTCTAATCTACTTCTTCCAAGTTATATTTATAAAATATTTCCTCACTAATTTCGTCGTCGTTTTGATTTATTGAAACATCACTCATCGTAAACTTCCTTTCCATAATTACCTTAGAAACTTAATTTTTAATGCATCCAAAAGTGTAAAGATCTTTCTTCAATAATTTGGTTATCCCTGGAAACTAATATCATCATAACACTATATTTTATCGGAGGCAAGTCCACATTGTGTCTGTCAATAATTTGCATTCATCATTTTAATCTAAATTTGGTTCTTAAACCACCAAAACTTTAAAAATTCTTCACTCAATCTTTTGTTACCTTAAAACAAATTTTGAAAATTGAGAAGTCTGTTTACCTTTGATTGTTTTATCAACAAAATATAACATTTCTCACTTCATCTATTTGGATTTATCGCACATTTTTATTTGTCCATTCTACACCTTGTAGTCTCGTAATTATCTTAACCAACTGTGTTATTTATCCTTGCTGTGGGGTTCTCTAATCTACCTCTACTAACTCGAGATTGTCATGATCAAATTTTATTTTTATAAGGGAATCATACAAGGAACACGGTTGCATAAACAATGGAGAAATCATAGTGAAATATGAGTAAGCAATTTAATTGGAAGGGACAAAAGTAAGTGTTGCTAATATTGCATGAAGAGTAAAAGGTGTTATGGGTCTAAGTAAATCAAGATAATACAAGAAAAAAAATGACAAGGGTTAATCAGTCAAGATAAACACAAGGTTAAACATTTAACGGATTTAGTAGATCACAATCGGGCCGAAGATTTGAGTCGAGATTGAGTCCAAATATATAGTCAAAAGTATTTCGGTACCATGGTATAGGTTATAGTTAGTCTTTATGACCCAAAAGTCGTACCTTAAAAATAGAGTACAAGGGGACGTGTTTTAGTGGAACATGATATACCTACATGAAGGTGAGCTCGTCTAGGTCTTGCATGTGAAATTTATTGGAAGGAAAAGTCTAGTGTTGTGCTCCAAATATCAAAGTCATGATGGGGAACGCCAAATGATCAAAATAGAAAGTTGGTTTTCATAAGGTACTAATTAATGCATAAAAATAAAAGGTTAAAGCACGAAATAAAGATAATTTAGGAAATCTCGTAGATCAAGTTAAGATAAGTTAGAGACACAGTTTCTAGAGAAAAATAGTCTCATAGATAAGGGTACGGTCACGGGAACGATTCTATCATTTCTAAGTTTCAAACAATTAGATGTCACGAATAAAGATCTAGATTTGAGGGAAGGTTGAGTAAGTCAAAGATATGTTCATCGGTTTGGTCGATGAGTAACTATACTTGAGTATATGCAATATCATAATCATAGGTGGTATGACAATCTAATGTGGAATACTTCTATCTCACCAGGGTGACCTTGCTTGTTTCTTGGTCCTTCACCAATATATGATCTAATCTAAAATTTCAAGTTCCTCGAAAGTTTCTCAAGAAAATTTCCAAGATACTCCGCCAAAAATTCCAATTATCTTAGACTGTCAACTTAAATCAAAATTTTAAATCTCTAGTCAATCTCGAAACAACCCGTGTATATCGTAAATCGAATAATTATTATCATTTTTTTCCAAACCTTAAACTCAACATTAAATAAGTTTATCAGCCGAATTTCATACTACAAAAGAAATATTTAAATAACTCCCGAATTTAATTATATATCCTTCAAATGTGTATATCTAGCTTCCAATAAGTCACAACTACTCTTCAAAAGTAATTCTTCTTCTTCTTTTTTCCAAAATTTAAATATCCATAATCAAGGTTTTAAACTCGAAATCTAAATAGCTTTATAAATCATAGATCATATGATGTAATTTAATTCAAAAACATTTTACCAAAATTTATCAATCATCCTCAAATTTTGGTCAATCGTAAAACATAGTTTTAAAATTTTATGATCCTTTTCAAAACAAATTTATATCCATCCAAAAGATGTATAGCTATAACTCAATAAATCATAAATGTTCAAAGACCATCAAAAATTAAAACGCAAAATCAAATCAATTTGTTTTCTCGATCTAGCTATCCTCTTGTGTATATCACCTTGTAATATCAAATTAAAATTTCAAATATCTTTTGAAAGCGGTAATATGTTACTATCCAACTTGGAATTAACTAATCTTTAAATCATATTTCTAGGAAAATAAATACCTTTATGACTCAAATAAAATCTCAATGCATATTAATTGTCGATGCAATCCATCTAGCCATGTGTTTAACCTATGGGCATATACTAGTGTAGTCATCTTACTAAACACGAAACTAAGAATCTACGGAAGAAGGAGTCAAGCAAGATGCAATTCAAGGAGGTCGAACGAGAGTTCAGAATTTGAAGTCAAGAAAGGATGTCAAGTAGGTGAATGAGATTGTCACTACCACATTTCTAGTTTGAGGGTATATTTGTCATTTTGAATTTATTTGAATTTAATATACATTTATTTGGAATTTAATATAATTAATGGGATGGTGTGATTTAAATATTAATTAATCAATTGCCTTTGTTGTGTTTAGTCCTAACCTAGATTTGACCTAACCTAGATTAGTTATACCTAGACTTAGCTAGCCATGGTTAGTGATGGTTAGTATTGATTAGTCTTGATTAAGTCATGTTAGTTAGAGTTAACTAGGTTGCATTTAACTCAAGTGTGAAACCTAGGTTGTAGGCCCTTGATTTGACTAGAAGGAATGAGAGCCCTAGATCAAATCCCAAAAACCCTAACCCTAATATCCTATGGCCAGCCACACTAGGGCATATCCCTCTAAAATCCCTCTCAAACCACTTGCCTCTTTTTGTTCATCTCTTTATTTTGCAAGAACAAGGTTAGCCTCCATTGAAACTCTTTCCTATTTTAATCAATATTAATCCTTTTTTATTAAAACTTCTTCCATGGTGATCTAAATTGGGTTTTCTTACTGTTCATGGAGGTTAACTAGAATTTGGAGACAATTTGGAGCTTGGGGCTAGCTAGGAGGAACCCCATTTTGAAGCTTTTTCTTGAGAAGGAACACCTATAGGTAACTTTCTATTCCTTCCATAGATTTTTGATTTCTTGGCATGTATGCATAGCCCTAGGTGTCCTTCTACTGTAGGAATAGGTTTTGCTAAGTTTTGTGTCCTTTACGTGTCCGTATCGGACACGTATCAGTGTGGTTTTCTTAGTGTTCGACGAAATGCCACAGTGGGCATTTTGATCGAGTTTTCAGAAAGTATTCGAACAGGAAATTAGTTTTTCATGTTGCTTATGGGATTCTACATGACTGAGGTGATTTCATACCGTGTTTGAGTCACACTGCACTCGTGGACACAGTCCCGCACGCGGCCAGGGCTTTCCCTGCTGCTCGGGGCCTCGTGCTCAGTGCACAGGCCACGTGGCGAGCCGTGGTTGGACTGAGAGGAGGGTTGTGCGAACCTGTCCCCCAAGCCTCGTGTCCAACGGAGTCATGTCGGACATACGAAGTCACGCACACTGGTCACATGCACGCGTCGCATTCAAACAGATCACGTTCTGGTACGCGAGTCGTGTCCACTCTGGACATGACATGTGTCACGCCCCAGAACCAGAATACTGGAGTGCGGGGGCAGACATAGCCAGCTACGTATATTGAAATAGAAACCACTTCGATATACGGTCACGGCTGTCTAGAAATATGAGGGTTTACTACAAGCCAACAGTCTCTTAAGGTCAAGCCTATTGTCTCAATCTCAAACAAGTAATATAATTACAAGATGTATGATCATTAAATATACAATAATAAGGCGTTCCAAATATTATATTCAGCTGATCATGAAGCTAGTCGTACAAAATGCGGGGACTAGCAAGAGTTAAGTCATACATGATCAACCCTAGGATTTGTTAATCATGTTTACAGCCCGTAGGCAGACAGTAAGTAAAAGTGCATCGAGCTAACAGGTGCTCGTCGGCTAAACGCCTCAAAAGAATAATTTTACAATAGAGTGAGCGAAACAAAATAGAAAACCCACTCGTAGCCCGGGTTCCTTCTAGTCGCCACCATTGGGCTGGAAGCTTGGTAGATCCTCGGGAGCTGCTCCGAAATCTGGCCACACAAAACCAGCTGGGTCAACCCCAGAAAGAGCAAGTGCCACAAGGGGGCCACGAAATAAGAACAAAAGCCAGCAATCAGCACAAGAAAATCTAATATTAAAACTAGAATTACGAAAACATGGCAGGATGATATACGACGAGATAACCATGGAACTATTTCGATAGCCAGGTTACAACCCATAAACCAAACAAGGACCGGGGTTGTAACCCTTCGTCTGAACAGAACTTGGTTCCCCACCATTTATCGGCAAGATAATAATGCAAGAAATCAAGACAAGGAGCAATCTTGTACTGGATCAAGACATGGCTAAACTGGTTATACCTCATTCAATCAATCACGGCCAAGCAGATACTATGGCTTACTACTTTAACTAACTAGGGTTATCACAGGCCTAATTACTAACAAGATACAGTGAGATTGTTCCACAGCCACAAGCCCTGCAGACCATCCAGGTTACCCAGGTCGAAAATTAGGGGTTGAATTCAGGTGGGTACATCGTCCGGGAGACAAATGTACCCTTAGGTGACTTAGAGGGTGCAACACTCGACGTGTGCTGGAAATGTGCCCTACTCGACGGCAGGCTACAGATCCCAAGAGCGCCCAGGTAACGGGATTGCCTGTAGTTGTGTCATCTCTTCATGACTACGGTGTTATTCTAGTTATTAACCTTAATCCATTTTAGTAGGAGCTCCTGACCGTGGTACTCAGGAGTCCCATCCTAGACATGATGCAAGATAGGACAAGTGGATTTAACAAGCAAGCAAGAAAGAACTACCCACGGTGTCAAGGCAAGTCAAGTTAAGTTAGTCGTCGTAACAGTATTAAGACAAATCATGTCAGGGTACTTGTCAGGAGTGCGCCACGACGGGCCACTATCATGTCAGGTTGGTCATGTCAGGAGTGCACCACTACGGGTCACTGTCGTGTTATGCTAGTTCCTTGTCATACCGTGCCATGTACAATAGTCATTCCAAACATATTAAGTAAAATCAAGTTCATGACAAAAGGCATAAGGATATAAAATGGGCGTAAAATATCTAATAAAATATTAATACAGGGCTATAGAAGAGCCAAGCTTAAAGAAATAAGACCAAAACTCCAAGGGCCGATGGGTTAAGCAAGGGGTTCAGGGTGCAGCGTACGCACAAGACACGCACGCAGGAGAGCTGCATACGTGAAAAGTCACGCACGCAGGAGAGCTGCATACGTGAAAAGTCACGCACGCAGGAGAGCTGCATACGTGAAAAGTCACGCACGCAGGAGAGCGGCATACGTGAAAAGTCACGCACGCAGGGAGCGGCATACGTGAAAAGTCACCACGCGCAGGGAGCGGCATACGTGAGAAGTCACGCATGCAGGGAGCGGCATACGTGAAAAGTCACGCACGCAGGAGAGCGGCATACGTGAAAAGTCACGCACGCAGGGGAGCTGCATACGTGAAAAGTCACGCACGCAGGAGAGGAAAAAGTCACGCACGCAAGAGAGCTGCATACGTAAAAAGTCACGTACGCAGGAGAGCTGCATGCGTGAAAAGTCACGCAAGCAGGAGAGGAGCGTACGTGCAAAAGCACGCAAGCCAGAGACCTACGTACGTGCAAAAGCACGCAAGCAGAGAGCTACGTACGTGCAAAAGCACGCAAGCAGAGAGCTGCGTACGCGTAAAAATACGCACGCAGGGTTTGGATCTTCTTCTCCATGGCTGAAAAGAAGCTCCAATGGCTCCAAAACTTCAAGACATCACAACTTGGCCATCCGAACTCCAAATCCAGATTTCCAAAGTTCCAACCAGGGTGGAATTGAACCCTCTTCCACAAGAAAATATCAAAACCCACTTAAGTAGATCAAAACCATACAAAACCAAAAATAAGGAAAACTTAGATCTAGAACAATGGAGGCTCCAAATCACAAAATTCTAAGTTCTAATATTGATCACCATGTCCTAATCTAGCAAATGGACAAATAAAAGAGGGTTCTCATGTGGTGGCAAGGTGCACTTGCCTATGGGTGGGTGTTGTGGAGAGGAAGGAGAAGAGTGTTGTGTGAGGATGGAGAAGAAGAAATAAATGGTGGTTATAAGGAGAGAAAAAGTTGGTAGAGTTTTAAAGAGGGTGGGATGTGGTGTGTTGAGGGTGGAGCATAGGCTAAGGTGTACCAAACCAAACCAACCCAATTAAAACCGAGCCATGCCAAAAAAACCAAATACCGAAATACCGAAATTCTACAAGTTAAGAAAAATAAAAATACATGCCAAAATCCAGATACGAGTATAAATACGAAATACGGGAAATACAAGAAATGAGGGTGACAACTCTACCCACCTTAAAAGAATTCCGTCCTTGAAATTTAATCAAGAAGCTAGAGATTGTCACGACAAGCTACATTAAGCACAGGCAAGTTACACTAAGCAGTACAATCATACAATCATACACAAGCAAGGAAGGAAAAACGTAAGGCATAAGAAAGATATTATACCTCACGAGTCAAACAGGTAGGGATACCGCGATCGGATGTCGTCCTCACGCTCCCACGTTGACTCACCTAGAGAGTGATGACCCCAAGCAACACGGACTAATTTAATAGTCTTGTTCTTGAGTATCTTCTCCCTCCGGTCCAATATAGACATGGGCCTCTCCTCATACGAAAGGTTGGTACCAACAACCAATTCCGAATGGTCCATGTGGCTCGGGTCCGGAATATACCGTCGTAATTGGGACACATGGAATACATCATGCACCTCACTTAGCGACGGCGGAAGAGCGAGACGATAGGATATATCTCCTACTCGCTCTAGAATATCGAACGGCCCTATATACCTGGGACTAAGCTTTCTCCGTACGCCGAAGCGAATGACGCCGCGGTTAGACAGATCCTAAGGAATACATGGTCGCCGACAGCAAATTCTAAGGGACGCCGATGAGCATCGGCCCAATGGCACTGGCGGTCCTGGGCAACTCGGAGGTGATCTCTGACCTTCCTGACCACTTCAACCGTCTGGAAAATCAATTCGGGTCCGAGCATCTGCCTCTCCCCGATATCGTCCCATGCTAGCGGGGATCTGCACTTCCTGTCATAAAGAGCCTCGAAGGGTGCCATCTGGATACTGGCCTGATAACTGTTGTTGTACGAGAATTCCACCAGGTGTAGATGATTCTCCCATGAACCATCGAAGTCAAGGGTACAGGATCTCAACATATCTTCAAGGGTCTAGATTGTGCGCTCTGATTGACCATCCGTCTGCGGGTGATAAGCTGAGCTGAATTGAAGGCGAGTCCCCAAACTCTTCTGCAAGCTGCGCCAAAAGTATGATGTAAATCTTGAATCCCTGTCCGAGGTGATGCTGACTGGCACACCGTGAAGCCTGACGATCTGCCTGAGATCATCTCTGCTAACTGCGCCGTCGACTGTCCAACTCTGAATGGGAGAAAGTGTGCCACCTTGGTAAGCCTGTCCACAATTACCCAAATAGCATCTCTGCCGGCCGGAGATCTGGGCAATCCGGTCACGAAATCCATGGTTATATGTTCCCATTTCTATTCTGGGATCGGTAAGGGTTGAAGAAGTCCAGCGGGCCTCTGATGTTCAGCTTTAACCTGTTGGCAAACCAACACCGAAAGACAAACCGGGCTATCTCCCTCTTCATGCCATTCTACTAGAAATGCTGACGAATATCACGATACATCTTCGTACCACCCGGATGAATAGAATATTGTGAACTGTGGGCTTTTGCCATGACTTTCTGTCTGATATCTCCACTGGGTACACAAAGACGAGTGCCGTGCCGAAGTGTACCGTCTTCATGGATACATAACTCTGGCCTTCTTCCTGCTTCACACTCTGCTCTGAGTTGCTGGATCTTGGAATCTGTTGACTGCGCTACCCGGATTCTCTCAACTATGCTGGACTGAACCTGTAGGGTGGCAATCAATGCCACGCTGGTTGGAAGAACCACTTCAATTCCTATCTTCTGAAGATCTGCCAATAATTCTGGTTGTACCGTCAGAAGATAAACTCCGGCCCTCCTGCTCAATGCATCTGCTACAATGTTGGCCTTCCCGGGATGATACTGCAAATCCACATCATAGTCCACTAGTAGCTCGAGCCATCTTCTCTGTCGCATATTAAGGTCCTTCTGGGTGAAAACATACTTCAGGCTCTTATGATCAGTAAAGATCTCCACTCTATCTCCGTACAAGTAGTGTCTCCACAACTTCAAAGCAAATATTACCGCCGCCAATTCCAAGTCGTGGGTCGGGTAATTCTTCATGATCACGTAGTTGACGTGACGCATAAGATATTACCTTCCCTGCATCAAGACACACCCAATCCTCTGCCTGAAGCGTCACAATAAACTGTGAATCCTCCGGTCCCATCTGGAAGGGTGAGAATGGGAGCCGTTATCAAACCTCGCTTCAACTTCTCAAATGATTCCTGACACTCTGCTGTCCAAACAAACGGCACATCCTTGCGGGTCAACTGGGTCATCGGCGCTGAAATCCTTGCAAAATCTGAAATGAACTGCCAGTAGTAGCCGGCCAATCCAAGGAAGCTGCGAACCTCTGCCACTGAGCTGGGTACCGGCCATGACTCGATAGCCACAATCTTCTGGGGATCCACTTCCACTTCTCCTCGGGTAATGATGTGACCCAAGTATGAAATGCGATCGAGCCAGAACTCGCATTTACTGAACTTGGCGTACAACTGATGCTCCCTAAGCATTTGGAGGACGACTCTGAGATGCTGCTCATGCTCTGCTTCACTCTTGCTGTAAACCAGGATGTCATCTAGGAACACGATCACAAATTGATCCAAGTAAGGCATGAAAATGTGATTCATGAGGTCCATGAATACGGCCGACGCATTGGTCGCTCCAAAGGGCATAACAAGGAACTTCCAATGTCCATACCTCGATCTGAATGCTGTCTTCGGGATGTCCTGCTCTCTGACTCTGATCTGGTGGTATCCCGACCGTAAGTCGATCTTCGAAAATACTGAAGCCCCTCTGAGCTGATCAAACAAGTCATCTATCCTCGGAAGAGGGTATCTGTTCTTGATTGTCACCGAATTCAAGGTACGATAATCAACACATAGCCTGGACGTACCATCCTTCTTTTTCACAAGAAGCATCGGGGCTCCCCAAGGCGATCCACTTGCACGGATGAATCCCTTGGTCCTCAGTTCTTCAATCATCTTGTATAAAATCTCCAACTCTGAAGGCGCCATCCTGTAGACTCGCTCTGATACTGGTACTGTCCCGGGAATCAAGTCTATAGTAAACTCAATCTCGCTCCGGCGGCATCCCTGGAAGCTCCTCAGGAAAGACATCTGGAAACTCTTCAACTATCCGGGGTAACTGTACTGCCGCTACTGCCATCCGCAATGCTGGAGAAGATGGCTCCACTGCGCCTCTGGAAAATGAAAACTCTGGCTCGCCGGGGATACTAAAGACAACTCTGCCAATATGGTAGTCTATCCTAGCATACTGGTTCCTCCCAACATTCATGCCTAGGACTACATCATAGTCTGCCATAGGAAACTCTATGAATCTAGCAGGGAACTCCCTACCGCTAACTATGATCCGACACGAGAAAACCCTCGATCTACTCCCACAAGGCCATTACCAGTAAGTATATTGAGCCTCACTGATAATGACTCGGGCTCAAATCCTATCCATGTCACGAATCGTGCAGACATAAATGAATGCGATGCACCAGAATCAAATAATACAGACGCTGGGAGGAGTTGACGAGAATAGTACCTGCCACAACCTCACTGGTGCAACTTCTTCTTCCATAACCATCATCATGGCCTGACCTTGTCCTCTGGCTGCTGGTCCCCTCTGCTGGAAACCTCTCTTCCTATTCTGGGTCTGAGCTTGGGCTTGTGCATACTGCTGGGGGTACTGTTGCTAGAATGCTTGAGACTGAGGTGGCAAGGGCCTCGAAGACTGATACTGCTGCTGCTGAACTGGTGCTGGGCCGGTCCTCTCACCGAAGAGCTAGAAGGGTTGGATGCTGATGAACCACCCCTATTCGGGCAAGCCCCTATCCTATGATCTGCTGCTCCATAAGCCAGGCACAATCCCTGTGCCCTGCGGCAGTCTGCCACCACATGCCCTGGCTTACCGCAATGAAATATCCCATCGCGGAAGTCTGCTTCTGCTTCTGCTGCTGCGGGTACGTCAGGGTCGAATGCTGAACCGACGTTACTGAGGCCGTCCGCCTCGGAGTTCCAATGGTCAATCCCCTAGCTGTCGGGGCTGGAGCTGATGATTGGTGCATCTGACTGTGGGACCGCTTCCTACTTCCGGTCCTATCCACGATCCTCTGGGAGTGTACTCATGCCTCCTAGCTGCTCTCAAGACTGCATCGAACGTCTGGTGCTCGAACTGCTCAACCGCCAATAAGATCTCCAAATGCAGTCCCTGCTTGAACCGCTGGGCCTATCAAACTCTGTCGCCACTAAGGTGGGGGCAAACCTACTGAGTCTAGAAAACTCTGATGCATAACTGTCGACTGTTCTGCCTCCTTGCTTCAAGTTGGTAAATCTGGTCTGCAGGTCGTACCGAGCCCAGCATCGAAATACTTCGTCTGGAATCCTCTCTAAATACTGCCCAAGCAATGGGTGCCACTAATCCCATGGCTTGCGCCGCCCACCAACTGCGAGCCAAGTCCAACAACTGCAGGCGTACCACCGCCACCATCTCATTCTCGGGTGTCCTAGCTGCTTCCAGAATCACCTCGGTATCCTGAAGCCATACATCCGCGGCAATCACATCATCGGTGCCGTCGTAGAAAGGAGGGTTCAATCGCTTGAAGCTGTTGGCCGCCTGGTTCCCTGGATATCCGCCTCGGGTCAAAGCATCTTGAACTGTCTGGTGCAGGGCGTCGCTTCGACGATCCTGGGAAGCTATCAAGGTTCTGATGAGGCCTACTAAGGTACCATCGGCTCAGCGGGCTGGACGGGCCGAACTGGTGACTCTTCTCCGTAGGTATCACTCTGGAGGCTACCCCGGAATGCTGGGCTTGATCTCCAGGTTGCTGCTGGTCCATGGGAGGTGCTCCTCCTTGCTGATCGGCAGGGTCAGGTACAGTGCCGCTGAGGAAGACGACACAGGGAAACATAAGGAAGGACCAGGACAGATCAACGATATAAGCAGGTAATCAGGGCAAGAATTTCAGGGATTGGAAAATACGGGCGAAGATCAAAGGCGAATACTGATTGAGACATCTATTCGGTAAACCCTCTCATTTCTTGATTGACAAGACCTGCATGGGCCACCACTTAAACCATGTCATGCCCCAGAACCAGAATACTGGAGAGCGGGGGCAGACATAGCCAGCTACGTATATTGAAATGGAAACCACCTCGATATACGGTCACGGCTGTCTAGAAATATGAGGGTTTACTATAAGCCAACAGTCTCTTAAGGTTAAGCCTATTGTCTCAATCTCAAGCAAGTAATATAATTACAAGATGTATGATCATTAAATATACAATAATAAGGCATCCCAAATATTACATATTCAGCTGATCATGAGCTAGTCGTACAAAATACGGGGACTAGCAAGAGTTAAGTCATACATGATCAACCCTAGGATTTGTTAATCATGTTTACAGTCCGTAGGCAGACAGTAAGTAAAAGTGCATCGAGCTAACAGGTGCTCGTCGGCTAAACGCCTCAAAAGAATAATTTTACAATAGAGTGAGCGAAACAAAATAGAAAACCCACTCGTAGACCGGGTTCCTTCTAGTCGCCACCATTGGACTGGAAGCTTGGTAGATCCTCGGGAGCTGCTTCGAAATCTGGCCACACAAAACCGCTGGTCAACCCCAGAAAGAGCAAGTGCCACAAGGGGGCCACGAAATAAGAACAAAAGCCAGCAATCAGCACAAGAAAATCTAATATTAAAACTAGAATTACGAAAACATGGCAGGATGATATACGACGAGATAACCATGGAACTATTCCGATAGCCAGGTTACAACCCGTAAACCAAACAAGGACCGGTGTTGTAACCCTTCGTCTGAACAGAACTTGGTTCTCCACCATTTATCGGCAAGATAATAATGCAAGAAATCAAGACAAGGAGCAATCTTGTACTGGATCAAGACATGGCTAAACTGGTTATACCTCATTCAATCAATCACGGCCAAGCAGATACTACGGCTTACTACTTTAACTAACTAGGGTTATCACAGGCCTAATTACTAACAAGATGCAGTAAGATTGTTCCACAGCCACAAGCCCTGCAGACCATCCAGGTTACCCAGGTCAAAAATTAGAGGTTGAATTCAGGTGGGTACATCGTCCGGAGACAAATGTACCCTTAGATGACTTAAGGGTGCAACACTCGACGGTGTGCTGGAAATTTGCCCTACTCGACGGCAGGCTACAGATCCCAAGAGCGCCCAAGTAACGGGATTGCCTGTAGTTGTGTCATCTCTTCATGACTACGGTGTTATTCTAGTTATTAACCTTAATCTATTTAGTAGGAGCTCCTGACCGTGGTACTCAGGAGTCCATCCTAACATGATGCAAGACAGGACAAGTAGATTTAACAAGCAAGCAAGAAAGAACTACCCACGGTGTCAAGGCAAGTCAAGTTAAGTTAGTCGTCGTAACAGCATTAAGATAAATCATGTCAGGGTACTTGTCAGGAGTGCGCCACGACGGGCCACTATCATGTCATGTTGGTCATGTCAGGAGTGTACCACTACGGGTCACTGTCGTTTATGCTAGTTCCTTGTCATACCGTGCCATGTACAATCATTCCAACATAGTAAAATCAAGTTCATGACAAAAGGCGTAAGGATATAAAAGGGCATAAAATATCTAATAAAATATCAATATACAGGGCTATAGAAGAGCCAAGCTTAAAGAAATAAGACCAAAACTCTAAGGGCCAATGGGTTAAGCAAGGGGTTCAGGATGCAGCGTACGCACAAGACATGCACGTAGGAGAGCTGCATACGTGAAAAGTCACGCACGCAGGAGAGCTGCATACGTGAAAAGTCACGCACGCAGGAGAGCTGCATACGTGAAAAGTCACGCACGCAGGAGAGCGGCATACATGAAAAGTCACGCACGCAGGGAGCGACATACGTGAAAAGTCACGCACGCAGGGAGCGGCATACGTGAAAAGTCACGCACGCAGGGAGCGGCATACGTGAAAAGTCACGCACGCAGGAGAGCGGCATACGTAAAAAGTCACGCACGCAGGGGAGCTGCATACGTGAAAAGTCACGCACGCAGGAGAGAAAAAAGTCACGCACGCAAGAGAGCTGCATACGTAAAAAGTCACGCACGCAGGAGAGCTGCATGCGTGAAAAGTCACGCAAGCAGGAGAGAAGCGTACGTGGAAAAGCACGCAAGCCAGAGAGCTGCGTACGTGCAAAAGCACGCAAGCAGAGAGCTGCGTACGTGCAAAAGCACGCAAGCAGAGAGCTGCGTACGCGTAAAAACACGTACGCAGGGTCTGGGTCTTCTTCTCCATGGCGGAGAAGAAGCTCCAATGGCTCCAAAACTTCAAGACATCACAACTTGGCCATCCGAACTCCAAATCCAGATTTTCAAAGTTCCAACCAGGGTGGAATTGAACCCTCTTCCACAAGGAAACATCAAAACCCACTTAAGTAGATCAAAACCATGCAAAATCGAAAATAAGGAAAACTTAGATCTAGAACAATGGAGGCTCCAAATTACAAAATGCTAAGTTCTAATGTTGATCACCATGTCCTAATCTAGCAAATGGACAAATAAAAGAGGGTTCTCATGTGGTGGCAAGGTGCACTTGCCTATGGGTGGGTGTTGTGGAGAGGAAGGAGAAGAGTGTTGTGTTGAGGAAGGAGAAGAAGAAATAAATGGTGGTTATGAGGAGAGAGAAAAGTTGGTGGAGTTTTAAAGAGGGTGGGATGTGGTGTGTTGAGGGTGGAGCATAGGCTAAGGTGTACCAAACCAACCAAACCAACCCAATTAAAACTGAGCCATGCCAAAAAAAACCAAATACCGAAATACCGAAATTCCACAAGTTACGAAAAATAAAAATACATGCCAAAATCCAGATACGAGTATAAATACGAAATACGGGAAATACGAGAAATACGAAAAATGAGGGTGACAACATGGTCGTGTCGTATTGGGTCACATGTGTAGCCTAACACGTGGGCTACACGTGGGCATGACCACGAGACCCCACGTGTCGTGTGTTGTGTCCTACAGACACGTGCACGTTTGTACGACATGTGCAACACTGTGTGCACCCCACATGTTGGACACGCCTGTGTCGTGTTTTCTGGACACATGAGGACACTCAAGACATGTGTACATACTACACTAATTATCAACCACTGTTAATGATTTTTATGATGGATTTTGTGGTCGAATCATTGAATCCCCAATGGGACTGATACCCGACTGTCATTGTTGGCTGGAATGAGTTTTCCTGAGTTTGTGATATTTTTTTGCTAATTTTTAATCATGTTAAGAAGTTGTTTGATTCACATACATGTGTTAGAGTTGTAGTCCATGTTAAATTTGAATTGTGTGAGGCTATGGGTTGTTGGAATCAAGTTTTTGGTATGCTAACTGTCAAGTTGATTTTTGGATTAAAATTTGTTTTTAAACTGTCAAATTGATTTTATTTTCCTGAGTTTGAATGGTATTCTGATTTTGTGATGTTAATAACTAGATAGGTTCACCTACATGTTTAATGAGTAATGTTCATGATCAGTTGTGAATTGTGTGACCAATGGGCTTTGAATTTCGAAATTAGGTTGCCAACTCCTATGTTCTTGAACTGTCATTCCCAGGATTTTGGACTGTTTTCCTTAAACTGTTATTATGTTGCAAACTCAAACACTACACACACTCCACAGATTCCTATTGACACTCCACTTGGACACATTGCATTAATTCAGTTCCTGTGTACACACATATACACTGTCACTTTAATCCTGAACTTCACTCACTGTTTGGTGGTTGTATGTTACAAAACTGAACTGTCCAAGTTGGTTTTTGTTAAAATCTGAGAACTAAGACCTTGCCCACATTGTATTGTTTTGTTACTCTCACACACACAACCTAAAATCTTTCATACACATTAGCTCACACCCTCATGAAGTCACACAGGTTTTCACACACACACACAGGCCACATCCTGTTCACTGTCACTACACTCTCACTCATTCCACACACTCACAGATTTTACACACAGTCACACTCACACATACAAACTGAAATCACACACACACACACACCCTATCCTAAGTCCCTATCACACACATACACACACACTCTACTACATGTACACACACACACACATACATTGCTATCCTGTCACACTTAAACACACACATGTGTTCCTATCACTGTTGGCACATACACACATATATACACATTACACTCACACACACTGTCACACACACATTGCCTAGAGCACACATCTATCTCTCTATGCCTGTGTACTATATGTATATTATCTAACTTTGTGTAATGTAATATATATATGAAATGTGGTGTGATAGTGTAGTATGAAATAAAGAATTCATTAGCCTATATGTGTTTGGCCCATGGCCTAGGTAGAATAGCCTATGGCATGGGGTGTGATACACTTATGTATCACTAGGCTAGTGAGACTTGTGTGGTATTTAGTTAGTTGACCTAGATTGACTTGTTAAGCCTAGGTTTGACCAACCTAGACTAGTTTGACCTAGTTTAACCATGTTTGACCTTATTTGACCTAGTTTGACTGTTAAGGTTGACTAGAGTTGACCAAAGGTTGACTTTAGCCTAGATTGACCCTAAATATCATGTAGATGCATTGTAGCAGTCTATTTCATTATTTTAGAGATATAGTGACTTATACTGTTCTAATAGGAGGCAGACACCACTCCTCGGACAGTATATTCCCTTCAGATACTCAGGATATCAAGCGAGTACATTCTCTGACCGTTTCATACTTGCTAGGAGTATTTTCTTGCTTTAGACTACTTTACTTGATGCTGACACGATGGAAACACGGATTAGTACTATATGGATCTTTTTATACGATGTTATTCCCCTCGGGAGTATCAGATACATCATGTCATATGCGTTTCACTTTCATTATGTACTCTTGTGCTTTCACCTTACATGTGCACTCTCATGATTCATGTACTCTCATGATTACGGTGCCCCCATATTTATATTCATGTGCACCCATTTATGGGCCCCCATGTGAATATCATATGCAATAACATAACTTTAACGGATCCTTGTGTATTGATTGGGGTACGGGGGAGTATAAATAGTCATGTGGACAATTTCCAAAGTAGTTTAGTCATGTGCGACCTCTTATGTTTATTATTAAGCCGTTCACATGTCTAGCTTGTACTCTAAATCACTAGTTCAATGTAGCTCTTTACTTATAGTAGATATTTTATTACAGTCTTCCTTTTTACTCATGTATACTCTTCTGCGTTTCATGTATTTTACTCTATTGCCTGTATTTTATTCCTGTAATGATATGAACTGCGTCAGATGTACTGTGCTCACTCTAGTCCTAACTGGACCTGTTGAAATATTACAGATGACTTCGAGGAGCTGTGTCTCACTTATTACGGAGCATGCATAGACGACACTCTTGAGTTGGACCCTCAGGAGGATCTAGTACTTGCTGACGACACTACCCCTGTAGACTAGGCTAATTAGCTAGGCTAGTTCTATTTACTTTCATGTTATGATACATTGTATATATTGGAGTTGTACTCTGGATTGTGGAGATGTTTATCTTACTTTCAGCTATCTCTTGACTTGTATTATACTCTGTGGATTCTGAGTTTTATCTATTCTATCATTCAGTACTATCTTCCTTAGCTGTGATTGAGTTGTACTTATTTATGTCACCTCCATTCGGAGTGTATAAATTGTATAGGTACCTTATAAACTGTTAGATGTATGTGACCTAGGACAGCGTTCTACCGCCGATACTGCGGCATAGGCTGGGCGTTGTTACGTTCTCGTACCCTCACAATGGGTGTGGGTCGTGACACATTTTTAGTGGTGGTCCATGCAGGTCGAGTTTATGTAGTGGTATTCGAACTAGAGTATCACTGCAGCCTGCAGTAGAATAGGATATATTTTGAAGGTACTCAATCATATAAGGAAAAACTCTTAATCAGATTCCTGTTACCTAAAAATTTGCTGCATTATTGTCTTCCCTTGAAAATAAACCTTTCTTCCTTGATGTTATCTCTTCATTCTCAGTGATTGTCCTCGTTTGATCTGTCTTCAGGATGGTTATGGAGACGCAATCTCATCATCTCGATCAGGAAGACACCACTGAGGGGTCTACCACTCCTCGTCCTGATCAGCAGGGCCCCGAGACTGCAACTCCTGTTATGCCAGCTCAGGCTGGGATATCTGCAGCTTATGGGAGTGCACCTCTTCCTACTCCGAGACTTTCCCCAGCCATCCCGAACGTTCTTCAGCAGCAATCGCCATCAAGATCAGAGGACGTGACGCGGTTGTTCTCCTTCTTCCAGCAGATAGTGGAAACTCAGCGGCAACAGTTGTTCAAGAGGGAACATGACGTTCATGGAGTTAGCAGCAGTGGAGGTCAGGCTAAGAGGCCTTACGTACAGATTCAACATCAGTATCAGCAGAGTCCTGTTCAGCAGCAGTTCCAGGGTCAGGGCCGTCCGTAGGGATAGCATCAGGCACCCAGACAGCAGACAGTCAGTTGTCCCTACTACAAGAAGCTGGGGCATATATGGGGTGAGTGCAGAAAGAGGCTGGGCAGGTGCCTATTATGTGGTGTAGCGGACTACCAGCTGAGGGAGTGTTCCCAGTACATAGGTAGGGTAGAACATAAAACAGCACCAGGAGGAGGAGCCAAGGCTCCGGTAGGTCAGCAACGGGGATCGTTACAGACGCAGCAGACCCCTAGGCAACATCAGGTTACCAGTTGCCCTTTCTGTAGGAAACCAGGGCACAATTGGAGTAAATGCCGAATGAGGTTGGGCAAGTGCCTACTTTGCGGAGCATCATATTACCAGTTAAGAGAGTATCCTAAGTTTCCTGGACAGACAGCTCAGAAAGCAGGAGCGAGGGCTCCAGTGAGCCAACATGAGTGATTACACTTTCAGACTTAGCATTAGAGATTCGTACGACATCAGGTTGGAGGAGGCCAGCAGGAACGAGCCTACGCTATGGCAGCTGAGAGTGCACAGGAAGTGGGAGAGCTTATCGTAGGTTCTGTTCATCTCAATTCCGTTTCTTGCCATATTTTAACCATCTCAAAATTCAGTTCCAACAGATCTTGTTTATCGTTCTTGTTCGTAGATAAATCTGATTCTTGGTATTCATTGTCGATTTAATTTTTTGCAAAGATAAATCATATGGGCTAGGTCACCTCAGTTATGGGATCTAGGATCTTCGATGGTTGTGTTAGCTGGCATAGTGAGGACATATAGTCAGATTTTGGACGTATTTCTTGGGTGTGAGAATTTAAGGTTTTCGCTGTCAAGCATGTGGCAATGCAAAAATTTTAAATACCATGATTCTAGAGGTATGTACCTTAGTCAAGGACTCTGTGATTATCGTAGCCTTGCTCACTACCATACGTTTTGGTGGAGATGGGAAGCTTAGCCCGCACTTCATCGGACCTTTCATAATCAGCGGGAGAGTCGGTGACGTGGCATACAAGCTAGACTTGCCACCTGTACTAGTGGGTGTCCACAACGTATTCCACGTATCACAGTTGAGGCGGTACGTGGCTGACCCTAGCCATGTACTCGATCACTCGGAGATTGAGGTGGGACCTACTCTCAGTTATCTAGAGCAGCCTGTGGAGATTCTGGATCACCGAGAGAAGGTACTGAGAAACTAGGTGATACCCTTGGTTTGCGTCGCATGGAGGCATCATTCTCTAGGAGAGTCTACCTGGAAGCGGGAGGATGAGATGCGCGAGCGATATCCTTATCTTTTTGGACCGTGAGGTATGATTGTCTATCCTTCTCATCAGTTAGTTTCGTCTTTCAATTTCGAGGACGAAATTTTTTAGGAGGGTAGATTTGTCACTACCATATTTCTAGTTTGAGGGTACTTTTGTCATTTTGAATTTATTTGAATTTAATATATATTTATTTGGAATTTAATATAATTAATGGGATGGTGTGATTTAAATATTAATTAATCAATTGCCTTGTGTTGTGTTTAGCCCTAACCTAGATTTGATCTAACCTAGATTAGTCATACCTAGACTTAGCTAGCCATGGTTAGTGATGGTTAGTATTGATTAATCTTGATTAAGTCATGTTAGTTAGAGTTAACTAGGTTGCATTTAACTCAAGTGTGAAACCTAGGTTGTAGGCCCTTGATTTGACTAGAAGGAATGAGAGCCCTAGATCAAATCCTAAAAACCCTAACCCTAATATCCTATGGCCGGCCACACTAGGGCATATCCCTATAAAATCTCTCTCAAACCACTTGCCTCTTTTGTTCATCTCTTCATTTTGCAAGAACAAGGTTAGCCTCCATTGAGACTCTTTCCTATTTTAATCAATATTAATCCTTTTTCATTCAAACTTCTTCCATGGTGATCTAAATTAGGTTTCCTTACTGTTCATGGAGGTTAACTACAGTTTGGAGACAATTTGGAGCTTGGGGCTAGCTAGGAGGCCCTATTTTTGAAGCTTTTCCTTGAAAAGGAACACCTATAGGTAACTTCCTATTCCTTCCATTGATTTTTGATTTCTTGGCATGTATGCATAGCCCTAGGTGTCCTCTCACTCTAGGAATAGGTTTTGCTAAGTTTTGTGTTTTTTACATGTCCGTATCGGACACGTATCAGTGTGGTTTTCTTAATGTTCGACGAAATACCACAATAGGCATTTCGATCGAGTTTTCAGAAAGTATTTGAACAGAAAATTAGTTTTTCATGTTGCTTATGGGATTATACACGACTGAGGTAATTTCGTGCCGTGTCCGAGTCACACTGGACTCGTGGACACAGCCCCGTGCGCGGCCAGGGCTTCCTCTGCTGCTCGGAGCCTCGTGCTAAGTGCACAGGCCACGTGGCGAGCCATGGTTGGACTGAGAGAAGGGGGCTGTGTCTGCGAAGCTGTCCCCCAAGCCTCGTGTCCAACGGAGTCATGTCGGACACACAAAGTCACGCGCACTGGTCACACGTGCGCGCCGTGTTCAGACAGATCGCGTTCTGATACGCGAGTCGTGTCCACTCTGGACACGACGTGGTCGTGTCGTGTTGGGTCACATGTGTAGCCTGACACGTGGACAACACGTGGGCATGACCACGAGACCCTACGTGTCGTGTGTCGTGTCCTATACACACGTGCATGTGTGTACGACACTGTGCAACACTGGGTGCACCCCACGTGTTTGCAACGTGTTGGACACACCTGTGTCATGTTTTCTGGACACGTGAGGACACTCAAGACACGTGTACATATACTACAATTACCAACCACTGTTAGTGATTTTTATGATGGATTTTGGGGTCGAATCATTGAATCCCCAATGGGACTGATACCGACTGTCACTGTTGACTGGAATGAGTTTTCCTGAGTTTGTGTTATTTTCCTACTGATTTTTAATCATGTTTAGAAGTTGTTTGATTCACCTATATGTGTTAGAGTTGTAGTCCATGTTAAATTTGAATTGTGTGAGGCTATGGGTTGTTGGAATCAAGTTTTGGGTATGCTAACTGTCAAGTTGATTTTTGGTTTAAAATTTGCTTTTAAACTGTCAAATTGATTTTGTTTTCCTGAGTTTGAATGGCATTCTGATTTTGTGATGTTAATGACTAGATAGGTTCACCTACATGTTTAATGAGTAATGTTTATGATCAGTTGTGAATTGTGTGAACAATGGGCTTTGAATTTCGAAATTTGGTTGCCAACTCCCATGTTCTTTGTAGAAGCATGAAAAATAAGGAGGAAAATGGTCTATGCGGCCAAAAAGCCTCATGCGGCTCGGAGGGCCCATGAGTCCCATACGGCTCAAGCACATAGGCAGTTCGAGTAAACTCATGCGGCTCAGAGAGAAAGGCCAACGTGGCATTCAAAACAGCTGTACCCAACGACGCATTTAATGCTCTAACGACTGACAGATGACAGACCTGACATAAAGTTGTCATAATGAGTGGCGCTGCCTGCCAAGTTTCGGAGATAAGGAAAATCTTCAAAATGGCGCGGTCTACCAATTTTCGAGGCAAGCTTATGCGGCCAGAATAAGATGAGTTCATGCGGCCAGTACAGAAAAAATCTATGCGGTTCAACCATAAAGGTCCTCCATGCGGCTCGGCCATGAAGGAACCCATGCGGCTCGGCTATGAAGACTCTCACGCGGCTCAACCATGAAGACTCCCATGCGGCTCGGTCATGAACATATTCATGCGGCTCGGTCATGACAACCTTCATGCGGTTCGAATATAGAGACTATTCATGCGGCTCGATCATGAAACCTTTCATGTGGCTCAGTCATGACGACCTTCATGCGGCCCAAATATGAACCCTCCTCATGCGGCTCAACAACGATGACAGAACACGTGTCCTAAAGGTAATCAAATCTTGGGTCAGATCCCAATGATTTGGGATACGTGGCAAGGGAATGAATTAAATGGATTCATTCAGATTTGCAGATATCAGCAAATCATCATGATAGAGATTTATTACAATCAACATTAATGACTGACATGATTTGGCATAATCCTCATTAATGGCCCAGATCCTTCACGCTCAAGATTAATGGCCTCGATTGATTACTTATCAGGCCTGCCGCCACTTTGAGAGTGGGCAATATTGCAAACCCTAATGATGCCCCCCCCCACTATTATAAATAGCAGGGTGCCATTCCCTTGCAAAAGATATAGATAGACTAACAGAGAGAGATACGCATATACAGAGAGACACTTTCCCCCAATAATCAGAGGGAAAAATACACAGAGATCAATCCAGAGAGAGAAGTCTGGAAGAGCAATACGAGGAGAGCAAGAAGAGCATTTTTCATCAACGCCAACCATCTCGTCACAGAAGCCAAGGCTGCATACCAATCGTCCAAGGAGTAAGGCAGGGCTGCCGTCGCCTTCCCGAGCCTCTATCGTCCCCCCAGAATCAAAAATAAACAATTGTACTTAGATTGCTGTACCTAGGTTTTCGTCCCTAGCTTTCTTTGTACAAGCGAGTTTGTAACGTGAAGTAAAAGTCCGTCCTCCGATAACTGTTCTGTTCTTTTATATTTATGGCAAACACGATGGCGACTCTGCTGGGGACAAACTTCTCCACGGCTGAGGAGTTGGTGACGCAATCGGATGCAGCCAAGCTTGGCTCCACGCAACAGAAGATCGTCGCCCGGTTCGACCAACAGCGTTCGAAGAAATGCTCTCCGACAAGAGCGCTGGCCCGGTCCAGAAACGAGCCCGCACAAAAATCCCGCAAGGAGTGGAGACCCCGATCCTTCGTTCCTACTGAAGCTCTTGCAGAGATACCCTCTGTTGCTCAAGACGGCGGAGAAGACTCTCCCCGCCCCAGTTCAGATCATAGACGACTCTGTTGTCCCCAAGTCCGGCAGAAAAAACATTATGATGCTGGACTTGTAGGGGCAAAGAGGACCTCTATGCGATCCGAGCCGCACAAGGGTTCTAGCCACATGGAGAAAGCCTATGCGGTTACATCCGCAAACCGTAGGAAGAAAACTCATATGGCCACGTCTGTCAGCCGCATAGCTTATGCGGCTACAGTTGCCAACCGCATGGACGAAGCTTATGCGGCTACTGAAGTCAATCGCTTGCAGAAAACCCATGCGGCCATAATTGCCAACCGCATGCGGCCAGCCTGCACGGTCGTGACTCCTAGTCGCACAAGGATAACCCATCCGACAGCTAAAGACAACCGCATGCAGACAGCCTGCACGGTTCCCAATCCTAGCCGCATAGTGGCTGTTCCACGCTTCTCTCAATCAGTCTTCGACCGTCTCTCATGCGGTCCTGACCCTGATGATTCTCTGGATGATAAGCCAGACTCTGTGATATTCAACTTGGACTCTTCCTATTACGCACCCGCGAGTGCTAAAAGAAAAAGTCTAGGGCAGCGCGGGCCCACCGAGCCCAGTCAGCTGCCCCAACCTCTGACTATCAGGGCATCCCGCTAACTATTACGCGGGCCTCGGATGGAAAGTTGTATAGAACCACTCGAGTCCAGCCCCGGCGGCAGACAGACAAAGAGGTTCACAAAAGTCTCCCAAAATCCCGGGAGCAAACATGGTCGGTCCAGACCCATCTGACTTGCGTAAGGCCATCCTCCACAAACGCAAGGAAAGAAAAGATGTATCGGGGTGCAAAGAGTCCTCCCACGGACGTCACTGTACCCAAATCATCGTCAACTGCTGCTGCAATGGCACGACGATGCAAGAAGATCGGCAGTCTGTCTTTCAAAGACTACAACAGCCATCTTCAGAAGACGAGGCACTACCCGTCGTCTCCTGCAACTCTGCTCGGAAAGTCCCCGCTGATGGAAGGGGGAAGAAGAAATTTCCAGCCCGAAGACCTCAACCACTGCGACTAAAAAACTGTCGTCCAAGCGGGTGCCCACCACGGAGTTTTCAAGGTACTCGCTCTAAGACGAAATCTGCTACAGTGGGAGGCTCGTCGTCCATAACGCAGGGGGTTGCTGGGGCTGGGGGTAGCACCCCTCCGAGCTTCCACAACAATCGATATTCCAAGAAGACGAGCCAGGGGAGACAACTCTCCCATCAGATACAGCCGAGCCTGGCATCCCCGAGGACGTCCACGACTCTCAAGATGAAGCAAGCTCTGAAGCCGGGGGTACTATTCCCTCCAAGTCCGAACCAGAAGAGAATATTCCCACATATCCCGATGACTTCCCGGTACATGGGTATGACTCGGAGGATACGTCCTCCACCGTCCCTTCCGTTTCTCATCATATAAGGACGGTGTTCATGACGACAGCAATCAAAGTGGTTCCAGTGATCGCCAGCGCATCGACACTCTGAGGCATACTACAGGCCTTGTCAAGTCTGTAGATGAAATCAAGACGGCTCTTCCAACTCTGCAAGGAGAAACACTGGCCAAACAAGCACGGGTCCCGCGGTCAATGCGAACTCGAACTCAGCGGCACCAAACCCGTGCAACAATCCTCCCGAAATAACGGCTCCACCGCTGCAGATGATGCCAGGGAAGCAAGAAGAGAGGTCCAGGAGCTCCGAGCCCGTTTCACGCCCGAGAAAACTCTCAAGACCTCAGAATACGGCAACCATACCCGGCTGCATGGAGGGATGTTCCCTTCCCACCAAGATAAAACCGTTCAACATCAATCCCTATGATGGCAAGACCTCAGCGAGTCGGTACATCACTTACTTCGAGGTCACCACGGACCATCTGCCCCATGATGATGCTATTCTCACCCGATTATTCGTCGGAGCATTGGAAGGAGTCGCTTTCGACTGGTATCGCAATCTGCCGGACAACTGCATCCACTCCTTCGCCGGCTTCAAGCGCCTGTTCTTGGAGAGATTCTACGAAGTAGGGCAGGACGTCACCATGTCCACCCTCATAGACGTCGTCCAAGGGGAGAAGGAGCTGACAAGGAACTACATTGAGCGGTTCCGCCAAACCGCCATGAAGCTGCCCTCCGAAAATCCGGATTCCTCCTTAATTGAAATTTGCCAAAAGAGACTGCTTCCAACGATCAGTCTCTGGATGGGCGAAAGTCAATTCAAGGATTGGAAGACGTTCATCATCAGCGCCACAAGCGCCGAAGAACGGCTGAAGAAGGCTCGCCAACTGGGATTGCACATCTCGGAAGGAGAAAATAAGGGCAAGCGTCCCAACAACGATAATGGGGGTGGCCCCTCCAACAATCGGGATAGCAAAGGAAAGCAGGCTATGGTGGCTGATACAGCACAAAAACCTGAGCCAAAGCCAGCAGACAAACAATGGCCGCAAATTACTTACTCCTTTCTAAGACGGTCATGTCAAGCCCATCTTGGACATGCTCATACAAGGGGACAGAATTCAGCTTCCTCCACCAAGACGGGAACCGCGGCCGGCAGAGATGGAGAATCCAAAGTACTGCCATTATCATCGCTATGTCCATCATGCTACACACGATTGCTACCAGCTGAAACGGTACATCCAAAACCTCATCGATTCGAACGCTCTGGCCATTGATTTCGAAGAGGTAACCGTGGCAGCCAACATAGTGTCCGTACAATTCGGCAGCTTCCCTCCGACGAAAACTCAAGACGGGGTGGTCCCCATCCCTCTGGCGACAATGGAGATTACCAATCTTCCACCTCCCCGAGATCGGGTTGCTGGTCTAGTACCCCTCACCACATCACAAGGGGAGGTCATGTGGATCCATCCAGACTTGGTGTCAGAAGTGACTCGGCCCACACCATCTTCTACCGACAAGAAGAAAAGTGGAAAAGTCAGGACCTGCCACACAATCTCGGTAGACATCGATGAAGCTACAGCCGTCGTCACGCGATCTGGAGCGCAATTCCAACCTGTGGTTGACAATCCAGCTGAGAATCATCAACCCACTACAACTGATGCTCCGGGACAGGCTCAGCCTTCGACGACCGACAAGCCTAGGCCGAGGGAGACTCGCTTCGACAAGTCCCTCCGAAAAGAGGCAACCCAAGGGCTAGAGAGGCCCTACAACTTTGACATCTTAGCGCAATTTGCTAACACACCGGCCAAGTTGTCACTGTACGAACTCCTAAGGCTCTCCAAGGACGTTCGTATTGTATTGAGCGAAGCACTCCAAAATGCCGATGTCTATCTGGCTCAATCCAACCTCACCGGGGAGGACTCACCCGTGGATCTCCAAGACAGTGCTTGCACGGGAGCAATGTCCAACATCGTCTTCACTCCGCAGGACATGCTCATCAAAACTAACCTACACAATTGCCCGCTATACTACACGGGATACATTGGCGACGTAAAGGTGGATCGAATGCACATTGATCCGGGCTCTTCCATAAGCATTATCCCGAAGGGTCTGCTACATCATCTCCGTATCCCAATGCATCGCCTGACACCTACAAGCACCGCCATCAGCGGTTTCAATTCGGGCAGGAGCTACCCTATTGGAAAGATTCGTCTGAAGTGTCAAATTGGCGACCTCCAATCCGAAGTTACCTGCTACGTCATAGATATAGACACTTCTTACAACATCCTCCTGGGGTGCCCATGAATACACGATTATATGATCGTGCCTTCCATACTGCACCAGTGCTTCAAATATGTCGACAAACACGGCCTCGTGAGGACAGAATTTGCGAATATCGATCCCTTCAAAGGGGTCGAATCTTACTACTCAGACTCCTGCCTGTATCAAAAGTCGAAGAAGCACCTTGGTGTAGGAGATGTACAAGCTAGTACCGAGACAGCCATAGGATCAGAAGAACCTCTGACGATCCACCTCCAAGCTCGCAAACCGGGCAGGTCCGCACCCCTTACTACCACTCTGCGGAAGGACGCGATCAGCCTCTAGGCGCAGGAGGAGCAGATGATAATCTGGCTGCCAAGGTCCGGCCAAGTATCGAGACCCACAACGGGGCCACTGACAATCAGACTGCCGAGAGTCGGTCAACCCCAAACGGAGAAGCTCAATCCCTCCGATAGGCCACTGACGATACACCTTCCCAAGAAGGGTCGTCACCCCGATGCAAGGTCTGACACTTCTAGCGAACCAGCCACTCCTCGCTCCACATCAAATGCCAAACTGGGGGTCGCTAGTCTGCCAACAACTCCACGCTCTGCTCCATCAACTGAACCACTGACAATCAAGCTTCCTAGGACGTCCTCTCAGTCTTCATTCACACAGGGGGTAGCCGAAGAGGAACCAGAGTTAGCCAAGTATGTGGCTGCCCACACTGATGTTCCCTCCGCTGATGATATAATCCCCCTAGAAAAGATACCTTACTTCATCAATAAAGGGTTATCTTTGAACTACACTGAGCTTAATAAGCTTTGTATAATGTATGCTATGGAACACGGTATAGGCACTCACCTACACACACAGGTGACAAATGTGTACACCGCAATCCATCTTACTCCAGTAGAAGATGCTTACCAAATAATCGAGGGAGGGGACCATCCAATCATCTTCGGCCGGAAGGATGACCCACATCCCTTCACCATAGAGGAAGCCGACCTCGGGTCGGATGCCGGGAGACTGCCTCTGTATCTTTATAGCCTCCAATCCAAATATCTCATGCAAAAATAGGGGTATGATCTGGAGACGACGCCAGGCTTGAACTACGGCACCGGACGACGATTATCTTTGAAGCCACCGGTCCCGACAGGCAAACCACGGGACTACTATAGCAAAACTCGATGCGGGTTAGGGTATGTAACGCCTACTACGACCCCTGAGAGTTCAGATGAAGAATGCGACTGGCAGTCACATTCAACCAGGTCACCCACTTCTGACTCGGATACCAGCATCGGAGACGTGTTCAGACAAGTCTTGTCAGTTAACATGGCATTCGCCGACGCTTATGAAGAAGATAAAGACATCCCTGAAATCCTCGAGCTAGAGCCGTGGGCCCAACAGTTGGATGCAGAATGGGAAAAATGATTTGAACTGAGAGAACCTCCTACTGAAGATGAAGTCATACAGGTTGACCTCGGCAGCGAATCTTCTCCAAAACCAATTTTCGTCAGTAAAAGCCTAGCAGACGAAGAGCGGGAGTCGCTGCTAGAACTTGTCAGAGAATACATTGATGTGTTCGCCTGGAGCTACGAAGACATGCCAGGGTTAAATCCTGACATTGTACTTCACAAACTCAATATTCGGCCGGATGCGAAGCCAGTCAAGCAACAACAGCGACGCTTTCATCCAGGCATCATAGACGCGATCGAAGCCGAAGTCAACAAACTGATAGCCAGTGGCTTCATTCATAAGGAGCAACATCCCGATTGGGTAGCCAATATAGTGCCCGTCCTCAAGAAGAATAGGAAGATTCGAATCTGCATCGACTTCCGCAATCTGAACGAGACGTGCCCCAAAGATGAATTCCCCCTTCCTATCATAGACATCATGATCGACAATACATGCGGCTTCGAATGTATGTCGTTCATGGATGGCTTCTCGGGGTACAACTAAATCAAAATGTCTCCTGATGACGAAAAGCATACATCATTCTGAACACCAATTGGCACGTACTGCTACATAGTCATGCCTTTCGGTTTGAAGAACGTCGTCGCCACCTATCAAAGAGCCATGAGTATCATCTTCAGAGACCACTTATGCAAGACAGTGGAGTGCTATGTTGACGATATAGCCGTTAAGAGTCGCTACAAGGCAGACCATCTGCAGGATCTAAGGACGGTATTCGACCTAATACGAGCGCACAATTTGAAAATGAATCCTACGAAGTCCTTTCTGGACGTATCCAGCGGAAAGTTCTTGGGCTTCATCATCACTGCACAGGGTATCCATGTAGACCCTGAGAAGACGAAAGCAATCATGGAGATGGGTCCCCCGAGAAATCTTTGCGAACTCAGAGGCCTTCAAGGGAGGCTAGCTTACATCAGGAGGTTCATTTCCAACCTCTCCGGGCGATGTCGACCATTCACCCATCTCATGAAGAAAGACGTCTCATTCGTATGGGATGAGGAATGCCAGCGCGCCTTCGACAGCATCAAAGAATATTTGTCGAACCCTCCAGTCCTGGTGGCCCCGGTTCCTGGAAAACCATTCCTGCTCTATGTACGAGCAATAGAACATTCCCTCGGGGCTCTGCTCGCACAAAACAATGACGCAGACCATGAGCAAGCCATATATTACCTCAGCCGAATGATGATTGGGCCAGAGCACAGATACACCGCTGTGGAGAAGGAATGCCTTGTCCTGGTGTTCGCCATTCAGAAAATACGGTACTATGTTACCGGACAAACGATACATGTGATCTCACGAGTTAACCCTCTCAGGGTCCTCATGACTAAACCAGGGGCACTCAGCTCTCGCCTCGCTACATGGGCAATATTACTATCCCCTTATCATATGATCTTCGTCCCACAAAAGGCAATCAAAGGTCAAGCCCTGGCAGACTTCTTAGCAGCCCACCCAGGCTCGGAGTCCTCCAGAATATATGAAGAGATCCCAGATGAGGTCGCCGACTCGCATGCAACCTCTCACGATAATATATGGCGAATGTTCTTCGACGGTGCTTCGAGGACCGGACCTAAAGACAATATAGTCGTCGGAGTCGGGGTAGTGCTGGTCTTCCCTTCCGGATTGGTGATTAACCGCGCTTATTCCCTCAAAGAGCCATGCTCTAACAATGTGGCCGAGTACAACGCTCTGGTCATTGGCCTCCAACTTGCAAGAGAGCTGGGGGTAGAATACCTTGAAGCATACGGCGATTCCCAACTAATCGTCAATCAGATTCGGGGCTCATACGAGGTCCGCCACGAAGACATGATCCCTTATCACCAAATAGCGATTGACATCATCTCGTTGTTCGAGGGGTTCTTCATCAAACATGTCCCCAGACTCCGAAATATCGAAGCTGATGCCCTAGCTGGTCTTGCCGCTTCCCTAGCAGTTCCAAATTATGATCGCCAATCAGTGGATGTGATAGGCCATGAACTGGTCTGTCCCATGAACAATATGCAATTTGTGGTGAGATATTCCGTCCAGACGATCGATGAGGCCCCAGATTGGAGACAACCATTCATCGACTTCGTCGTCTACGACATCCTGCCCGAGAACCCAAAGGAAGCCACTTCCATCAGACGGCGTTCTCTCAGATTCTTCTACGATACAGAGACGAAAATGCTGTATCGCCGCTCCTACGACGGATTACTGCTTCGGTGTCTGTCAAATGCAGAAGCCAAAGAAGCCGTACGAGAAGCTCATGATGGTGTCTGCGGGGCCCACCAGCCCGGTCCTAAATTGCAAGATTGTCTTCGATAAATAGGCTACTATTGGCCCACGATGGTGGCAGATGCGATAGATTATGCTAGAAAATGTAAAGCCTGCCAAGTCCACGCGGACTTCATTCACCAACCATCCGAATTTCTACATCCGACAGTGGCGTCCTGGCCATTCGAAGCATGGGGAATGGATATCATTGGTCCAATCACCCCACCTTTCTCTCAAGGACATCGCTTCATACTTGCGATCACTGATTACTTCTCCAAATGGGCGGAAGCTATCCCACTCGCAGAAGTCAAGACTTCAAACGTGATCAGCTTCCTTAAGCATCACATCATCTACCGCTTTGGACTGCCCCGAAGGATCATCCATGATAATGGTCCGCAGTTTGCAAGCCACGTATTCTATCGGTTTTACGATAAGTACCGTATTCAGAATGTCGCTTCGACACCGTACAACCCGGCGGTGAACGGGTTGGCAGAGGCATTCAACAAAACAATTATCAAACTCCTCTAGAAGTTTGTCTCCTCCAACAAACGCGACTGGAACGAGAAGCTCGGCAAGTATTTATGGGCGTACCGTACTACAGTCCGAACAGCTACCGGGAATACACCATTCTCTCTGGTATACGGGAGTGAGGCAGTTCTCCCATTAGAGACTCAAATACCCCCACTCCGCGTCGCCCTCACTTATCAATTGACGATGGATGACAACTACCGATGTCGACTACAAGAGTTGGAGGCCTTAGATGAAAAGCGCCTCCTAGCTCAGCAAAGGATCGAGCTATACCAAGCACGCATCTCAGGAGCCTTCAATAAGAAGGTCAAAATCAGAACATTCCAAGTAGGCGATCTTGTTCTGGCAGTCCGACGGCCAATGGTCATGACTCACAAGACCGCCGGCAAGTTCCAGCCAAAATGGGAAGGTCCATTTGTCATCGAGGCCGTGTTCTCCAACGGTGCTTACCGCCTCGCTAAGAAAAACGGAGACTTGCTCATGTTGCCCGTCAACGGCAAGTTTATGAAGAAGTATTATGTCTGAAATAAAATCCTCAAGACATCTCAGAGTGTCGAGTCATGTGCCTCCCTGTACCACTGAACTCACATTCTGGTTCCATGCATAGAGTCATGTACCCGCTGGTACCTATGAACTCATTCCTACATTTTAGAATCACTCGAGTCACGTACCCGCTGGTACCTCTGAACTCATTCCCTACATTTTCCAATCATACGAGTAACGTACCCGCTGGTACCGCTGAACTCACACTCACCATTCCCTAGATTCCCGAGTCATGTACCCTCTCGTGCCGCTGAACTCATGTCCACAAACATCCCAGATTATCAAGTCATGCGTCCGTTGGTGCCACTGAACTCACACTTTCACAATATCGAGTCATGTACCCACTGGTGCCTCTGAACTCACATCCCGGTCACTCTTTCAGATAGAAAGTTATGTATGATCATACCTCTGAACTTCCTTCCTGGAGGAGATCCTCCCCCATGATCCAATACCCGCACTTCCAGTGCACAAAAAAGGGTAAGCGATCCACAAATTTCCAAGACGGCCATGTCCTCGTTACCTCTGAGTGGTTTCACTTCCGCTAAAAACAAATCACCCCCTACATAGAACTTCTATGTCCTCATTACCTCTGAGTCGTTTTATGTACCCCCTCTTCATTGAGCCCACTCCTGCCATGTCCTCATTACCTCTGAGCGGGAAGGCTCCGTAGAAGAAACCTTCATACTTGCCATGTCCTCATTACCTCTGAGTAAGTATGTCGGTTCCCTTTCAACCTATTATCTGTACCCACGCCCGGAGTACGACAAGGATAATAGGTCCACAAATGTCCTCTGTTGACCATAAATGTCCTCTGTTGACCACAAATATCCTCCGTTGAGTCCACTCCTGCCATATCCTCATTACCTTTGAGCAGGAAGACTCCACGGTAACACCTCCGTACTTACCATGTCCTCATTACCTCTGAGTAAGTATGTTGGTTTCCTTTCATCCCATTATCCGTATCCTAAATCGGGGTACGCCAAGGATAAGAGGCCCACAAATATCCTCTGCTAAGTTTCTTAGCATAAATCCACCATCTCGTCATGCCCCAGGAGCCCAGCCGCTCTACGGCATTCCCCGTTTTTCCAATACCGAGAGCACCCATGACCACTTTGCCATGGTTGTTTCGGATATCCTGACCAAATTTGTTATCCGTACCCAAAACCAAGGTACGCCTAGGGTAACAGGTCCACAAATAATCCCCCAGTAAGTCCAATACCACAAACACCACAAGTACAAGAAAGAGAAGATGAGTCGAAACATGCTCATTTATTCAAAATTCAAAGTACTACATCATCTGGATCCTATCCCTTGAAAAAAAAAGAAGGAAAAAAGGAGCAAAAGAAAATAGAAAATAGATCACTGCTCCGGGGCACGTAGTGTCGTGAGACGGTCCGTCAGCAAGGCAACCGACCGCTCAAACCTCTGTCTAGCTCGACGCTCTGCCTCTTGGGTCAGCGCCACCTCGTCCTCCAGATGAGCGTGAGCTTGCCATTGTCCTCAAATTTCTTAAAAGCCCGCCAGGTTAACAGAAGATCGGGAAACCTTCTCGGCCTCCTGAACAATTGACTCCTATTCCGCATGAGCAGCCC
>JANAVB010027615.1:0-66374 GCA_029216955.1 Iris pallida | reverse complement strand
TCTTCTTCTTCTTCACAGGAAATCTGAATTCCATTGCTCTCATATTCAGCAGAGATCGCAAAGATCGTTCGTAGTTCGGTGTGTTTTTCTTCAGTCGAACTCAGATCATCGCTCGTCATCATCATCACCATCATCATCATCTTCATCGTGGAGACATTTGAACTCAGATCTTCAATTGTGGAGGAAGATCTTTTCTTCTTTTTCCATAAGAATTATCATCGCTTTGAAATAAGAACGAAACTCTTTATTCCTGAAAAACTAAATTACACGTTTTAACACTGGAAATGACCATTCTCCGTCTTAATTAGGACGGAGAATGGCATTCTCCGTCTTAATTAGGACGGAGAATGCCATTCTCCGTCCTAATTAACACGGAGAATAACATTCTCCGTTTCCGTCTTAATTAGGACCGAGAATGTCATTCTCCGTCTTAATTAGGACGGAGAATGGCATTCTCCGTTTTATTTAAGACGGAGAATGGCATTCTCCGTGTTTCTAACACAGAGAATGGTCATTCTCCTGCGTTTTAACACTAGAATGACCATTCTCCGTGATAAATTACACGGAGAATGGCATTCTCCTCGTCCTAATTAAGATGGAGAATGGTCATTCTCCGTTTAATTTAGCACGGAGAATGGCCATTCTCCATCTTAATTAGGACGAAGAATGCCATTCTCCGTTTTATTTAACACGGAGAATGACATTCTCCGTTTCATTTAACACGGAGAATGGCATTCTCCGTGTTTCCAACACGGAGAATGGTCATTCTCCTGCGTTTTAACACTGGAATGACCATTCTCCGTGTTAAATTACACGAGAATGGCATTCTCCGTCCTAATTAAGACGGAGAATGGTCATTCTCCGTTTAATTTAGCACGGAGAATGGTCATTCTCCGTCTTAATTAGGACGGAGAATGCCATTCTCCGTTTTATTTAACACGGAGAATGACATTCTCCGTTTCATTTAACACGGAGAATGGCATTCTCCGTGTTTCTAACACGGAAATGGTCATTCTCCTGCGTTTTAACACTGGAATGACCATTCTCCGTGTAAATTAAGACGGAGAATGTCATTCTCCGTCCTAATTAAGACGGAGAATGGTCATTCTCCGTGTAAATTAAGACGGAGAATGCCATTCCCTGCATTTTATGGTTAGCTGAAACTTTGGAGGGCCATAACTTTTGACTGGGAGGTCGAAACGAGGTCCCGTTTGTCGCAAAATGAGCGTATCGTCGAGGAGACTGAAAGTAACAGCTTTATAGTTAGACGGCCTTCCGAAATTTTAGATTCGCAAAAAAATGATGTTTGGACCTCCGTTTTAGCACTTTTGTCGTTCGTCCCGGTCTTTCCGAAATTTTTCGACGAGTTTTTGAAGATTTTTGAGGAGAAAACCTAGATTCGAAAGTGAGCAGAGTATGGAAGAAGATGGAGTATTGAAACGTTTTTTTAAGAGCAGTTTTGTGGGTGTTTCCAATAAATTAAAAGGAAGGGCAAAAGGGTCATTTGGAACCCGCTTTGGATAAGTTTCTCTAATTCTGGGCACGCGATGAAAGTTTTTTTAGCGGTGGGTTTTACATAAAACTTTTTTAGTTTTTGGGCATTTCATAAATCTTTCCTTATTATTATAATTAATTATTGTTTACCTTAACAATATTTTACAATGTAAGGTTTTATGTTAAAAATATGTATATATATATTATTATTTTATACAAAACCTCAGTATACATTTGTATAGTATGTATACATATGTATTAGTATGATATATATTTTTATTTTTAGTATTATTATTATTATTATTATTATTATTATTATATTATTATTATATATATTATTTTCCCAAAAGTTATATGCGTAATAAAATAACCGTATTGGACTTGACTTTACCTATAGATTTTAAATTTAGTCTTAAAACCCTAAAGTAAATTTTCTAGATTATTTATCCAAGAATATTTTGACCCATAAAATATAGTTTTCATATTATAGAATAATTTCCTAGTATTATTCCAATATTTGTATAAAATGTTTTAACAAGTGAATATAGTTTTTTCTAAAGATTTCATTTTGACAAACTAAGTCTTTTGCCTAAAACAATTTTTAAATATTATTAAGTATTTATCTAGAATTAACAAATAAAATATAATTTTCAAAATATTATAAATATTTTTCTAAAATAGTATAAGTATTATTTACACCAATCTTATCGATTATCAATCTTGACCGTGGCTAATCATATTCATTATCCTCTTTTGAAGCTGGACCTTCTTATGTCGATCCTAGCTAGTTGGACTATTCTGGACTCGATGGAACAGTCTGTGCCATCATCGAAGGTTATCTTGCGTAGTTGTAACACCGAAGTCAATTATGTGCCATCATTATCATCGCACCACACCAGGCGTCACCACCAAGCAAGATATATTTCCATTTGTTGTTTATTTACTTTAGCTCACCTTATTGCATGTATTTATTTATTATTTAAATTTCTTCAATATAAAACTATTCTTTTAAATCATGTTTAGATGCAATTACTATTTAGTTATGTCTTTATTACTTCTTATTTATTTTTATGCATATTTGACCTAGATTTAAGAGACCACCCTTGTTTATGTTGGATTCATTGGCCTAGACACGTTTGAACCACGAAGGCATATGTCACATATAGAACTTGGACATGCGTAGCTGGCTGACCACCGGTACGTATAAGCCGTGCGATAGGATTAACCGCTAATAGTATTTGCATGATTAGTTTGACTTAGCGGTTAATAGACGTTATAAGTGTCGTGGATATGACATAGACATGCATGGGGTGGGGAGGACATTTTTATAGCGTATGGGCTATCATGCACATTACCTTTGTGACCGTAGGCTCCACCAGAGATGCGGGTTGACGACCCCCTTTACTGCTACTGATGGCCACTAGCATTCTGTCAGGCGTTTTGCTCTTACTGTTACTGATGCTACTATCGCTTTGCTGAACGTTATGCTCTTATACCGAGCCTATTTTAGCCAGAGAGCCCATGCATTGGAGGTTTGTTCTTAAATTGCATTCACAGACTGGTTAGGCTACCTCATCCATTTATGTATTGGTACTTTTGGTTTGTGTACTTATACCTGATCGCAGCTTGGGACAGTACTTTGTTGTAGATTAGTTTGCCACATCTTGTCCTTATTTGGTTTTAGGTGTCGTTCACTACTTTTATGATAAAATATTGAACCTTATTGTGGTTCGGATACTAGCATTAAGATACTTCATCATAGATTAGGATGCCTTCTCCTGTCCTTGTTTGGTTGGGGGGATGGTACGCCAATTTAAGGGTGGAGTATTGGACCATGTTATGATCCGTTTGACTTATACTTATTATTGAGCAAGTTTATATTCAATATGGCATATTTTTCTATATCTTGTTACGTTCCACTGAGGATCTGGTGAACTCTCCAGGTGTGTGGTTTCTTGACTTTTTGTAAGAATTCCATCCAAGATCATGATCTTCTCCTTCCTATCGAAGAGGACATGCTCTTGGATCATGCTCGTCATTTGTATTCTTTAGTTTGTTATTTTCTTCTTTCTAATTTCATGTTGGCAATAGATTTGTTCCATCCAGCAGTTTGTTCAAATGACTATCATAAATGATTAATGAAAATCTTTATTCTTTTATTTTGTGGATGAGATTAGTTGGTCGTAATTATACTGCATTTACAACTTATGTATATTTATTATAAGTCTCACGTATTTTGGTACTGGGACGTTACATGTTTTTGTGGTATTCCATGCAGGTCACCGAATAAATTGTTTACTTACATGACTGTACCAAGTAAGCTGTATATAGGATCAGAGTCTAGGACCTCTTTCACATGCTTGATCTCCTTCCTTGATTCTATTTTGAACTCTCGTTTGACTGCTTTGAATTGCATCTTGCTTGATCTCCTTCTACCGTAAATCTTATATTTTCTTCGTGCTTGATAGAGGTTAGAAATATGACTTGTGCTAAGTATATATGACCCATTGATTCAATTACACTATTAATTGAACTCTCGTAAATTGGGTAGAATGCCTCACAACCTAGCATCCCCTTTGTCCATATGACCAATTAAAGGAGGTATAGTTGAAGGACGCTGATATTACCTAGACTATAGAGTTTAGAGGTCCCTAACCCGTTTGGTCTACCAAGGCTTAGACAAGAAGACAGTAGGACGACTGTGTAGGCACAAACACCGGACAAGAGTTAGATTCTTAAGGAACTTGAACTATTTGTACTTTCTTTCAATCATTATCTCACGTACTTATATTTTGGACTATCTTGACTAATGCTGTTATTATAGCCTAGTTTTGCAAGATTATTCTTTTATCGAGCTTGTTCAGGACATATGATTTATTGTGGGCACCCACTAACATATTGTCTAATTACGATTGGTGCATTATGGTCTGATCAACCTAGTGCACTTGGTTTTCCCTCCATATAATTATTCTACATGGATTAGATATAGTTAACAAATATACTTGCCTTCTAGGATCTCATCCACAACTGCCTTGAAAACTCCCTTTGGACTATTCGATCGCCTTTGAATTCGTATTTGTATTCGATTGCATATCCCTTGAACTCTTTATTGTTCTCTTCACCTATTTCGGAAAGACAAAACCCTCGTGCTTAAGGGAGGATAGGTGTATCCCCCTAGTTGTATGTATACAAGTGTAGTTAGTCATCGACCAAGACATTTTACATCATTGTCATCTTGACTTACTCATCCTTCCCTCAACTCTAGATCTCTTACCATGACCTTCTAACTATTTAAAACTTAAGAATGATTAGAGTAATTCCCTCGATCGTACACTAATCTAGAAAACTAATTTTCTTACAAGAAACCACATCTACGAGTCTCTACTTATTCTCATCTTGATTTACTTAACCCTTATTTCTTATTTTCGTGTGTTAACTAGCAACTCTCTTTCACGGCCCAAACCATACCACGACCTTTGAGCCTAACCATATTTTTTTCCAATCAAATTTCTTTCCTCCTTGAGAATTTTCTTTTAACTCCTCCTTAAATCATGTAAACCTTCTTCTTATATCCCTTGTGTGAAGATGGAAATCGAGTCATGACACCATTTACAGTAGGACTAGATTAGAACACCTCATAGACGATATTATGAGTTTTGACAAGTCTTTGAAGAAATCTAATATTCGTGGAGTTGACAAACCCGCTAATTTTGATATATTGGTACAGCATAACAATAATCCACCTAGGTTATTCATATTCAAGTTGCTCCCTCTCTCCAAAGATACATATAATGCATTGAGTGAGGCATTACAGCATGCAGACTCATATTTATCCCAGATAATGGAACCCGAAGATGATCCTAAGACTTGTCCTCATTGCCATAGTATGTCAAACAAGATTTCCAGCATCATCTTTACTCAGAAGGATATGTTGTTGAAGAAGAACTGCCATAATAGACCCATGTACTATATAGGATACATTGGGGCTTGTAAGGTGGACCGCATCCATATTGATCCTGGATCATCTCTTAGTGTTATCCCTCGAAGCTTGCTTCAGATAATAGGGATTCCAATGCACAAGTTGTCAGCTACCTCCACCACTACCATTGGCTTAAAGATAAGACAAAGTCATCCTCTGGGGATGATCAGTCTCAAGTATCAGATCGAGAATCTTCAGACTGAAGTCACATGCTATGTCACTGATGCCAATGTATCCTACAACGTCCTATTAGGATGACTGTAGATACATGAGAATCTTCTTGTACCCTCTACTCTTTACCAGTATTTCAAATATGTAATTGAATAGGGGGTAGTCTGCACAAAATTCGTAGATATTGATCCGTTCAAAGGGCTCGAAGTATACTTCTCTGATGCAAGGCTGTATAGACCTCTAGATCAGATGTCGTATGGTAGACAAGAAGGAAGACGTTAATGGCGAGTCCAAAGAAGCACTATTGATTAAACCACTGAAGAACCTTTACCTATATATTTGAAAGGCCCTATATGGAAAGAACCAGTTGAAGAGCCCCTTGTTATATATTTGAAAGGTCTTGTATGGAAGGAACATGTCAAAATTCCATAGGAGGTTCATACAAGGAGTAGTACACCGTTTGTTATTGATCTACACAAGAACAAAACGAATATCAAGAAAGAGGAGCCTCTAGTATTTGATATGAGGATAAAGAAAGAGGAACCTTTGGTGATTGACCTGAGGACCAAGAAAGATGAACCGATCGTGGTTGACCTTCATCGAAACAAGCAACCAATTCAACCGAATGAGCCCCTAGTAATCGATCTAACTCATGCTGCGATCGCTGCATGAGCAAACGTTGTAAATAAACCTCCATGTATCAAACTTTCCGATAATATTTTCCCGGAAGAAAAAGTCATGTACATACCTAGTGAAATAGGTTATGCTTTTAATTACTTTGGTGTTCCTAATATTGGTCTAAAAATTATAGACACTTTGTGTTCACTTATCACGGATACGAAGCTGTCATTTCCTGTATCTATTTCTTCTAAAAGTAGTACTCCGTGTTTGTCAGACGAAGATTCTTACTTTGAAGTACTAGCTAGGTCGATTGTCGAAGCATCAATCATTCTTAGTAGAACCGAGCTTCCTAAGGAGGCTTTGATTGATAATCCCGAACCAGATTCCGGTAGAATGCAGCTTTACTGGTATACTCCTCAAGTGAATAATATCATTCAGAAAATAGGCTATGATTTAAATACTCAACAAGGTCTTAATTTTAGAAAGGACCGACGTTTGTCGTTGCGTATCCCAACCCCAAATGAAAAATTGCAAGATTATTATCATCGGACTCGTTCTAGCTTAGGGTATGTAACTCCTCTGACCACTCCAGAGATCTCAGATAAAGAAGATAGTGCATTTTAATTCTTCTGATTCTTTAGCATGGGATTCAGATCACAATATGGGAGCAATATTTAGAGACGTTTTCTCAGCCTATATGGTCTCTGGTGATCAAACAGAGATGTTGATCTTTCTATATAACCTTTTGAAGTTGAGCCGTGGGCTTAACAGATTGAGACTCAATGGAAAATGCGATTAAACTATGGGAGCCTCCTACCATAGACGAAGTTGTTCAAATTAATTCAGCTGACTTAGAATCGCCTAAACCAATATTCATCAGCAAAAGTTTATCTGACGAAGATAAACATTCTCTTCACAAGATCATTAAAGAGTATATAGATGTGTTTGCTTGGAGTTATGAAGGTATGCCTGGACTTGACTATATATCGTAATGCATCGTCTTAATATACTTTCTAATGCTAAGCCTGTAAAACAACAATAACGACGGTTCCGTCCAGATATGCTGGAAGCCATTGTGACTGAGGTAAAGAAATTCATAGACAGTAGATTTGTCTGAGAAGAACAACATCCTGATTGGGTTGCTAATATTGTCCCGGTCATGAAAAATAGAAAGATTCGGGTGTGCAACGATTATCGAGACCTTAATCAAGCTTGTCCTAAGGATGAATTTCCTTCTCCAATCATAAATGTTATGATTGATAACACTTGTGGCTTCAAACGTATGTCATTTATGGATGGGTTTTCAGGCTATAACCAAATTAAAATATTTCTAGCTGATGAGAAGCACACAACATTCCGGAGACCGTTCGGGTATATTGCTATACGGTGATGCCCTTTGGATTAGAGAATGTTGGAGCTATATATCAACATGCTAGAAGCAAAATTTTTTGCAAACATTTGTAAAAAATAGTGGAATGCTACATAGACGACATTGCAGTTAAAAGTCGTTCAAAGGGCGATCACCTTCAAGGTTCAAATTGATGCCTGTACACCAACTCAAGATAAATCCTACAAAGTCATATTTGGAAGTCTCCAGTAGCAAGTTTTTGGGATTTGTTATAACTTCAAAAGGAATACTTATTGACCCCGACAAAGTTAAAGCTATCCCAGAAATGGATCCCCCAAAGAATATTAAAGAACTTCGTGGTCTACAAGGCAGGTTGGCCTACATTCACAGATTCAATTCAAATTTGTCCGGACGATGCCGACCCTTCACTCAATTATTGAAGAGAGTCTCTTTTGTCTGGGATAAAAAATGTCAACAAGCATTCGACGATATTAAGAGATATCTCACCAGTCCTCCAATATTGGTGGCTCCAGTTTTGGGTAAACCATTTTGTTACACGTTCGTACAATGGAACATTCTTTTGGTACATTGTTAGCTCAAAAGAATAATGAAGGACATGAAAAAGCATATATTTGAGTCGTATAATGATCGATGCAAAGCACAGATATAATCCCGTAGAGAAGAAATGTATGGCTTTAATTTTTGCAATCCAAAAGACGTGTCATTATGTAATTCGACAAATTATTCATGTTATATCTAGGGTCAACCCTTTAAGGGTTCTTATGACCAAACCAAGCGCACTCAATTCTCATCTTGCTACTTGGGCAATATTGCTATCTTCCTATGATATGGTTTATGTACCACAGAAGGTAGTTAAAGGTCAAGCTATAACTGATTTTCTAGCTCACAGATAGCAGAAACTTCTAAACTCTATGACGAAATTCCGGATAAAGTATTAGAGTCTAATACAACGACGGAAGAGTTTATTTAGAATGTTCTTTGACGGAGCATCAAGAACTAGTCCCAAAGGCAATATCATAGCAAGAGTGGGGTAGTGTTAATATCCTAATCTGATCATCGATCGTGCTTACTCTCTTATGGAGCCATGTTCCAATAATGTTACAAAGTTAATGCTCTACTTATTGGACTCTAGTTACGCAAATATTTGGGAATAGATTATCTGGAAGCTTATGGTGATTCCAAGTTGATAGTCAGTCAAGTTCGAGAATATGAAGTTCCTTATGAAGATCTTATTCCATATTATCCGACAACTCTCAAAATAGCTGTCACCTTCTCTGAATTCTTCATTGAATATGTTTCTCGATTAGAAAATACAGAAGCTGATGCTCTAGGAGGTTTGGCCGCATCGCTTGCTACCCTAGTCAGCATCCAGAAGTTGATCAATTGATTGGTCGAGAATTATTCTGTGCTAAGAATAATCTGGATTTTCATCAAAGCTATTCAGTAATAGCGAACATTGATTTTGAAGATTGCATATTTTCATTTATAGAATATGTTGATTAGGGAATTCTCTCCGTCGATCCAAAAGAGGCTCTTTCAATAAGAGACATTCTCTCCGCTTATTTTATGATACAACTATCAAAATGTTGTATCGAAGATCATATTATGGATTACTTCTACGATGTTTTTTCAAGAAAGAAGCTAAACATGCCCTATATGAAGCTCATGACGGTACTTGTGGTGTCCATTAATCTGGTCTAAAATTATAAGATCGATTAAGGCACATGGGTTATTATTGGCCCACTAAGGTGGCTGATGCCATAGATTACGTAAAAATATAAGGCTTGTCAAATCCATGCAAACTTCATACACCAACCTTCAAAATTTCTGCATCCAACGGTTCCATCGTGGCCTTTGATGCTTGGGAAATGGATATCATTGGACCTTCCAGTCCTCCTTTCTCTAAGGGACATCAATTTATCCTAGCAATAACTGATTAATTTTCTAGATAAGTGGAAGGTATACCACTTGTTGAAGTGAAAACTTATAATATCACCAGCTTCATCAAGTATCATGTTATATTTCATTTTGGACTACTTGTCACGACCCGCACCCGCTTTTCGGATACGAGACGTGTCCAAGCCAGCCTATGCCGCAGAGTCGACGGTAGAACGCTGTCAAGCCCGCAAGAAAATAAATGCTCAAAAATAAACATTTGATGCTCATTCACATTTCTACATTTATTACAACATTTATATTTAAAAAAATACAAGATTTTACAATTAATGGAAATAGTACAACTGTTTTCTATTTCTAGGTCGGCCTCAGCATACCCATGTCTTCCCAGTACTAAGAGTGATCGCGACTAAACCTAAAAAATGTTGGTTTCCAGTCAGGAATGGAACAAGTACACAAACCGACGGCAATGCAAAAACAATAGAATTAACAAGACATGAAAATAGCATATGAAATATGAAAGCTGTAAGAAAACTGATGACATAGCACGATAGAGAAGTAAACAAGGAAAAACTAATAAAAGACATCTATCTAGGTGGTGTGAAATATCTGTTTCGACATGTGAACGGCTAGGGGGGTAAATCCGGCTCACTGCACGTGTCGTGTGCAGCTGCTATCATGCAATAATAGACATTTTGGGGATATTTCTGGGTAGTTCACATGTATACTAAGATATTTCCCCTCCCGACAACTCCGTGTGACGAGCGTGTCAACAAGCAGCAAGATATATGTATAGACATGAAATAAAAAGACTACTATGAATCGGAAAGCAATCAGAAAGTGCACTTGCCTGAGGTCTTTTGCTGGTGAAACCGACAATTTCATTGAGTTCAGTGTAGTCGACTTAGCCTAGGTCGATATGAGGGAGTTAGCATTATAAAATACAAACGTATGACTAATCACGGTTTTAAGGAAAATCTTAATCTAGAAATGGAAGTCTAATTAAGGAAGGATTTATATTTAGAAAATAACTATAGCTAATTAGAATTTTATTTACTATTTTTGAAAATAATATCACAATATTTTTAGATAATAATTAGAAAATTATAGAAAAGCACTTTTAGATTAAAATTATATTGGAAAAACTTAGAAAATCGATTTTGGACAACAATCCCAATTTTTTCATATATATATATATTTTTTTTGGGGAATGTATGAAATTACTATGTATGCATTTAGTGAAGACCCATATTTAGAGTACCCTTACAATGATAATATAATAATACATGTATTTAATAAAATCACTTAATTCCTATCAATGGTTTTAATAATACTAATAATGATAGTGAAGCAGTGTATACACACATGTGTCTGAATTTAATTTAATATAGTCATTTAAATTGGTCCATCGGTTTGGATGGAGCAATTAATGACTCAACAATATAATCAATGCTTCCCCCAACTGTTCTCGAATAGAGGAAGGAAATACATTGATATATTTATTCCGCATAAAAACCACTGTGTAGCTATACTTCCTATGTGCATTAAAATTACCCACATTTAATACTCTCTCTCTCTCTCTCTCTCTTTCAATACCAGACATTAAAAGCTCTTTCTTCAACATTCAGGCATTAAAGAGAGAGGGAGATGAACGAGAGGAATCGAGATAGTGGGAGAGGAGAGCTACTAAGAAATCGATACAGAGAGAAAGGGGAGAAGAAATGTCAGGGGCTCACCGTGGCGATCGCTCGCGGGAAGCGTGGGCGCTTGGAGAGAAATCGTCGGGGCGCGTGCGAAAAGATCATGCCGGCGGCGCGGTGAGGTGGTCGACTCACTGGGACAACCGGTGACTGGCGCACAAGAGGGGGGTGCGGGGCTCGCCGAGTTATCCGGCATCCTGGAAGACGGCTCACCGCGAGGCGCGGTGCCCCAGCTGAACGCGGCGGCTGCGCAAGAACGGTGGAGTCGCTCACGAGGAGATCCTCTCCGAGGCTCGAGGCTAGCAAAGTCTCCGGTGGAGTGGCCGGCGGAGCTCGGTGACTAGAAGACCGGGGTTGGCAGAGATTCTTCCACGCGCGGCCCGGCCAGGAGCTCGGGAAACAGGGGGCGTCGGAGGCGCGCGTGTGACGACGAGCAGTGTGGAGGTCGAAGGCGGGGAGATTTCGCCGACGGAGGAGACTCACGCGACAACTGCTGCGGTGGTCAGCGTCGCCAACAGGTACGTGGTTACTTGGTGGTGGTTGGGTCGATGTGTCCAGAATTGTCGGACACGGTATTGATTTTTGTAATCTGTAAACTTCATGGAATAAGATGGGGAAAGGCACGGACGCACGGGTCCGGACACGTCTTACTTGCTGGTGGTGGTGGATATGGACATTGTGTTGGCTGTGTCGGGACGGTGATGTATGTGGCAATGGTGGATGGGTGTTCAGCAGGGAGGGGATGATGGCTTGGTGGTAGATGCCAGGGGAGAATGCTCGGCGATTGTGTTGGCGTGGGAATTCGTTTGGAAAACCTTATGGTTATATATGCCACGAGTCTCCTATCAGGAGCCCTAACCAAGATTTCGAAGAGGATAATACTAAAAAGATTCCGCATAATCTTTCCCATATTTAAAATTAATCCAACTCTAGATCAATTAAATCCTAAGTCGATAATTAGCTGCCATAATTATTTAAAATAATATTCAACATCATTAAAATAATTTAAAGCATAATCGTATAAATCTAAACAATTATTTATTTATTTTTGAAACACATTTGATGCTATCGAAATAATTTAAAGTATATTTTTATTAATCTAAAATCTTATTTAAAAATAATATCATAAATCTTATTCATTCAGAGTTCAGAAATGATACTTGATAATTTAATACAAACTTAATTCAACAAATATTTAAATTAAGGTCAATCTAATCGAAATCAAGTTAACCATTTAAATGGTATATATATATATAGCTATCTAATTCAGATAGTTGCTTACTACTACAATTTAATATTTAATATTTATCAAAGGCTAAATCTTGAAAATTCAAATCAAATTCAAATCATATTTAGACCAAATTGATCTAATCACAATCTACTAACGATTGCCATACTTAATATAAAATAATTTAAATGCATAAATTTCAATCTTTTTTTTATAAACGAATTTTCAATTAGGATAATAATAAATATTTCGAACCTATCAAAATAAACACAAGCCAAAATTGAATAATTGATCATCATAAAAATTATTAAAGAAATATAGATAATGTAAAGTATATTCTTTGTAATTTATAATACTTTAATACAAATCTTTTCATCGTTCCCAAAAGACACATGATTGCGAATTAAATTTGAAACTAATGTCAATAAAATCCAAGATAATTACTAACATCCTTCATAATTCCAATAATAAAATACTTTTGTTAAGACAAATTAGTATTCTCAAATATAATTTTCAAAACTAGTTTTTGATAAAAAGAAGAAATCATAATATATCTTTCACAAAGTTCCGACGAGAAAAATACCTTTAACACAATAATTAAAAGAATAAAATATGAAGATTCGAGGGGAGGAGTTACAAATCTATCCACCTTAGAAAAATTTCGTCCTCGAAATTCAAATTCATAACTATTTCTTAAAATTCAAAGTCTAGTATTCCCTTAATCTCCTCAAATTTAATTTCTCAATATAGTTGTATCCTCCTTGTCATTTTTGTAACTTCGAAACTCCGAGGACTTCTACCCACCTTAGAGGCTAGGATATGGTGGCAAGGTTCCTGTCACAGGGCTGGCCGATGGTAGCTACACTTGCATATACAACTATCATAGCCATGGGAATACTCTGTATCTATCTATCAATTACGAGTTTTCGTCTCTCCAATCAGCGAAAGACAAAAACAATAAAGAGTTCAAGAGATGTCGTTGAATACAATTACGTGGTTCAAAGGCGAATATATAATTCAAGAGGAATTGTCAAGCAATCGCGGATGAGATCCTGGATATCTTTATATCTCAGTCCACGTAGGGTAATTAAATAAAGAGCGAACCAAATGCATCGTGGTTGATCAGACCGTAATACAATGATTCTGTTTAGACAATATGTTAGCGGGCGTCCCCAATAAATATATGCCTTGAGTCAAGCTCGATAAAAGAGTAAGCTTGCAAAACTAGGCTGTAATAGCAGCATTGGTCAAGATAGTCAAAATACAATTACGCGAGATTTTGGAAAGGAGGTACAAGTAGTTCGAGTTTTGAGAGAATCAAAATCTAACTCAAGATTTTGTACACAAATAACAGAATCAGAAATTATAACTACTCCTTACAGCAAAAGAATTTAAAATAGACAATTCTAACTTATGATATAAGATTTATATCTAACAAAGCAAAAAAATTAAACAGTTCATCAAGGTCAAAGCCTAAATTCTAGGTAAGCCTAACATAGCAAGCGAATAGTATCTACATTGAACCACCTTGTCATATCAAAAATAATGGTGTACCCATAGGGATCTAGCAAGCTATCTAAATTGCATGGCCTATTTAATAACCTTAACTACCCAACGGTCAATTTGAACAAGGGACTCCTAGTCCTAGTCATTATCTTAAATCATTTTAATCCTAGTTCGTGAATGAGCATTTCCTGGTCGCAGGCTCGCAGTAGTACGACTAAGATACGTACTACCACGAGTTCGCAGTCTTTTGCGAAGACTGACCTGCATGGGCCACCACAAAAACTTGTCACGACCCGCACCCGCTTTTCGGATACGAGACGTGTCCAAGCCAGCCTACGCCGCAGAGTCGGCGGTAGAACGCTGTCAAGCCCGCAAGAAAATAAATGCTCAAAAATAAACATTTGCTGCTCATTCACATTTCTACATTTATTACAACATTTATATTAAAAGAAAATACAAGATTTTACAATTAATGGAAATAGTACAACTGTTTTCTATTTCTAGGTCGGCCTCAGCATACCCATGTCTTCCCAGTACTAAGAGTGATCGCGACTAAACCTGAAAAATGTTGGTTTCCAGTCAGGAATGGAACAAGTACACAAACCGACGGCAATACAAAACACAATAGAATTAACAAGACATGAAAATAGCATATGATATATGAAAGCTGTAAGAAAACTGATGACATAGCACGATAGAGAAGTAAACAAGGAAAAACTAATAAAAGACATCTATCTAGGTGGTGTGAAATATCTGTTTCGATATGTGAACGGCTAGGAGGGTAAATCCGGCTCACTGCACGTGTCGTGTGCAGCTGCTATCATACAATAATAGACATTTTGGGGATATTTCTGGGTAGTTCACATGTATACTAAGATATTTCCCCTCCCGACAACTCCGTGTGACGAGCGTGTCAACAAGCAGCAAGATATATTATAGACATGAAATGAAAAGACTACTATGAATCGGAAAGCAATCAGAAAGTGTACTTACCTGAGGTCTTTTGCTGGTGAAACCGACAATTTCATTGAGTTCAGTGTAGTCGACTTAGCCTAGGTCGATATGAGGGAGTTAGCATTATAAAGTACAAACTATGACTAATCACGGTTTTAAGGAAAATCTTAATCTAGAAATGGAAGTCTAATTAAGGAAGGATTTATATTTAGAAAATAACTATAGCTAATTAGAATTTTATTTACTATTTTTGAAAATAATTTCACAATATTTTTAGATAATAATTAGAAAATTATAGAAAAGCACTTTTAGATTAAAACTATATTGGAAAAACTTAGAAAATCGATTTTGGACAACAATCCCAATTTTTTCATATATATATATATTTTTTTGGGGAATATATGAAATTACTATGTATGCATTAGTGAAGACCCATATTTAGAGTACCCTTACAATGATAATATAATACATGTATTTAATAAAATCACTTAATTCCTATCAATGGTTTTAATAATACTTAATGATAGTGAAGCAGTGTATACACACATGTGTCTGAATTTAATTTAATATAGTCATTTAAATTGGTCCATCGGTTTGGATGGAGCAATTAATGACTCAACAATAGTCAATGCTTCCCCCAACTGTTCTCGAATAGAGAAAGGAAATACATTGATATATTTATTCCACATAAAAACCACTGTGTAGCTATACTTCCTATGTGCATTAAAATTACCCACATTTAATACCCTCTCTCTCTTTCTCTCTCTCTTTCTTTCAATACCAGACATTAAAAGCTCTTTCTTCAACATTCAGGCATTAAGAGAGAGGAAGATGAACGAGAGGAATCGAGATAGTGGGAGAGGAGAGCTACTAAGAAATCGATACAGAGAGAAAGGGGAGAAGAAATGTCAGGGCTCACCGTGGCGATCGCTCGCGGGAAGCGTGGGCGCTTGGAGAGAAATCGTCGGGGCGCGTGCGAAAAGATCATGCCGGCGGTGCGGTGATGTGGTCGACTCACTGGGACAACCGGTGACTGGCGCACAAGAGGGACGGTGCGGGGCTCGCCGAGGTATCCGGCATCCTGGAAGACGCGGCTCACCGCGAGATGCGGCTCACCGCGAGGCGCGGTGCCCCAGCTGAACGCGGCGGCTGCGCAAGAACGGTGGAGTCGCTCACGAGGAGATCCTCTCCGAGGCTCGAGGCTAGCAAAGTCTCTGGTGGAGTGGCCGGCGGAGCTCGGTGACTAGAAGATCGGGGTTGGCGGAGATTCTTCCACGCGCGGCCCGGCCAGGAGCTCGGGAAACAGGGGGCGTCGGAGGCGCACGTGTGACGACGAGCAGTGAGGAGGTCGAGGACGGGAGATTTCGCCGATGGGGAGACTCACGTGACAACTGTTGCGGTGGTCAGCGCTGCCAACAGGTACGTGGTTACTTGGTGGTGGTTGGGTCGATGTGTCCGGAATTGTCGGACACGGTATTGATTTTTGTAATCTGTAAACTTCATGGAATAAGATGGGGAAAGGCACGGACGCACGGGTCCGGACACGTCTTACTTGCTGGTGGTGGTGGATATGGACATTGTGTTGGCTGTGTCGGGACGGTGATGTATGTGGCAATGGTGGATGGGTGTTCAGCAGGGAGGGGATGATGGCTTGGTGGTAGATGCCAGGGGGAATGCTCGGCGATTGTGTTGGCGTGGGAATTCGTTTGGAAAACCTTATGGTTATATATGCCACGAGTCTCCTATCAGGAGCCCTAACCAAGATTTCGAAGAGGATAATACTAAAAAGATTCCGCATAATCTTTCCCATATTTAAAATTAATCCAACTCTAGATCAATTAAATCCTAAGTCGATAATTAGCTGCCATAATTATTTAAAATATATTCAATATCATTAAAATAATTTAAAGCATAATCGTATAAATCTAAACAATTATTTATTTATTTTGAAACACATTTGATGCTATCGAAATAATTTAAAGTATATTTTATTAATCTAAAATCTTATTTAAAAATAATCATAAATCTTATTATCATTCAGAGTTCAGAGATGATACTTGATAATTTAATACAAACTTAATTCAACAAATATTTAAATTAAGGTCAATCTAATCGAAATCAAGTTAACCATTTAAATGGTATATATATATATAGCTATCTAATTTAGATAGTTGCTTACTATTACAATTTAATATTTAATATTTATCAAAGGCTAAATCTTGAAAATTCAAATCAAATTCAAATCATATTTAGACCAAATTGATCTAATCACAATCTACTAACGATTGCCATACTTAATATAAAATAATTTAAATGCATAAATTTCAATCTTTTTTTATAAATGAATTTTCAATTAGGATAATAATAAATATTTTCGAACCTATCAAAATACACAAGCCAAAATTGAATAATTGATCATCATAAAAATTATTAAAGAAATAATAGATAATGTAAAGTATATATTCTTTGTAATTTATAATACTTTAATACAAATCTTTTCATCGTTCCCAAAAGACACATGATTGCGAATTAAATTTGAAACTAATGTCAATAAAATCCAAGATAATTACTAACGTCCTTCATAATTCCAATAATAAAATACTTTTGTTAAGACAAATTAGTATTCTCAAATATAATTTTCAAAACTAGTTTTTGATAAAAAGAAGAAATCATAATATATCTTTCACAAAGTTTCGACGAGAAAATACCTTTAACACAATAATTAAAAGAATAAAATATGAAGATTCGAGGGGAGGAGTTACACTACCTCGGAGGATTGTCCATAATAATGGCTCATAATTCGTGAGCAATGAATTTTATCGATTTTGTAAAAAAAAAACTAGATCCAGAATGTAGCTTCCACAACTAATGGTTTGGCTGAAGCTTTCAACAAAACTATTATCAAGTTACTCAAGAAGTTTGTTTCATCTAATAAACGTAATTGGAATGAGAAACATGGTGAATGTCTATGGGCGCATCGCACTATGATACGGACTTCGACCGATACACTGTCATTTTTTTGGTCTATGGAAGTGAAGCAGTTCTTCTTTGGAGATTCAAATCCCTCTCTCCGAATTGCTTTGTCTAATGAGTTAACAACTGAAGACAATGACTGCTTACAGTTATAGGAATTGGAAGCACTTAAAGAGAAACAACGCATGGCTCAACAACGGATTGACTTATATCAAGCTCGCCTCTCCAAAGCTTTCAATAAGAAGGAAAAGGAGTGAGTTTTTCAAGTCGGCGATGTAGTTCTTTCAGTAAGAAGGAAAATTGTGATGACACATAAAAGCAAAGGAAAATTTGTAACTAAATAGGAATTACCTTTTGTTGTCGAATCAGTGTATTCGAATGGAGCATACAAGCTAGCAAAGCCTAATGGTGATCTATTGATGATGCCTATTAATGGCAAATTCTCAAAAAAGTATTATGTCTAAATAGACATTGCCTTGTATCCCCAGCAAGTCTTGTATAATGCTTTACATTTTCCTTCTGGAATAAATAATACCCTATACTTCGGACCAATATTTTTATTCCAGCAGTTCTGGATGAGTTATAATAATGGATCCTCTCAAATTTTCCAGCGGAATCATTGTCACGCCCCGATCCCGCTAGGGTCGTCCGTCTTGCTTGGATCCCTGCGGGATCGATCGTCCTCGCTAAGGCGTGATGCCGTGCAAGCCTAAGTTGCGCTTGCACAAGGCCATGTACCTGCACAAAAACAACTAGTCAAGCAAAAACACACGCACGCACCCACTAGTCAAGCAAAACACACGCACGCACCCATTGCAGAAAACCAAATGTTGGACACAGAGATTTGAAATAGAAATGCTCATTTTATTCATAGCTTGTTTGGAATACAAGTACAAAGCTTTGTAACTCAGATTTGCCTTATAATTTGGCTACAAGATTCTCTTTGAAATACTCTTTTGAAATTAGCCACAATGCCCATACATGATATCCTTTATTACAAGCTGGAATTGAAAGACACCTTCAAAGGAAATGAAAACTGGAAACTTGCAATTGACTGAAAGTAAACTTCGAGGCGATCCACGAGCTCTACTGGGCTAGACGAGCTTCGGTGCCTCACTTGAAATCCCCCTGTCTCCTTTTGCTTCTGAAAAGGATGCCCACAACGTGGGTCAGTACACATCATGTACTGGCGAGCGGCTTTTGGCCGAACTCGCAAATCTCTGCACTAAATCAATATGTTGAGCTAACATTTACTAGTGATCTTTCTACTTGTCTAGGTTCTTTTTAACAATTCATAAGAACATGACAGATAGAATATATCATAGCAACTTACCCTCGCCGGCAGTCATCCCTGCACAAAACCACGTTAGCACAATTTGCATAATGAGTAATTCATGATTCATTCTTGCAGATATTGAAGTTGTCATTCGGGTCATGCAGGTGGACTATTCTACATGTTGGTCCATGGGTTTTCCCCATGATTAGCCGCTGTGACTCTTTGGTTCAGCTCGTCGCTAAGGACTCAGATCGACTCCCATTTTCACATGGAGGCCCTAATCTCTCCTAGGCCGAGCGGTTCCAGGTGCCCCCAGATACCACCCGAGAGACAAATATTTCCTTGTATACAAGTTGTCCGAGACCAAATGCATGCTCTAGCCGTTCTATCAGATGAGACACACTTGGACTTATGCACAGGTATACGACACGTTTGATTCGTGCCTTCAGGTTTATCTCAACACGTACAAGTTCGTCTGTACATGTCTACATTTCAAGCATACTGATGACAAGCAGATGATCATTCTTATCGAGCAGATAGAGTGGCAACACATATTCTTGCATTTGATTCAATTCAATTATCTTCTCTTATCTTTTGTGGATGTGGTATCGTTGATCATTGGGACAAGGCAACAGAGTAGACTAGAGATCATTTTTCTTAGGCGTACAGATCAATGTCTGTTCGGTTGAAGCAACTCACCGAGATGAATCTTAGTAGAGAGAAGGAGGGACTTCACGCGCCGTTCACGAACAATTCACGCGGCCTACAATGGCACCAACAGTTGATTAGCATACTTCGTCTCTTTCTCTCAAGATTCGGAATGAATGCGAAATGCGATGAAAGCGAACAATGAAAACCAATCATCGAAAACCAACACGAAAACGCATTCATCAAAACCAAGCAGCAAAGAGAAAACATTCAGCAAAACTCTTGGATTCATTTCAATAGAAGCCAATCCATCAATTGGAAAGGTTCATTGCATTTCATCCGTGATCAATCGATACCGGCAAAGGTTTCACCAAATACTCAGTTCATGACTGAGTCAACAAGCCGTAGGTATTACATAGTGGACCGCAAGGAGCGGGGCACTACATAATAACCCACCAAGAAAAAGTTTTGTCCTCAAAACTTAAGAAACAAAACTCACCTCCACTATTGTTGCATTCTGGGTCAAGCAACGTGGAGAGATTGAAGACGCGCGCATTAGTCCGCTGCGGCTGGTTGTGCGGATGGTCTCTAAGCGGCGGTGGGCCTGGCAGTTGCCCACGCTCTTCAGTGTCATCTTTATTCTGATCCGTTCTATTCTTTTTCGGGCAATATTTGACTGAATGGCCCTGTTGGCCACAACGAAAACAAGCGTTGTTAGCGGCACGACAGTCCTCTTTGACGTGCCCACTCTTGCCACAGTGACTGCAACTCTGGCCATTCACATAGCGGCAGTCTTCTTTGACATGCCCTCGACGACCGCAGAAGCCGCATACAGGCTTGTTGTTTTGTTCCCCGTCAGTCTTTTTCTCTCCGTCATGATATCTCTTGACGGGCTGATTCCGACTGTTCTGCGCTTTGTTGGACGCTTTCCTCTGCTCGAACTGTTCTACCTGGAGCGCCGCCTCAAAGGCTTGAGAATAGGACTCGCATTCTCGATTCAGCACACTTAACTGGATGTCGTAATTCAGACCTTCCACGAATCGATTTATGCGAGTCTGTTCCGTGGGGAGCCAAGCAGCGGCAAAATTTGCCAACTTAGCAAATTCAGATTCATAGTCCTCCACGGACATATCCCCCTGTTTCAGTGTGATGAAGTCATCCTCCATCTTCTTGCTCATGGCTCGAGGCAGATATTGATCGAGAAACGCCTTCTTGAACAAGGCCCACGAGATCTTTCCATTCCTAGCCGTTGCGAGCAGCGCCGGCTTCTTCGCCTTCCACCAGTCCTTCGCCCGCAGCCGTAGGAGCATAACGGCACAGACTACCTTTTTGCTACTTGGAACTCCTATGAACGCGAACAGAGTCTCTATTTTATCAATCCAGTCCATCACCTTGTCGGGTGACGTCCTGCCTTGAAATTCTGGAGGTTTCGCGTCCAAGAAGTCCTTTGGCCTAAAGACAGTGTGCCTTTGCGCTGGCTGGGGCTCTTCACCCTCTACAGGCTCGATCTCGGGCGTTCCCGTCTGTTCCGTCGCTGCGGTGGCATCTCGATTTGCCGCAAGCGCCGTGACAAGCTGGGTCAGGGCATCCAACTGCTTTTGTTGGGCAGCCGCTCGGGCCTGGTGTATTTGGTTGTTTTCCTCACTATCCTGCCTTTGCAGCTCCAACATTCTCATGATCCGTTCTATCGGATCGGTCGAGCCAGAGGCACGAGGAGGAGCCATTTCTCTACAAAACAGTATAACTTCTGTCAGTCTCATAAATATTATGGACTTATTGTATGGGGCATTGGTTTTCATAACTCAAAATCGGGACACTTTTGAAAGCCGTCAGAGTACTTTATATACTTTTGAAAACGATATTTGCAAGAGGCCAAGGACGTAAAACCGTGCTCTGATACCACTTTGTCACGCCCCGATCCCGCTAGGGTCGTCCGTCTTGCTTGGATCCCTGCGGGATCGATCGTCCTCGCTAAGGCGTGATGCCGTGCAAGCCTAAGTTGCGCTTGCACAAGGCCATGTACCTGCACAAAAACAACTAGTCAAGCAAAAACACACGCACGCACCCACTAGTCAAGCAAACACACGCACGCACCCATTGCAGAAAACCAAATATTGGACACAGAGATTTGAAATAGAAATGCTCATTTTATTCATAGCTTGTTTGGAATACAAGTACAAAGCTTTGTAACTCAGATTTGCCTTATAATTTGGCTACAAGATTCTCTTTGAAATACTCTTTTGAAATTAGCCACAATGCCCATACATGATATCCTTTATTACAAGCTGGAATTGAAAGACACCTTCAAAGGAAATGAAAACTGGAAACTTGCAATTGACTGAAAGTAAACTTCGAGGCGATCCACGAGCTCTACTGGGCTAGACGAGCTTCGGTGCCTCACTTGAAATCCCCCTGTCTCCTTTTGCTTCTGAAAAGGATGCCCACAACGTGGGTCAGTACACATCATGTACTGGCGAGCGGCTTTTGGCCGAACTCGCAAATCTCTGCACTAAATCAATATGTTGAGCTAACATTTACTAGTGATCTTTCTACTTGTCTAGGTTCTTTTTAACAATTCATAAGAACATGACAGATAGAATATATCATAGCAACTTACCCTCGCCGGCAGTCATCCCTGCACAAAACCACGTTAGCACAATTTGCATAATGAGTAATTCATGATTCATTCTTGCAGATATTGAAGTTGTCATTCGGGTCATGCAGGTGGACTATTCTACATGTTGGTCCATGGGTTTTCCCCATGATTAGCCGCTGTGACTCTTTGGTTCAGCTCGTCGCTAAGGACTCAGATCGACTCCCATTTTCACATGGAGGCCCTAATCTCTCCTAGGCCGAGCGGTTCCAGGTGCCCCCAGATACCACCCGAGAGACAAATATTTCCTTGTATACAAGTTGTCCGAGACCAAATGCATGCTCTAGCCGTTCTATCAGATGAGACACACTTGGACTTATGCACAGGTATACGACACGTTTGATTCGTGCCTTCAGGTTTATCTCAACACGTACAAGTTCGTCTGTACATGTCTACATTTCAAGCATACTGATGACAAGCAGATGATCATTCTTATCGAGCAGATAGAGTGGCAACACATATTCTTGCATTTGATTCAATTCAATTATCTTCTCTTATCTTTTGTGGATGTGGTATCGTTGATCATTGGGACAAGGCAACAGAGTAGACTAGAGATCATTTTTCTTAGGCGTACAGATCAATGTCTGTTCGGTTGAAGCAACTCACCGAGATGAATCTTAGTAGAGAGAAGGAGGGACTTCACGCGCCGTTCACGAACAATTCACGCGGCCTACAATGGCACCAACAGTTGATTAGCATACCTCGTCTCTTTCTCTCAAGATTCGGAATGAATGCGAAATGCGATGAAAGCGAACAATGAAAACCAATCATCGAAAACCAACACGAAAACGCATTCATCAAAACCAAGCAGCAAAGAGAAAACATTCAGCAAAACTCTTGGATTCATTTCAATAGAAGCCAATCCATCAATTGGAAAGGTTCATTGTATTTCATCCGTGATCAATCGATACCGGCAAAGGTTTCACCAAATACTCAGTTCATGACTGAGTCAACAAGCCGTAGGTATTACATAGTGGACCGCAAGGAGCGGGGCACTACATTCATCCTCAATTCTTACAAGACTTTTTGTAAGAACAAATATTCTAGACAATCTCTCCAATTTATAAGCTTTTATTAGAGCCAAGTTGCTTTCAAGACATTATATTTCAATTCCCTAGCTAGAATCGAAATAATCTATTTGTCAAAATAATATTCATGTCCATATTACCTCTAAATTAATCTACGGCACCTACCTTCTATAGAGATTCAAAAATTTACCAAGTTCATATTACCTTTGAGCAAATTTTCTCTGAAACAATGGTTATGTCCATATTACCTCTGAAATATTCCATAGATCATCGACTTTCTCGCTATAGAAGTCTATAAATTTGTCAAGTCCATATTATCTCTAAGTAAATTTATCCTGGAATGATTATCAGGTCCATATTACCTCTGATATAGTTTTTAATCATATCCTATTACTTGCAGACAGTCGAGTGCACCATAAGTAATGGGTTCACTAAAGTATATTTTTACATCCATAATACCTCTGATTAAATGCTTTACCTTATTATCTATACCTAATCAGGTATGCCAAAGATAATAGTTCCACTTAAAACATCTATCATATCCATATTACCTCTGATAGCGATCAATTTCTATATCTATTATCTGTACCTAATCAGGTATAACAAAGATATAGGTCCACTTACAATATCTATCTTGTCCATATTACCTCCGATAGTGATCAATTTTATATCTATTATCTATACCTAGTTAGGTATGCCATTAATAATAGGTCCACTCAAATATCTATCATGTCCATATTACCGCTGATAGTGATCAATTTCCATATATATTATCTACACATAATTGGGTATGTCACAGATCCTCAGAGGGACATAACAAGATGGAAATTGTCTATTATCTATACCTAATTGGGTATGTCACGGATCAATTTCCATGATATTTTCCTATGTCTATATTACTTCTAGAGAAATATCAAAGCTCAAATATCTCCAGCAAAATGGAAATTGTTCTTTACTTTTAAAGTAAAGTGAAGATGCAAGGTATTTTCATTATCAATCAACAAAAGCTTCAAGAGAAAGGAAAAAGGAATTACTGTAACGCCCCAGTCCTAAAATACATAGGACTAGGTACGTAGACATGTCAACCATATAATAAATATACGTAAGCTTAAAATACAGTAAAACCATAATAACTAATCTCATCCACAAAATATTAGAATAAAAGATATTATAATCAATATGAATTGTCATTTGTACAAGATGATGGGTGGAGACAAATCCACTAACAACTAGTAGGAGAAGTAATAAATAAACAAAAAATGATTTGGCAGGAGTAACATGCTCGATCCAAGAGCAATCTTCTTTGAAAGAATAGAGAAGATCAAGGCCTTGTCTAGAACACCTACGAAAAGTAAAGAACACACACCTGGAGGAATCACCAGGTCCTCATAGAGACATAACAAGATACAGGAAGAACATGCCATATAACTGAATATAAACTGCTCAATAATAAGTTAAATCGGATCATCACATAGTCTAATACTCACCTTTGAATTAGTGCACCATCTCCCAATCCAAACAAAGACAGGAGAGAGCACCATAATCCATGATGAAGTATCTTTCCATACCATGAATCCAATATAGTATCCGTACCATAACAAGGTTCAGTTCCTTCTCATCGAAGCAGTGAACCACACCTACAACCAAATAAGGACAAGGTGTAGAAAACTAGTCCATAATAAGTTACTCTTCCAAGCTGTAATCAGTTATAAGTACACAAACCAAAAGTACCTATACCTAATGCATAATCTACCCTAACCATTCTAAGTAAATGCAGTTTAAGAAAAAACCTCTAACGCATGGGCTTTCTGACTAAAATAAAATTGGCATGGTTCCCGCTCTAGGCACCAGGGGCCTAAGAGCATAACGTTCAGCAAAGCGATAGTGGCAGTTAGTAATAATGTAACAGCATAACGCTTCGCAAAACGTCAGTGTCCGTTATTAACAATGGGTAATCCCACTCGCGTCTTCAGCGAAGCTCACAGGTTACAAAAGGTAAAGTGTATAGTAGCCCATGCATAAGAAAATTTCCTCCACACCCCATGCTTATATATTGTATTCACAACATATAACCTCTATTAACTGCTAAGTCAAACTAATCATGCAATACTATTAACAGTTAGTCCTATCGCACAGCTTATACGTACATATGGCCAGCCAGCTATGCATGTTCGAGTTTTATATGCGACTCATGACTCTGTGGTACAAATGTGTTAAGACCTATGAATGCAACACAACGAGAGGTGGTCTTTTAATCTAGGTTTAATGTGTATAAAAATAATAAGTAAAAGAAAATAGAACTAACAATATAATTCTATCTAACTATGACAATATAGAACAATTTATTTTGCAAAAAAAATAAATAATAAATAAATGCATGCAAAATATAAGCTAAAGTAAATAGATAGTAGATGGCAAGGTATCTTGCCTGGAGGTAGTGTGCAGAATGACGACGTCCAATAACTCCAATCGTCGGAATAGTGAAGCAACAAAAATTCATAAACTTCTTCGGATGTTGAAATAAACATCATGAATGTTTTTTGTATAAAATATGTCTATAAATGCCTATTTAAAAGTCTAATTCTGGATACAGGGGCAAAATCATAATTTTATGTTAAAACGATGTCCGTTGTTGGACCCATTTTGTACCAAAAATGTGTCAGTACCTACGATCTCTAAATTCATCAAACTATATGTCTACAGGTCTGATTTGACGATACGAATCCAACTGTATGTCAAAAGTTGGATTCTGGTGGGCCGTGCACATTTTTGTCCGTTGGATCGGGTCGCGGGCCCGCCAAAATAGTGTTCCGGTCTACCTTCTCAGAATTGAACTAAATTTGGCACACACGACCAGAAAAATGACACGGTCCTAGTGGCACAAGTTTTGTCTTGAGGTGGCGAACGTGCACAAAGTTATGAGCTAGTTTGATAAGAGGCCGATACGGGGTACCTCGACAGATACGCCTCAATTTCGTCGCGTACGCACAACAAAATCGATTTTCGTCGAATCCCACATGTCGACAACATCCATACGCGTCTTTCGATCCTTATGGGTTGCAACCATGTCACCCAGTTTGACGGGGCGGACGTCGTATCGGAAAGCTTTTTTTAATTTAAGTTTTTCGAAAACTATTTTTTACAGTTTTTGAATCTGTTTATAGAGCTAGATTCTGGAAGAATTCTAAAACCATCAATACCGTTGCAATGTTTAAGTTGTCTATGGATATGCTCAAATAGAATTACAAATGATTATACCACCTGTTCAAATTTTCCCTTCCAGATGGGGTATAGACTTGGGGTCGGTTCTGAAAAAAGATTATTTCATAATTTTTGAAGAGCTTTTCCTAGGTAGTCGATGCAGTTTGGATTAAAACAAATTAAGGGTTTTCCTAGAGGGTCAATTGGTCTATACGTAGGAATTTATAGATTGAGAATCGATCGAATATATTGTGAAAAAACTCAAGTCGAAACAGGGTACCTACTGCCAACTACTCCTGTAGCAGTTACCAATGCTCTATTCTGGTCATGCACGAACGAGGCGTTCAGGCGGTTGGCTGCGACACACGATGGCAGCAAGTTGCCAAGGAGGTCACTACAAAAATTTGTCAGATTAGCGACGTTCCAAAACGTTGCTAAACTCGGTGAAAACGTCGCTAAGTGAAATTAGGGACATTTTCAGCGACGTTTTGGAAACGACGGAAAAAAAAAACATGTCGCTAAACGAGAAGATGTCACAAAATGTCGCTATGGCGATGTTAGTTAGCGACGTTTATAACGTCGCTAATTAGTGACGTTAGTGGCGACGTTTTCACGTGGACGCTAATTAGCGACTCAAATTGCAACATCATTGTGTGGTCGCTGTTTAGCGACACTTTTATGACGTTTTGGCGATGACGTGCTGACATCAGATTTGGTGCCACGTATTGCCACGTCAGCATTTTAGCGACGCTTTTAGCGACATATATTAATGCCACAAAAATTTAGCGACGAATCTTAACGTCGCTAAAAACGTCGCTAAGTTAAAAAATATATAAAAAACAGAATCCAGAATGCAAATAGAGCTGGAGCCTGAGCCAAAATCAGATCCAAAATACAAAATACCGAATCCAATCCCTGGGTTCGCCGACCCCCTCAGTGGAACACTCAACACCGGCATGCACAATATATTCCAAAATGTACAAAAAATATAAAGAAAAAATATTATCCACAACAAACAAAGTCAATATATAATATCCTCTACGAACAAAGTCAATATCCGCAAATACGTACAAAGTCAGTATCCTCAACGAACAAAGTAAATATCCCCAAATATGTACAAAGTAAAAAATATAGTACAGTCCGAAAATGCAAAAATGAAACTACTGATCGCCTGGAGCTGGAGCTGGACCCGGTGCTGGAGCCGGAGCTGGAGGAGGAGCGCCACCAGATGACTGTCGTCACAACGCCAGGATCGTCTAATACTCCTCCGGTGATAACAGGTGGACGAGCATGTCCTCCCGTGCACCGTCGGATATAGACGATGCTCCCGGCGTACCAACAGACGGTCGCTCCGTAGCCATCTCCTGGAACTGCTGCATCTGCTCGACCAAACGCTGCGTAGCCTCCTGCGTAGCATGGGTCATCTGTCGCAGCGCCTCAGTAGTCTCCTCAATCCTATCGAAGCGTGAGATGAGCGCAGAATCATCTATATACGGCCCCCTATCATCTGCAGCATCTCGTCACGCAGAGCTGCGATCTGCACATCGACACTCTGCTGGTGGCGGAGCGACTCCTCAGTCTGTGCGGGGCCGGGCACACTAGTGGCGATCGTAGAGGCTTGTGACACAATGAAGGCACCATAGAAGCCCGTACCATAGTACGTACCCTATGCGTGCCACCAATGGCCCTCATCCACAGCTCGTCATCTGACTGAGCTGCGGTGATCGGGGGCTGCTGGGAAGTGCTAGCACCGGCTCCCTCTGACCGTGTCGGCCCGGCCTCCCTAAGCCTCAAAAACTCGGCTATAAATAACATCTATATGAATTCTCACGTGGTCGCTAAAAATTAATATTAATGAACTAGCATTAAGTAAAACTTCTAAAACTCGGCCTAGAAATAACATCTATATAAATTTTCTACGTAACTAAAAATTAATATTAATGAACTAGAATTAAGTATAACTTACGTAGGTGTCCCGGGCCTTGTCGTCTACGAACCGCTCCCCCTTCGTGTGCGTGGCGAGGAACAAGGTCACCATATTCGGGTCTTCTCCCGATTCAACCTGTTACGAAATTATTATATGATTTGTCAGTTAAGTTGAAAGAAATATATTACTATAAAGTATTAATTATGGTATAAGGCGAGATACGTACCATATGGATGAAGAAATCCATGATGGACCATGATCCACCACACCACTGCGACTCCGCCTGTCGCGCTCTTTTAGACTTCGCGGACTTCTCCTTGTAGGCTTCCTCCTCGAATCTCCTCTTCATTACCGCCCAGTCGGCGGCAGAGATCCATCCCTGAATAGGCTCTCCCTGGCGCTCACGATCCTTTTGGTCGAGGATTGCGTCCCTAATGAGCTTGCTGGCGATGCTGGAAAAAATAGCCTCGACAGCAATGGCGCGGGAGTGAGGGAAGAAGTAAGTCCGCTGAAAAAATCATAGAAGTACGTAAGTTATAACATAACATACTAAATGTTAAAAGGAAATAAACTTTTACATACCGAAAAGTGCTCAAACCAGAAGGCCTTCTTGTCGGCCGGGACATCCCTCCAGTTGATCCAGGGCCCCCCGTAGTTCTGTCACAGGAATGTACCCAGCGACCGATGTACGGCGGAGGGATGATACCTGTAAAATAAAATTAAAATTTATTAAACAAGTTTATAATAAATTTAAACAAATTAAATGTAATTACTTACCGCCTAGTCCGAGTACAGGCCCAAATCTCCAACCTCAAATCCCCCTCTGGGCGACACGGAGGATCTGTCTCAAATGGGAGCTGCAGCCTGCCCCTACCCTCCTGCCTCTGCCTCTACCCCTGCCCCTGCTCGCAGCCTGCCCTTCAGCCTCGCCCTCACCCTCGGCGTGGGCCTCGCCATCGCCCTCGACCTCGACGTAGGCCTCAGCCTCGGCATGCTCCTCAGTAGTGGGGTCGACCTCTGGAATACTCGACGGTACTGGCTGCGTAGAAGAAAAAGGCCCTAGCCTCGAAATGCTAAAGCTGGGTATGGAGACACTGCCGGCGACTAGACCACTAGCGTATACTGGAGTGCGGGGGGATGAGGAGTCGGTAGGATGAGTGGTAGATGGAGACTGTCGGGCTCATCGACTCCCACCAGCACCGAAACCAAAGGATCCACGTCGAGCCATATCTGAAAAAATACAGAAGTATACCATACTACATCTAAAAAAATAAAAGTAAACCATACTACATCTGAAAACGTCGCTAAGTAAACCATACTACATCTGAAAAAAACCAAAAGTAAACCATACTACATCTGAAAACTTCACTTATTAACATCGCTAAGAGAAAAGTAAACCATACTACATCTGAAAAAAACAAAAGTAAACCATACTACATCTGAAAATTAAACATATTCAATCCTCTTCTGAAAATTTATCTTGTTCCGATTTCTCTTCCTCTTCCTTTTCCTCTTCCTCTTCACTTCTTTCAACTTCCTCTTCCTCTTCTGATACTTCTACAACTTCCAATTGATGAAACATGTCATGAGGAACTTCCGTTGAGTCCACATCGACAATATTTGTAATAAGAGGTAGTTCGTCTTTCTGATAAGCTATCTCGTCAACATCGAAGGTATGCCAAGCTTTAGTCTTACAGACTGCCCACCAATTTGATCTTCTGGCTCCTCGTTTTGGATAGCTGGTAAAGTAAACTAGCTGAGCCTAGCTTGCTAGAACAAACGACTCATAAGCTTGATATCGATGGCGATAATTTATGTCAACAAGACCATGTTTTGTCAACTCTCCAACCTCGACCTTGGATCGGATCGAACCAGTCACATCTGAACAAGACGATCTTACAAGGTTCTATAGCATAATTGTATGTCAGTTCCACAATCTCCCGTAAGACGCCAAAGAAGTCATTGTCTGGGTCGACGTCTTTTTAGTTTGAAGATTTTAAACACAAACAACTATTCTTCGTAGAATCCAAATCCAAGAAGTCGTCTCTTATTCGAGCATTTGTTGACTTGAACCTTAAACCATTTACGCAGCAACTTTGCCACGTCTTCACTTGATAAATTGGTCCCTTGGCTAGAGTTTTAATATACTCATTCTCAAGGATTGCCTCCGGACGATCAACCTAAATACCACATAAACGATACTAACTTAATTATTATGTACAAGTATAAATGTACATAAAAAGTAAATTATGAAGATATCCGTACATATGCTCTCAACCAAAAAGGAAAATGAAGTCTCATTTGCTATTCTACTTTCTCCTCGGTTGCGTACGGATTGTTGGACGTTAACTCATCCTTAAACATGCTGAAAAGCAACGAAGCATAGGTATATTAGTTATATTTAGAAGCAATGAAGCACGCGAAATAATTTACTTACCCCTCTAGCTTGTCCACTTCTTCCTTGTTGCAGTTGAGCAATACATATAACATTGCAGCGCTAACCTCGTCGTCATTTAGATATCTTTTTTTTTTCATTTTACCAGATGGTTTTTCGTAGGCAGTAAATACTTTCAGCTTTGCCTCAATACCAAACTTCATAGTCGTCGTCATTTCTGGGAGCCCTTGTTCTGTTTGTAGCAATATGAGGCTAAAAATACATGGAACAGAAGTTTGAAATCTTCTCAAGGACATATGCTTCACAAATAGAACCCTCCACCCGTGCCTTATTTTTTACCTTCCTCTTGAGGTGGTTCAACTGTCGCTCGAACGGGTACATCCAACGATAACCGACAGGTCCAGCAACACGAGCCTCATGGATAAGATGAATCGACAAATGCTCCATTGAGTCGAAGAATGCAGGAGGAAAAACTCTCTCAAGTTTGCACAGTGTTACCACAATGTCCTTCTCTTGCTTCTCTAAACGATCGACGAGCAACTTGCAAGAACAAAGATCTCTGAAGAATATGCTAAGCTCTGTTAATGGATCCCAGACTACCGGCGATAATAATTCCTTAAATGCAACATGAATTAACCTATCCATGAATACGTGGCAATCGTGGCTCTTTATTCTTGTCAGTTTACACTCCTTTATATCGACACATCTTCTTAGATTGGAGACGTATCGTCCAAAAATTTCAAGTCCTGGATCCATCTACAAAGTCTCACTTTGTCCTCCTTGTCCGGCGAGTAGATTGCCTTAGGCCGCAAAAGCTTTCCCTTCCCGTTGTCTATTATGTGCAATATAGGACGGCTGCATATTTTGGCTAAGTCCAATCTAGCCTTCTGATTGTCTTTTGTCTTTCCCTTAACATCCATTACAGTATTAATTATGTTATCAAACACGTTCTTCTCGATATGCATGACGTCAAGGTTATGTCTAATCAGATTTGTGCTCCAATATGGCAGATTCCAGAATATACTCCTTTTGGTCTAGTTATGATCTTCGCCAAATCCTTCGCAACGGCTGCTCGTTGTAGGATCTTCAATAGCACTTGGAAATTTTTTTACTTGCTACCATGTGTCCTCTCCGGACAACATTGGCGGTGGATCGCCCTTCTCTATAGCTCCGACACGGAAAGCAGTTCTGTTCCTACGATACGGATGGTCTTTCGATAAGAACTGCCGGTGACAATCAAAGAAGCATGGCTTTCCTTCGTGTCTCAAACGAAAAGCCTTAGTGCAGTCCCATGCAATACGGACATGAAAGCCGACCATGAGTGCTCCATCCAGATAACATTCCATAAGCCGAAAAGTCATTGATTGTCCACATTAGTGCTGTCCGTATCTAAAAATTCTATTTTTTTGAAGCATCATACGTGTACGCTCCTGTTTCCCATAGCTGCTTCAGCTCATCTATCAACGGCTGTAAGTACACGTCGATGTTCCTCTTCGTGTTGTTCGGACCGGGGATGATAATAGTAAAGAACATGTAAGGTGTCTTCATGCACATCCAAGGCGCTAGGTTGTACGGAGTGAGGATTACCGGCCAGCATGAATATTGGGAGCCTGAAAGACCAAATGGGGTGAAACCATCAGAGCAGAGCCCCAACCTTACATTATGCGCATCAGAAGCAAAATTAGGATATGCTCGATCAAAGTGCTTCCACGCTTCTCCATCAGATGGGTGATCCAACACTCCTTCGGTTTGTTGTCGCTTGTGCCAACTCATATTTTCGACAGTCTCTTTCACCATGAACAACCTTTGCAACCGCGGCATTAACGACAAGTAGTGCATTGAAGCAGTCGGTCTTCTAGACTTGCCTACAGCAGTTGGCTTGTAGTGATCAGCACCACAGAATCCGTACACTTCTGCATCCTTGTGATCTTTGTAGTAAAGCATGCATCCGTTCTGACAGCAATTGATCTTGTCGTATCACATCCAGAGGGATCTCACCATCCTCTTAAAGCGGTAGAAGTCTTTCAGTAACTTGGCACCCTCCAACAAGATATCGGTAATCAACTCGAGCACTTTATTGTAGCATTCTTGCGACATGTTAAAGTCAGACTTTATGCTCAAGAGCCGAGGAGTGATCACCTCTAACGGTGAATGGTCCTCATAGCCAGGGTACAAAGGAGTCCTTGCATTCTCCAGCAACTCCATAAACTTTGTGGCATCGGCGTTCGGTGCCTCCTCAGCTACGTTACGATTGTATGGATCGAAACTAGGCCCCGCAGCATCGAAAACCATGTTCACGTACTCGTTGTCGACACCAGTTCGGTTGTGGACATTCATATAAGGCTCCACATAAGGCTCCATATAAGGCTCCACTTGGAATGCTAAAGGTACGAGCTCTCCGTATGCGGTCCATTGGTAGTAATTCGGAAGGAAACCCTTTGTGTATAAGTGATACGCCACATCCAACTCTGGTTGAAACTTCATGTTCCGACATTTTGCACAAGGACACTTAATGTCCATGCCGTCCATGGATTGAGGAAATGCCTTCGCGAATTGGAGGAATTGTTCTACTCCGGCGATGTATTCATCTCACACACGCACCTGTCATCTCCAATGCGGTTGTACATCCATGAACGGTCTAGCAGATACATGGATATAATCATTTTTAGATATCTACAAATATGAAAACTTCAAAACTAAAACGAATATACATACTACATACATACATATATACTGCAAGCCCCCTAAGGGCCCTACCCCGACCAGCAGACCCCCCAACCCCACGAGCAGCAAGAAGGTCCTAACCCTTCAACCGTGACTCGGGACCATTCCTATAGTATCGGGATCAAGGAAATAGACGACGACATTAACCAACCAACAAAACTATGTTAAAAATATCTGTACTATTGGTACGTGGTTTCGAATCGGAGTATCAGATTTTTCGGTGTCGGAAAAAATAATTATTACTAAATTATCAGATTTTTTGGCACTATCGGTGCCCCTGACCTCCCCCCCCCCGCACCCCCCTACACCACCCCAAACCCTAACCCGAACCCTATCCCTAACCCCTCCCCACCAGCCCCCCTTCCCTCCCCAGCCCCCCCTCACCCTCCCTACTCCCCTCTTCCACCAACCACCCCTAACCCTAACCCGAATCCTTAACATAACCCTCCCCTCCCCTCCCCCCACACCCTCAGCCGCCCTCACCCCCCACCCCTCCCCCCACAGACACCAACCCCTAACCCGAACCCTAACCCTCCCCTCTCCCCAGCCCCCTCCTCACCCCCCTGCCCCACCCCCAGCCACCCCCCAACCATTCCTCACCCCTAACCACCGCACCCCCCTCCTACCCCTCCCCCTGAGCCACCAGCACCCCCAACCACAACAAAAATAGAGAGAGAGGGAGTCACGTACCGGAGGAGAGTCGCCGAGAGAGTGAGAGTCGCCGGAGAGAGTGAGAGCGTCGGAGAGAGTGAGAGTGTGAGCGCCGAAGGGAGAGAGTGAGATAGTAAAATAGATGGGAGGAAATGAATCGGGGGAGGAAATTTAATTTAATTAGAATTTAGCGACGTTCTTACTAATGTCGCTAAATTAGTCGCTATTAGCGACGTCATAGCGACATTTCGCGACGACTAGCTCATATAACTAATATATGTCGTTGTCACGTCGCTATTTTCGTCGCTAGTAGCGACGGTTAGCGACGTTTCAGTTATATGTCGCTAATGTCAGCAAGCTAAATTTACGTCGCCAATTGAGCAGATTTTAGTAGTGGGTCGCTGGGATGGCGGGGTTCGTGCGCATCAGGGTTGGGTTTCTTTGGCGTATAGTCGAGCGTATTTCTGGAGACTTCTCTCTTCCTCTCGCGTATTTCTGTTATAACCCATTTGTCAAATTCGATTTCTAATCGAATTTCACTTTGGTTTTAAATTTGATTTGATACAATCCAATGGAGAATTTCATTTAGAATTGGAGAGAAGGTTTGAGGATTTGGTTTAGGAATTGATTCTAATCTATTTGGATTTAGAAGAAAACTAAAAAAAGAATTTACTCTGAGAATGCAGGGGTATTGGGATAAAAGAAGAAGGTAGAGCAGTGCCAGCGGCACTCTTCAGTTGGGATTTTATTTCCTTTTTTTACCCTATTAAAAACCTTAGTAGTTAACAAAAAATTTTGTAAAAATAATTTTACAAAATATCTAAAAATATAGTAAATGCTTGGTGGCACTTTCCTAGTTGTAAGGTAATTTACACAAATATATGTACTCATATTTATGAACAATCGTCTACTAATAATTTAACAATGACCAAGAATATAATAATAATAATAACAATAATAGTAATAATAATAATAAATAATATAATAATAATAATAATGATAATAATAATAATAATAATAATAATAAAATAATAATAATAATAATAATAATAATAATAATAATAAATATAGTAGTAATAGTAGTAGTAATAACTTAATAATAATAACATTAATAATACCATTAATAATAATGATTTCAATCAACAAATTAGTAAGGTATCTTAACTAGTTTTAGTACATATTTTAAATCAAAATGATTTCTTTTCTAAAAGATAATAATAATAATAATAATAATAATAATAATAATAATAATAATAATAATATAATAATAATAATTACTATGAACGACAAATTAGTATGGTTATAATAATTAGGGGAGAGTACATATTACTACTAGTACTATTTTTACAAACAAATATAATTTTCCAAATCCCAAAAATAATAAATAAGTAATATTAAAAAAGGAAAAAGATAGCCATAAAGATTTAATAAATTTAAACAACTAAATAGTCAAATAAAATAAATCTAGTGGCACCTACAACTAATATGCTAGTCAAGGCACTTGACTGCACTAGCCGTGCCATATTTTCTAGTCAGTATGCATAACAAAATTTAAGCATGACTAAGACTATATTTATAAATAAATAACAAAATAATTCAAAACGAATTATTTAAGCAAATAAAAAAATTAGTAAAAAATTTCTTAAAATTTTGGAGGATTACATCCTACCCAACTTATAAATTTTTTTTCCTCGAAACTAAATAAATTTTAATAAAATTATATGAGACTAACACAACGGAGAGTAAGTTCATCAAACCATAACTCGATTTCTGAAAAGATGGAAGAGATAGTTATAGAAGGAATCCAAACTATAGCCGTATTCTATAAGATAGGGTATTCTTAGTCTTGCATGGATCATGGGTATTTTGTTTTTTGAAGGAATGAGTCAATATTGTATGGTTAAATCAAATAGGACAAAAATGGACACCCGTGTTTTGTTCTAAGGGAAAATATGTCATATATGTAGTGTAATTAAAATGGAGCATAGGATGGTGTGTTTGTATTGGACATGTATGTCATGTGCGTAGGTTGGCTTATCTAGTTCATGAGGGTGAAATTGGTTAGAATGAGATAGCTATTGTTGTGCTCCAATTATTAAAGTCACGGTAGAGGTACCAAAATGATACAGATAAACAGATGTTATAAATCGCTTATTTATTAGCTCAATCGGAGGAAATGTGTCATGATCAAAGATCGTACCTCGATTCCGAACAATAGAGAAATGATTACGTATGTCATCTCTGAGCTTCCAAGTTGCCGAGGAATGCTACGATGACACATGTATCGAAAAAATTTAATAATTCCCTCATCTATAGCATAAGAGGGTTATTGATGGGGTCACAAATTTTAAGGAACGTCACACAGAAATTTCTAACGACTAAGTCCTAAATTTTTATTCGTGATAAGCCTGCTAGGCTGTGGTCATAAGATTTCTAATGGTGTCGAGGGTGGTGCTCATGCATTGCTGTTGATAACTAATAATCATAATAAGACGAAGTATTATGCTATACATATTGAATAAACTAGTGAATGTGTGGTTCTCATGCTAAGTCATGACTTAAATAATAAATAAAAATGCTTTAACTAGAATAATACCTGCTAGATCCCTAATATTGTGATAGGTGTCTATCACAACCATGGTAAATTCTTGTCCTTGCTTTTGTCTATTCATCTCATGTCTAAACTGTGTTGCTTGGTCGTGTAAGGGTTTGGAAACTAATAATGGATTAAAAATCAAGATAGAATGATTAAAGGTCGAGGGTACATAATTCCTTAGAGAGAAGATTGTATGATAGTCTTATAAGTTAGGAGCACGATTAAGGAAACGATTCTATTCATTCTTAATTTCGAATAATTAGAAGGTCATGATAATAGATTTAGGGTCGATGGAAGGATGGGTAACTCAAGGCAAGGTTGTAGTCACTTGGCTTGGTCGATGGCTACCTACAAAAATTAGAAATCTCTATATCTATCTTATGTACGAGGGTTTTGTCTTTCCAAAATAGAAAAAGACAAAAAATAAAGTGTTCAAAGAAGATGTTATCGAAAACCAATACGTGGTTCAAAGGCTCTGAATAATTCCAATAGGAGTATCAAGGCAGTCGCGGATGAGATCCTAGAGGGCAAGTATATTTGTTAACTATATCTCAATCCACGTAGAGTAAGAAGAGCGAACCAAGTACACTAGGTTGATCAGACCATCATGTACTTGTTTTGATTAGACAATATGTTAGTGGAGGCCTCCAAAATATTGTCCTTAATCAAGCTCGATAAAAGAATAAGCTTACAAAACTAGGCTATAATAGTGGCATTAGTCAAGCTAGTCCAAAAATATGAGTACGCGAGATAATGATGTAAGAAAATATAGATAGTTTAATTTCTTAAGAATCTAACTTATCTAGTCCGTTCCTATATAGTCGTCCTACTGTCTTCTTGTCTAAGGCCTGTTTAAGGTGAACGGAATGTTAGATCGTGAGACATTCTACCCAACTTATAAGAGTTTCACTAGTAGTGTAATGGGATAATGGAACATGTATACCTAGTACGAGTCATCTTCAACCTCTATCAAGTACGAAAGAAGGATAAGTGTTTACGGTAGAAGGGATCAAGCAAGATGCAATCAAGGAGTTAAGCGAGAGTTCGAAAAATAGAATCGAGGAAGGAGGTCAAGTATGTAGATGAGATCCTAGACTCTAATCCTATACGGAGCCTTGCTTGGTACTGTAAAGTAACCAAACAATTTATCGTAGACCTGCATGGGCCACCACAAAAATATGTTACGCCCTAGTCCAAAATATGTAGGACTAGGTACATAGACATGCCAGCCGTATAAGAAATATATGTAAGCTATAAAGTACAAAAATTATGACAACTAATCTCATCCATAAAATATTAGAATAAAATATATTATAATCAATAAATTGTCATTTGTACAAGATCTTGGGCGGAGACAAATCTACAACCGACTAATAAGAGAGAAATACATAAACAAAAAAATAATTTACCAAGAGTAGCATGGTCGATCCAAGAGCAATCATTTTCCAAGGAATAGAGAAGATCACGGCATTGGCTAGAACACATGCAAAAAGTCAAGAACACACACCTGGAGAAATCACCAGGTCTTTAGAGAGACGTAACAAGATACAGGAAGAACATGCCATATAACTGAATATATATAAACTGCTCAATAATAAGTCAAATCGGATCATAACATGGTCTAATACTCCACCCTTGAATTAGTGGACCTCGCCCCAACCAAATAAGGACATGAGATAGCACCCTCATCTATGATGAAGTATCTTTCCATGCCATGGATCCAATATAGTATCTGTACCACAGCAAGGTTTAGTTCATTCTTATTGAAGCAGTGAACAACACCTACAATCAAACAAGGACAAGGTATGGCAAACTAGTCCGCAATAAATTACTATTCCAAGTAGTGATCAGGTATAAGTACACAAACTAAAAGTACCTATACCTAACGGATAAGATACCCTAACCATTCTAAGTGAATGCAGTTTAAGAACAAACCTCCAATGTATGGACTTTCTGGCTAAAATAGGATTGGCATGGTTCCCTCTCTGGGCACCAGGGGCCTAAGAGCATTGCATTCAGCAAAGCAACAACGACTGTCAGTAATAATGTAAGAGCATAACACATCACATAACATTAGTGGCCATAAGTAACAATGGATAATCCTACCCGCATCTCCGACGGAGCTCACGAGTTACAAACGGTAAAGTGCATAGTGGCCCATACATAAGGAAATGTCCTCCCCATCCTGCTTATATGTTGTATTCACAATACAAAACCTCTATTAACTGCTAAGTCAAACTAATCATGCAATTCAATAGGTAGTCCTATCGCTTGGCTTATATGTACTGGTGGCCAGCCAGCTATGCATGTCCAAGTTCTATATGTGACTCGCAACTCTGTGGCACAAATATGTCAAGGCCTATGAATGTAACACAACGAGAGGTGGTCTCTTAATCTAGATTTAATGTGTATAAAAATAATAACTAACAGGAAATAAAACTAAAAGTATAATTGTATCAAACTATAACAATGTAGCACAGTTTATTTTGCAAAAAATAAATAATAAATAAATACATGCAAAATATGAGCTAACGTAAATAGACAGTAGATGGCAAGGCATCTTACCTGGAGGTAATATGCAGAATGACAACGCCCAATAACTCGAATCATCGGAATAGTGAAGTAAAAAAAGTGAAGTCCCGCAAACGTCCTCGGATGTTGAAATAAATATCACGAATGTTTTTGGTATAAAAGATATGTAAAATGCCTACGCAAAAGTCCAATTCTGAACATAGGGGTAAATCATAATTTTGGGTCAAAATGATGTTCGTCGTTGGACCCGTTTTGTACCGAAAAGCGTACTAGTACCTACTGTCTCTAAAGTTATCAAACTATATGTCGACGGGTCCGGTTTGATGATACAAACTCAACCGTATGTCCAAAGTTAGATTCTGGTGGACCGTGCATAATTTTGCCCATTGGATCGGGTCGCTGTCTCTAAAGTGATGAACGTGCACAAAGTTATGGGCTAGTTTGCAAAGAGGCCGATACGGGGTATCTCGACCGATACGCCTCAATTTCGTCGTGCAAGAACAACGAAATAGAGTTCCATCGAATCCCACATGTTGACAACATCCATACGCATCTTTCGATGCTCATGGGTTACGTCCATGTCTTCCGATTTGTCGGGACGTACGCCATATCAGAAAGTTTTCTTTAAATTTAGGGTTTTTGAAAACTGTTTTTCCTAGTTTTTGAGTAAGTTTACAGAGCTAGATACTGGAAGAATTGTAAACCATCGCACCTTTGCGATGCCTGTTAAGTTGTTCGTAGATATGTTCAAACAGAATTATGAATTCCTATACCATATGTTCAAATTTCCCATTCCAAATAGGGTATGGACTTGGGGTCGGTTCTGTAAAAAAAAGAATTATTTTATGATTTTTGAGAAGATTTTTCTCGGTATTCGATGTAGTTTGGATGAAAACAAATTAAGAGTTTTCCTAGAGGGTCCATTGGTTTATACGTAGGAATTTGTAGATCGAGAATCGATCGAGTACATTGTAAGAAAACTTAAGTTGAAACAGGGTACCTGCTGCCAACTGCTACTATACCAGTTACTACTCCTTTGTTCTGGCCGTGCTCGCGCGCGGCGTTCAGGCAGTTGGCGGTGGTGCACGACTTCGGCAGGCTGCCTGGAAGGTCGCTGGGATGGCAGGGGGTTGCTTGCGTCAGGGTTGGGGTTTCTTTGGCGTGTAGTCAAGCGTATTTTTGGAGACTTCCTCTCTCTTTCGCTCGCGTATTCCTGTTATAACCCATTTGTTAAATTCGATTTCTAATTGAATTTCATTTCAGTTTTAAATTGGATTTGATACAATCCTACGGAGAATTTGGTTTAGAATAGGAGATAAGGTTTGAGGATTTGATACTAACCTATTTAAATTTAAAAGAAAATTTTAGAAAAAGGATTTTACTCTGAGAACGTAGGGAGGTCGGGATAGAAGAAGGTGGAATAGTACCAGCTGTACTGTTCAGTTGGGATTTTATTTCCCTTTTTTTACCCTATTAAAAAGTAAGGTTGTAAAAATCGCTAGTCGGCCGCTAGTCGGTTTGTGGGGACTACGGATTAATCGGACTACTCGAGGACTAGTCGGGGACTAGTCGGTTTAGAATTTTTAATGAATATATATGTAATATGTTATAAAATTTTAAAAAAATATGTTAATTGTTGAACTTTTAGTTATTGCAGTACATTTCTTATTCATTATTTTGCACAAATTTCTATTTCGATAAATCTTTAAATAATATGTTAACAACTTAATATTTTGCACGGAGAGTTACAGTCGCAGTAGCAAGCAAAAGCAAAAAAAGTAACAAGCAAAATTAAAAAAAGAGCCACAACAATAGTACCAAAGAGATAACAAAGAAAAGTAAAAATAAAAAAGAGTAGGCCAGTCACTTTTTCAAAAATAGAAAAAAGATAGCAACAACGTAAAGAGTCGACGGCGACTGCCTTGATGAAGTCGACGGCAGCCCAGACTAGTATCAATTTAGCCAATTTTTGGATGTACTAGCCCCTAATCGAGTCGACGGTGGCCGACAAGTGACTAGTCGGGGACTAGCCCCTAGTCGAGTCGGCGGCGGCTGACTAACGACTAGTCGGGGACTAGTCGGCCGCCTAGAGGGATTTTTACAACACTGTTAAAAAGCATAGTAGTTAACAAAGAAAATCTGAAAAAATAATTTAAAAAATTATCTAAAAATGTAATAAATGCTTGGTGGCACTTTCCTAGTTGTAAGGTTATTTACAAATATATGTACTCGTATTTATGAACAATCATCTAATAATTTGCCAATGACCAAGAAGAAGAAGAAGAACCACTTTTTTCTAAAAATACAATAATAATAATAATAATAATAACAATAACAATAATAAAATAATAATAATATAAATAATAATAATAATAATAAATAATAATAATAATAAATATGAATAACAAATTAGTAGGGTTGTAATAATTTGGGGAGAGTACATATTACTACTAGTATTATGTTCACAAACAAATGTAAAATTTCAAAATCCTAAAAATAATAAGTAAATAATAAAAATGGAAAAGTATATCCATAATACGATTTAATAAATTTAAACAACTAAATAGTCAAATAAAATAAATCTAGCGGCACCCACAGCTAATATGCTAGTCAAGGCACTTGACTGCACTAGCCGTGCCATATTTAGTGTGCATAACAAAACTTAAGCATGATTAGGACTATATTATAAATAAATAACAAATAATTCAAACAAATTATTTAAGAAAATAAAAATAGTAAAAAAATCCTTGAAAATTTTGGGGGATTACAATTATAAAACTTTCAAAATTTATCTGTATGTAATTTAGATACAACTTAGATAACGAGTCCACGTATCGAAGACATGTCACCAACTTGATCTTCTTCTTGAAAACCCAAGGAGATTTTTCCCATTTAAGTCATGGAAGGCGAAAGGGACTATTTTCATGTGCGTTTTGTCATAACTAATCTTGTGACTCCTATATCACCATCAAGACTGTTTTTGTGATAATTGAATGTTTCATACGTCGAGTTATAAGTTGTCTTCTATTTGTTAAAACTAATGTGACATTTGTGAGTGTGATCTTACATACGGAGCAATAGACTATTCACAACAATTTGGCAAAATAAGAAGCTTCCATTAATAGTGATAAAGGGTTTACAAAATATGGCCAGTAGGAAAGCCAATAGAACCCTAAAATTTAGTAATACCTTAAACAGTTAGGAGGAAGAGCAATCAGTGTCAATGGTCACATCTGCAATGTCTTGGAGCGTCTGGACAACCAAAGTGTGAACAGTCGACGAAACGCGTCCATTCCCCCTGCACCTCTTTTTTCGCTCGGCTCAAGGAAGAGAATCGAAGTCAGGTATGCTCTCAGTGGCTTAGCAATGTTATTTAGGGAGAGGCCTAGCAAATCTAAGATCTCCTCTGCCATATATAGTTTTGTCTCGGACAGCTTTCTCTTCCTCGAGTTAGGAGGAGGCATTGGAGTTGGAAACACAACAATAGGTAGGGATGATAGTGTGCCTGTAGAAGCTAAAAATCAAGGGGCGCCACTCATTAAAAGGCCCTATCATCAGGCGCCAGATCATTAGGTTGCGCAAAAGCCAGGGTGCGCGATGCCACGTGGCAAGCCTCCTCGAGAAGCTGTAACGGCTGTCATCATTACTGACAAATAATAGCACGAAAATCAAAAAATTCTATTCGAATCTCGTGCAATACGACGCTCGAGAAGATTTTGTCAGCATGTAATTAATGTTAACAGCTGGCCCGTAAGTCGTTAAATGGCACGAGAATTAATCAATACAGCACAGAAGACCCAATCAAAGGCGCCAGTTGTTGATTTGTGCCCGCGCGCAACCTGGCTAGTTGACGCCACTTGATCCAATTTTATGTCCAGAAGCAGGATGACGTGGCGCACATGCCACTAATATCGAAGAACGTGTCCACTATACTGCCCACGACCACGCACATCTCACTCAAACGATGCCACGCGTCCCCAGCAGCTGAAGTAACCGCTCGCACAACTGGACAAGAGGCGCACAACCTGAAGTACGTGCCACTGAGAATAAGAAATTAACAGTTATTTCAAGAACTCTATAAGTAGAATTTCTAATCAGTCCCAAAAGAGAACGAAGGATCATAATCTCCTAAAAAAGTGTTATTGTATTCTCCCGAGGCTTGCGTCTTCGATATCACATCATCCAAGGGATAAAGTGATCATCTTCTGAGCAAATTCCTATAGTTGTACTTCCCTAGAAATCAACTGTACTTTTGTCCTATTTTCTTAGTTTTGTAATCAAACTTTTGTTTTTGCAAACAAAATGGCGACACTACTAGGGACGACTTTTTCCTCCAATGAGAAAGTGATAACTCACTGTGATACCACATCGATCGGCAAGACACAAAAGACTTTGGTCGCTCAAGTCAACCAAACTGCCTCGAAGCAATGATCAGTGTTGGAGGTACTAGGCACACCTCAGTTGCTGCCAAGAGCAAGGCACGTACTGTATGGACTCCTAAGTCCACTGCAGTACCAACCGCTGCTTCTGCATAACCTGCACCTACTGCCTCTCTGCCAACCACTGCTTTTGTACAACCTGTGCCTACTGCCCCTTTGTCTCTAAACATAGGGAAATGCCTTTTAGCTAATCCCTCCTCTCTCCAGTTCTAAACTCCGAGAAGAACCTATCTAATGGGAGTGCTAGACAGAACAAAGGAAAGTGCCCTTTGGCTTTTCTTCAACCTACGCAACCTGTGTCTGTGGCCTCTCAGCCACAAAACAAAGGGAAAGGCTCTTTAGCTACTCCCTGTCTTTCTCCAAATACGAACTTGGCAAAGAATACATCTATTCCAGCCTTGTCACATAATAAAGAAAAATGCCCTTTAGCCTTCCTCATTCAGATTCGACGGAAAATAACTCCGGTTGCGCCCTAGCGCCAATCAGTGCAATAGCTCTTTTGGGCAGAAACCTTACTCTTCTTGACAGAGACAATCAAATCTCTGCCAAGAAAGTGATTTATGTCCAAACTAAAATTTTTGCCACCCAGTTAAGCCAGACCAAGCACACAGAAATAGGTTGCGATGCACAAAAAGGGATTCTAACTACTCCCAAGAATGCAACTCAGGATGTTCCAAACCTGCGCATCTCAAGATTCAAGCAAGGCAAACTGCTAGTATCTCAGACAGTTACACAAGTGACACATCTTTCTGACCTGTGCAACTATCTCAACAGGAGCCAGCCAGTATCAACTTCAACAAGACGTAAGTAGCCTGCGCCAGTGGCTAACTTGTGCTAGAGACAAACTTCTGAAGTCAAGAACCCTCTTACATATGCTAATCAAATTAAGGAACAGGACATCACAAGAATCGGAACCATGTTCTAACATCGTTAAAGAATATGTTCCTCCGACTTCTTCTCATTCTGTTATGGTAACCGATCTCCGTGAACGTCTAAACAGAAGCGGAAGATCACAAATCTGTCTCATCTACCTGTAATGCAACCAGAAGAACACCACTATAATCATCACCATGAAGTAGTTATTAAATTTGTTGTGAGTCAGCTAAGTGGTCTGTCATTGACCGTCTGAACTATGCTCAGGTTGCTCAACCAATGATGGTGGATGAAGATGAATTATTGTACGCTTCTGTCAATATGACATCTCGAAGCACTGGGTGGAAAGCGTCCAAGACGCAATGTATCCCGCAATCCTAGTCAACTGTACTTAGATCAGATTCGTGAGTCCAACGAAGGAGTATACCGATAGACTAGATCAAGAAACCATGATACAATCGATCGAAGGAATCTTTCTGATTCCAGCCAAGATGCCTTCAGTTAAAGGGATCTCCCCATTACTTATCCTGGAGGTAGTTCCTTGTAGACTTTGATCCCGATAGTGAAAGTTCTGAACAGACCATCTTTTCTACTAGATTTTCTTCGATAGCTAAAAAAATGACAGCTTATGTCGTCACAGAAGATCAAGATGCTTCCAGCTCTAACAGTCAAGAGCAGAGAATTACTGCCTTTGAGGCCAGTTTGAAGAGTATGGCTGAAATAATGACAGGCATGCATGCTGTGATTATGGCATAAGACACGGTTCCACCGATTGTGAATCTGAATGCAATCTGATTTCGACCCAAGAACCTGTAATGACATCTGCTCCTGTCAATATTAGTCTGGGGGTACAGCCTCCTCACACCGCTTCTATACCAATGTAGGCTACTCCAAGTCAATCTGGTGCTGGAGGTGGTTCTTATCATGCAGTACCTCCTCCCAACACTTTAAATTAGTCCACTGCTCCACAATTATCGGAAGATATTAACGAGGCCGTAAAATTTTTACGTACTCAATTTGAGGCCTTCAAGCAAAAAGACGGCTTACAGAAGCCTGGGATCAGGCAGCCTTATCCCATAGAGTGAACGAAAGTTCAGTTTTCTCCCAAGTACAAGCCCCCTACCATTATGTTGTTTGATGGCAGTACATCCCCAAGTCAGTATCTCAATCACTTTGAGGTAATGACTGATCAACTACAACCAAACGATGCTCTACTCAGTAGGGTGTTCGTCGGATGCTTAGCAGGTGCGGCGTACGACTGGTACTGCAGTTTGCCAAATGGTTGTATGACCTCCTTCTCTAGATTCAAACAAATGTTCCTGGAATAATTTTATAAGGGAACAAATGATATGACTATGTCTGCCCTCATCAAATTTAAACAACGACGCAATGAAACTACTGAATGTTTCATTGAACGATTCTGCCGTGAGGCTCTCAAAATGCCCCTCGAAACTCCAAATGCTTTGACTATAGACATTTGGAAATCAAACATGTTGACTATAATCAGCATGTGGACTAGATCAACACAATTCCAGGATTGGCCTTCCTTCATAGTGAATGCCAAAGCAGCAGAAGAAAGTGTCGATAAATTTAAACAACTGGGCATTCTGATGCCTAATCTTGACAAAGATGAACATGCTGCATCAAATAGTGGTGCCGTCAGAACAACCGCAAGGGCAAGAAAACTTTGGCTATCAATATCAAAGGCAAAAGATCTCTAGCCGTCAATATAGGTCAATCAACACCTACTCCGACGAAACCACCACAGAGAGCACCACGTCTGAAAGAAGAATACTCTTTCGATGAAGATGATGTCATAAGCATTTTTGATTGCCTGATCAAGAGCAATAAACTTTAGCTACCGGATACAAACAGCCAAAGGAAGTAGGTAAAACTGACCACCCTAAATATTGTGTCTACCACATGTTTATCGGACATCCGACTAGAGCACGCTATGTGCTCAAAGGCAAGATTCAGGAGATGGTCAATTTCGGTGCAATCACTCACAGCAAGATGAAAGACTGTGACATCTAACGTCGTCTCCCTACAGTTTGGTGATTTTCTTGCTCAACTTGTAGGACGGCATTTTTCGCATCCCGAGAACTACTCTGGAGATTGTAAATCTCCCATCTGTACGAACTGATGGTCTTGTTCCTCTGTCCACCGATAAAGGAAATTATGTGGATCCATCCTGACTTGGTGGCTAACTTCGAAGTAACTTCTTCATCAACAAAGTCCAAGAAGGCGACCAAATACAAGTCATGTCATATGACTTTATTGGGTGAACATTGTCTTCCACCTTTAACTATTACCTTCATCTCGGCGCAAATTCTTCTTCTTCTTCTGAAACAATACTGCCGAAGTCAGAAGCCAAATATCAACCAGCTTTTCATCTTTATAGTCCACAATCTCGTAAACTAATGACAAAGATGGGATATAATCTACAGAAGGCCCCCGGTCTGAATCATGGAAAATGATCTCCAATACCTCTTTCTTTATGCCTTCCATATAATCAATCTCGTATTGGCTTGGGTTTCTGGATGAACTCTTCATCCTGTCAAAAGAAACAATCTAAAAACAAATACCGTACAAAAATTCTAATATGGTGTCATTCGAACCTGTATTTGGAGAAGAAGCCTGAACTGGTACCAGGTCTGGAAGACTTTACTTACGAGACTACTCAGAAGGTCAAGGGAACCCTACTCCAGCTCTGGAGGCTACCGCAGCACCTTCTTCCCCTGTTGTGAATGTTCATCTGCTTCATCACCTTTAGTGGAACCGACTCCTCCCAAACCAACGGCGGCAGACAAGGGAAAACAGCCAGTCCGCTTCGATAAAGTATTGAAGAAGACCCCACCTATGGGACTCGAGAAGTCGTATAACTTTGATATGCTAGTTCAGCTGGATAATATCCCCAAGGTTATCAATCTTTGAGCTCTTGCGTCTCTCAAAGGAAACTCGAAAATATTGAATGAAGCTTTCATGCAAGCTGATACTTGTATGACACTCCTCAAGAAGCCAGACGAGGAGCCTGTGACCTCCTTTCATTGTCATAGTGTGATGGAGCTGATGCCTAATATCACCTTTATATAAGATGATATGCTGTTGGAAGACAATCGTCATGACCGACACCTCTACTTCACGGGATATGTCGATACCATGAATGTTGATCATATTTTGAACGACCCTGGGTCTGCACTTAGTATCATACAAGACTTTACTAGAGGTATTGAAGATCCCTGTGCATAATCTTTCCACAACTATCACAACGATCCTGGGATTTAATTCTGGAAGAAGTGAACCCCTGGGGAAGATTCGCCTGAAAGTTCAAATTGGTAATCTTCGTACAAAGCTTACCTTCTACGTGATCGATAATCATAGCTCCTATAATGCTTTTCTGGGAAGACCATTCCTGCATAAGCATAATATTTTACCATCCACTCTCTACCAATGCTTCAAATATGTGGACGTCAATGGAGAAGTCCAAAAGGAAGTAGCTGATCTAAATCCTTTCAAATACATCGAAGCATTTATACAGATTCTCGGATGTACAAGGAGGAGTTCATGAAGGTTGCACTGGAGATGGATAGTAAAGAAGATCATAGAGACACCTCAGATGATGTTCTCGTAATCCTAGTCAAAGGACGTACAACTCGCCCACCGTTTTCTCAGACGTTGACTATCCATCTTTTCTTTCATAACAAATAGCCTCCTACTGGAAAGATGGAACAAAAGGGAGCCCACCTCTTCTGAGCCACTTGTTATCGACCTCCGTCATAACAAGCCTTCTCCTTCTTCTTTTTCCCTCTGGTTATCAATTTGACTAAGCCTTCTGCTAAATCTAAGAAGCTTGTTATAAATGATGATGTACAAGTCAATAAAATCTTATCTCCTTTGCAGTATACTGATGTCTTTTATACTCGATGTTATTTGGAAATGCTAGATAACTTTGAACCACTTACAATAGGAGCAATTCAACCTCTCCAAAATGGAGTCCTGCTTGAACCAATTTTAGATTCCTTTTTTGGTTCCTTCCAGGAAAAAAGATAAAGTTCCAATACTTTTTAGTAAAGGAATAGAACAGGAAACTCTCAATAGCGAAGACAAAAATGACGATAATGGAAGACTCTAACTTCGTCGTTATAGCCAACAATCAAAAGATATTATTCAAAAGATGGGTTATTTTTAAAGCTGGTTTCAATGGCGGTAAAGGAAGGCGAACTGCCATTCGTATCTTTGCTCCAAATGGAAAATCACTACAATACTACAGCAAAACAAAACGTGGATTAGGCTATACCTCGCCAATTCCAACCCCAAAAGTTTTTGAATCTTACAAAGAAGAGTAATCTAAGTCTTCTGATTCTGTTTCATGGGATTCTGACACCAGCGTCGGGCACGTCCATCGAGTGAAACTATCTTCTAATATGGTGTCTACCAAATTCTCAGAAGATGACAAGGATGATGTAGTTGAAACTTCGGAAGTAGATCCTTAGGCCCAAATAATGGACACTCAGTGGGAACTTTATTTCTAACAACGAGAACCACCTACTGAAGATCAATTAATTTAGGTCGATGTTAGAGAAGAGGGCTCGCCAAGACCAATTTTCATCAGCAAAAGCCTCCCAGAAGCGGATAAACAAGAATTAATTCAGCTTATCCGAGAATACATTGACGTCTTTACCTAGAGTTATGAAGATATGCCAAGATTGGATCCTCAGATCGCTATAGCGAAGACAAAAATGACGATAATGGAAGACTCTAACTTCGTCGTTATAGCCAACAATCAAAAGATATTATTCAAAAGATGGGTTTAATTTTAAAGCTGGTTTCAATGGCGGTAAAGGAAGGCGAACTGCCATTCGTATCTTTGCTCCAAATGGAAAATTACTATAATATTACAGCAAAACAAAACGTGGATTAGGCTATACCTCGCCAATTCCAACCCCAAAAGTTTTTGAATCTTACAAAGAAGAGTAATCTAAGTCTTCTGATTCTGTTTCATGGGATTCTGACACCAGTGTCGGGCACGTCCATCAAGTGAAACTATCTTCTAATATGGTGTCTACCGAATTCTCAGAAAATGACGAGGATGACGTAGTTGAAACTTCGAAAGTAGATCCTTAGGCACAAATAATGGACACTCAGTGGGAACTTTATTTCTAACAACGAGAACCACCTACTGAAGATCAATTAATTTAGGTCGATGTTGGAGAAGAGGGCTCGCCAAGACCAATTTTCATCAGCAAAAGCCTCCCAGAAGCAGATAAACAAGAATTAATTCAGCTTATCCGAGAATACATTGACGTCTTTACCTAGAGTTATGAAGATATGCCAAGATTGGATCCTCAGATTTCTACACAAAAACTCCATATTTTGCCTAATGCAAGGCCAGTAAAACAACGACAACGTCGATTCAAACTTGACAAGATGGATGCCATAGATACTAAAGTCAAAAACTTATCGCTAGTGGCTTTGTTAGAGAAGAACAACATCTTGAGTAGGTCGCCAATGTTGTCCAAGTTATAAAAAAAATAGGAAGGTCTGAGTCTGCATCGACTTTAGAGACTTCAATGACGCTTGTCCTAAGGATGAGTTCCCTTATCACTGATGTCATGATCGACAATACTTGCGAGTTTGAACAAATGTCTTTTATGGATGGATTCTCAGGATACAATCAATTAAGATGTTTCCAGAAGATAAGAAACATACATCTTTTCGTACTTCTCTGGGAGATATTGTTACACTGTCATGCCATTCGGTCTTAAAAATGCTAGTTCAACCTATCAGCGGGCTATGAGTACCATCTTCCGTGATTATTTACGGAAGACACTTGAATGCTATGTCGACGATATTGTTGTCAAAATTCGTCTAAAGGAAGACCACATCCAAGACTTAATAACTATCTTCGATCTAATGCGTCAGCATCAACTCAAGATGAATCCCACCAAGTCATTTTTGGGAGTCTCTAGCAGCAAATTTCTCGGATTCATCATTACCTCTAAAGGTATACACGTTGATCCTGAGAAGATCAAAGCCATTCAAGAGATGCATCCTCTACGCAACCTAAAAGAGCTACGAGGATTCCAGGGTCGGCTTGCTTACATCAGAAGATTAATTTCGAATCTGTCTAGACGTTGCAGACCATTCACTCAATTGATGAAGAAAGGCGTGTCTTTCATTTGGACTAAAGAATGCCAGTAAGCATTTGAAGACATAAAGCGGTACATCATGAACCCACTAGTCTTAGTACCTCCAATCTTAAGAATACCCTTCTTGATGTATGTTCGAGCTACGGATCATTATTAGGTGCATTACTAGCCTAGAAAAACAAAGAAGGTCAAGGGCAAGCTCTATATTATCTCAGCCGTAAGATGATCGGGGCTGAACGTCGATATATTCCAGTGGAAAAAGAATGTCTAGCTTTGATGTTTGTTGTTTAAAGGACGAGATATTACATCACCGACCAAACTATTTATGTTATTTCCAAAGTTAACCCTCTCCGGGTCTTGATGAAGAAGCCCAGTACACTCAATTCCAAGCTTGCTATATGGGCCATATTATTAGCATAATATTATATGGCTTATGTTCATCAAAAGTAAGTTAAGGGTCAAGCCCTTGTTGACTTTCTAGCGGCTCATTCAATTCCCGAAATGTCTAAACTCTATGACGAGATTTCTGACGAAACTTTAGAATCTAACATGATTTCAGAAGAAATTCTTGCCTGACGTCTATTCTTTGATGGAGCATCCAGATTCAGACAAAAAAGAGCAATTGTTGTAGGAGTTAGAATTGTCCTCGTATTACCGGAAGGATTAGCTATTCAAAGTACTTATTCCTTGGATGAATCATGCTCCAACAATGTGGTCGAATACAATGCTCTGCTCATTGGTCTCCAATTGCTAAATAATTGGATATTGAATATCTCGAGGTGTATAGAGACTCTAAACTGATTGTCAATCAGGTCGGAGGAACGTATGAGGTTCGATATCAAGATCTTGTCCCATATCATGAGGCAGCAGTAAGAATGGCTTAATCGTTCAAAGGATTCTTCATTGAACATGTACGTCGAGCATGCACTACCAAAATACAGTAAATTAGCGATGGAAAATTAGCGACGGAAATAGTCCGTCGGCGTTAGCGACGGCTTTGTGGCAACTAGCCAACGGATTACCGACGATAAGCCGTTACATTTTTATTTTATTTTTAGGGGGAGGAAAGGTCGCACATCTGTCGCTAGGGCGTCGGAGATATAGCGACGGATATTCAGCCGTCGCTATGCAGTCGATTATTTAATGGGAATTGTGTGGAGAATTGGCGGGACAATTCTTCGACTACGTAGCGACGGATATTCAGTCGACAAGTATCAAAAATTGCGACTAACGGGCGACGAATGGAAATTCGTCGCTAGTCCGTCGCTAAATATACGTTCTAGACTTAAATTGAAACGGCGGAGGAAACTTTTGCATTCTCCCCAAATTTACTCTCTCTCCTCTCTCTCTCTCTCTCTCCCACAGCTTCGGTGATCGGCATCGACGTCCTCTCCTCTCTCTCTTCCGAAGGTAATCTCCTCTCTCTCTCTCTCTCTCTCAATCTCTCTCTCTCACGGTGTTGAAGGGGCAGCGGGGGCGGCGGGCTTGGGGCGGGGGCGTCGGAGGATGGACGGCTAGGGGGGCGGCAGTGGACGGGGGGTTACGGGTGACGGGGCTGCGGGGGCGGCGGGATTGGGACGGGGGCGTCGGGGGCTGGGCGGCGGGCTTGGGGCGGAGGCGTCGGGGGCTGGACGGCGGGCTTTGGGCGGGGGCGTCGGGGGCTGGGCAGCGGTCTTGGGGCGGGGGCGTCGAGGGCTGGGCGGCGGGCTTGGGGCGGAGGCGTCGGGGGCTGGACGGCGGGCTTGGGGCGGGGGCGGCGGGGGCTGGGCGGCGGGGGCGGCGGTAGACGGGGGGTTTTGGGTGGCGGGGCTGCGGGGGTCAAGTGTCTAAGGCTCACTTCCGATTTTATGTGGTCTCTAAAATTTATTCAAACTTAGCAGGAGTCCATTCCCTGCTCTTCTATTGAACTGTCACACATATATATGCAACCGGCGCACATCCATAAGCACTCTTCATATATATATGCAATCGACGCACAGCCATAAGCACTCTTCATATATATATGTCGTACCCGATAATAGTTTAATCTTGGCTTGGGACGGGGGCGTCGGGGCTGGGCGGCGGGCTTGGGGCGGCGGGCTTTGGTCGGGGGCGGCGGGGGGCTTTGCTTCTCAAATTCATCTGAGTTTATATATTGGCTAAATAATGTGTTATCTATATTGGGTGTTATCCATTAGTTTGGTAGTGTTTGTATTCGTAAATGTGAATATGGGGTTTGGGTTCATGGTGTATATGTTCACTGTCTCAAGGACAGTGCGAGTTCTTCATCCGCCTTCTTTGTTAAGAATATCCTTGGGATATTCGCTTCACCAAAGTCACTGAATAAGTAAAATTTTTCCTGGAAAACTGACCCTTAGAGTGTATCAGTTGTGTGCTTCTATATAGATGTATATATCTATACGTCTAACTATGATATACATATGTGTATGTGACAATCTCAGTTAGCGACGGACTAGTGACCGGTTAGCGACGGATATTTCTAGCTCCATTTGCATTAATCTACGGTACGACATGGTGATCAGGACATAGTCCCTGCAGCCATTCGACTGGCGAGGCAGAAACTATGTAGCCATAGATAAAGTTGACTGTCCTTCGACCCTCATCCCTCGGCAATGATGATACGACAACCTATCACTATATCTTATATAGTAGTAGATGATGTCTTAGTACATTATGTGAGTTCATCTTGATTCTGTTATATCCTTCAGATACTAGATACGATAAGAACATATACTACACCATTTGTACAGAACATAGATGATTCACACTAATGTATGCTAGAATGAATTTTGGTTGTGTTCTGAGCCATCCGTTCTCACACTTAAAATACATAGGAATTAGTAGTGTGAGAGCGCCGGAGAGAGTGCGAGCGCCGGAGAGGAGGGAGAGAGAGTAAAATGGTACGTACGATATGGTGAAGTAGTACTGTATTTTGGCTCCAGCTCCAGCTCCATTTGTATTAATCTACGGTACGACATGGTGATCAAAACACACGGCTTAGAAAATTATGACATGTTAGTTTTCCAACACTGCGGTAACATGGTTGTCATATTAAGGGTCTTTGATAAGGTGATATGTTGTGAAAAGATATATCCTTATAGTTCTCCTACGGATGTTGAAGAAAACCTCTGGACTTCCTCCGGGTCATGCCGTCGGCTGTGTGCTTCCCTCTCCTCTTCCTGCCCACTTCTTCTCCCCCGACTCTACACTTGAGGTGGATATCATATGTGGCTGAGAGAGTTAAATAAGAAGAAGGGAAGTAGGGAGGAGCAGATGGGTCCAGAGCCATGGTGGAGGAGAGGAGAAGGAAGATGCTTGATCAGAACTTGAGATGGAAAAGTTGTGACGTTGATAGCATGAAAGAGGGAGAGGGTGAATGGAGGGAGGGAAGTGGCTGCATGCCTTTGGCTTACTCGAACGGTATTTGTTCTCCGACCCTCATCCCTCGGCAATGATGATATGACAACTTATCACTATATCTTATATAGTAGTTGATGATGTCTTAGTATTACATTATATGAGTTCATCTTGATTCTGTTACATTCTTCAGATACTAGATACGATAAGAACATATACTACACCATATGTACAGAACATAGATGATTCACACTAATGTATGCTAGAATGAATTTTGGGTTGTGTTTTGAGCCATTCGTTCCCGTACTTGGTAATTAAGCATGTGAAATAGAACTAATTATGTTTAGTTTGTCTTGCGATACAGATTCTCACATCCAAATTGAAATGGATCGTTACTTCGTTGATCGTACATGGATGTACTAGCGGATCAACCTCCTGGACCGTAGGTACTTATAAGTATTGACCGTATCGAATTAGTATCGATCTATCCTTTTGGTATGGGCCGTATCGGTTGGTATTGGTCTTAGCGAATTGGTATCGTCCTATCCAATCTGTATCGGTCGTGTAGCTAGGATTTATTGGCCTTATCGATTTGGTATCGGTCATACCCGATGGGTATCAGACGTGTTGGATTAGTATAGACCATTTCGGATTAATATCGTGGAAGGTTTAGTAACAACTGTACTTAGATTTCTCTCATCTAGAGCTAGATTACCCTTGCAAAAGAGTCACGAGAGTATAGCTGGCCAGTTACAGAACATACTTACTTCCTTTTCAATCTCGCTTTTTCTGATGGAAAAGGAAGCATGTATGTTACTATAACTGGCCAATCATGATCTGGTGACTCTCTTGCAATGGTATTCTAGCTCGAGAAGAGAGAAATCCAAGTACAGTTCTTACTAAACCTTTCACGATACTAATCCGAAATGGTCTATACTAATCCAACACGGCCGATACCTATCGGATATGACCGATACTAAATCGATAAGGCCAATATGAATCCTAGCTATACGGCCGATACATGTACATATCGGATATAGGACGATACCAATTTGTTAAGGCCAATACCATTCTGATACGTACTATACCAAACCGATAGACCGATACTAATCTGATACACTAGATACTAAGTACATCGGCCTATACCAGCGGATCCCCCAATTACTGCACGATAGGCCCACCGACTCCAGTTACATCCGGTTATTGGTGAGTACATGATTACATAGTAATTCTGTTAGTCTTGTGATACATATTTTTACTCTCCCATGCTACCAAAGTCACAACTTTTCCAGTGCTACTCCCTCTAATGTTGATGAACACAAAAAACCAACGTCATAACTTTTATAATTTGAGTAAAAAAATTTACCCTATATGAAAATTTTTGTTGTCAGAGAGATGGCTTCTAGGACTCGCCGAGGTGGTGCTGCTAGTCGAGGAAAGGGCCGAGGCAAGAAACCCATGGAGGTCGACACGGAGGAAGTCCCCGTTGTCAAATAAGAGCCGGTGACTGTTAAAGAGGAGGTGTTACCAAAGGTCGAGGTCAAAGAAGAACCGATGACCATCAGAGAAGAGATTGCTCCAAAGGTTGAAGTTAAGGAGGAGCCACCGTCAAAGAGTAGTAGCATCGGGACCGACCCTCCTGTCCCTACAGAAGACCTCAACCAGATTGAGCCTTCGTATGCAAAGTGGCTGATAGAATGGTACATGCCTCAACGCAACTATGATCCCTGGCTGTGAGGATTCATCGTCTGACTTGCGGTCTTTGCTGAGGCCAAAGTCGATTTTTCTATGTGTTTTGGAATTTTGGAATATTTGTAGAAATTTTGGAATATTTGTGGGAATTTTAGAATATTTATGCTATGATCGGATTATAACGATGGATATTAGGTTACTCTTCAGGATAATTGATGTCTATTTTATATTAATTTGGTTTGGTCTATATGATTCTTGGATAATTGCTGTGCATTAAATTCGTATGTGCATATTTGGTCTATGTGATTCTTGGATAATTGGTGTGCATTATATATTTGGTCTATATGATTGTTGGATAATTGGTGTGCATTATATATTAGTTTGGTTTATGCATATTTTGCGAACAGGGAAAGTGCTGCAATTTTTTTCAAAAAAATCTCATTTAGCGACGGACTAGTGACCGGTTAGCGACGGATATTTCCAGTTTCTGACTACTGTTCGACGGCATATCCGTCGCTAACTGGAGATTTGAAAATGTTTCCAAGTAGTGACGGGTGGACGACAGAATATCCGTCGACAACATTCTGGTGGTATATAGTTCGACGGAATGGCGACGACTTATCCGTCGTCATGGTTCTGGAAATACCAAGCATTTCCAGAACATGGTCGACGGATAATCCGTCAGTAGTCCGTCGCTAATCCGTCCTTTGTTAGCGACTGCGTCGACGGAATAGCGACAATTCATCCGTCGACATGGTTCTGGAAATGCCAAGCATTTCCAGAACATGGTCGACGGATACTCCGTCAGTATTCCGTCGCTAATCCGTCCTTTGTTAGCGACGGTGATCGACAAAATAGCGACGGAGCGATACACTCTGGTACGCTATTACGACGGTTTACTGACGGACCATTACGTCGCTAGTGTCTACACAGTTCAGTATTTAATACTTGAAATGGATGAAAGCCCGTCGAAAAGTCGTCGCCAATGCTTCGTATTGTGAAGTCGAAAAGTCGTCGCTATTCCGTCGCTTGACGACTACGTAGCAACGGACCGTTATTAGCGACGAGCTGATTGCCGACGGATTATTTTGGCCAAGACCCGTCAGTGATCGGTCGCTAATACAAATTTCCGACGGACGGGCGACGGATCTGGCCGTCGCTAAATTGATAAATTTTGGTAGTGATGTAATATTGAAGCTGATGTATTGGCCAATCTTGCAGCAGTATTGGAAATTCCAGTCAGAAGACAGCAGATGATTGTTATTACTAATAGAGAGTTATTTTGCAGCAAGAATAACTCAAACATTGAATTCAGCAATTCAACTGAAATCAACGTCATCAGCGAAGCCTAGAGAGTTCCTTTTATTGACTTCATGGTACATGATATCTTACCCGAAGATCCTAAAGAAGCTACAACCATTCGTCAGCTATCAGTCCGATTCTATTATAGTCATACCACCAAGACCCTATATCGATGAACATTTGACGGTCCACTTCTATGGTGTCTTACGAGAGATGAAGTAAAATAAATACTATGGGAGGATCACAATGGTGTATGTGATGCACATCAGCCAGGTCCTAAATTGTAGGATCGTATTCGACATATGGGTTACTATTGGCCCACTATGGTATCAGACGCCATCGAGTATGCAAGAAAGTGCCGAGCTTGTCAAATCCATGCAGACTTCATCCACCAACCATCGAAATTTCTTCATCCGACTGCCGCATCATGGCCCTTTGAAGCTTAGGGCATGGATGTTATTGGTCCTATCAATCTACCATCATCTAGAGGATATCGGTTTATACTGGCTATAACTGATTATTTTTCGAAGGGGGTCGAAGCTATACCTTTGTCCGAAGTTAAGACCAGCAATGTCATCAACTTTGTCAAACATCATGTGATATACGGATTTGGCATTCCTCGGAAAATCATTCATGATAATGGACCACAATTCATTAATCAGAAGTTTACTCAGTTCTGTGATGACGACAGAATCGACAATGTCACTTCCACTGCCTATAATCCTGCAGCTAATGGTTTGGCTGAAGCATTTAACAAGACTATCATCAAACTCCTCAAAATGTTTATTTCTACTAATAAACCCAAGTGGAGTGAAAAGCTTGAAGAATGTCTATGGGCTTGTCACACTACTGTACGCAATCCTACTGGTTGTACACCTTTCTCTTTGGTGTATGGGTGTGAAGCTGTTCAACCATTGGAAATTCAAATTCCCTCTCTGGGGATTGCAATTGCCAATGAACTCACAACAGAAAACAACGATTGTCTTCGACTTCAAGAACTAGAAGTACTTGACGAGAAAAGGCTGCTAGCTCAACAATATATCGAGCTATACCAGGCCCGCATCTTAAAAGCTTTCAATCGTAAAGTCAAAGTACGAGCATTTCAGAAAGGCAAACTTGTTCTTAATGTCAGACGTCCTATGACTATGACACATAGGAGCCAAGGCAAGTTCAAAGCGAAGTGGGAAGGTCTATATGTTGTAAGCAAGATTTTCTCGAACGGAGCTTATTAACTAACCGGAATGGATGGCCGAGTCGCTATGTTGCCTATTAATGGCAAATTCCTAAAGAAATACTATGTTTGAAGGATGTATAAGATATCTTCTGAATGTTGTGTAAAAAAAGAAAGAAAGCATTGAGTTATTATCTCTTATTCACTCTTCTGATAAACTTTTAAATCCTTAGCAGAATATATCCACATCGTATCACTTGATCATAAACCTTATCTTTGAAATCCCAGTTGATTCGAAGATAATCAGAATAAATATTTGAATTCACGTTCACATTACCTCTGAATTCTACTATCTATGTCAGCGACCTATCACGTCCACATTACCTCTGATAAGGTCGTCTATTGAAATGACAATATTTTACGCATTATATTATGTCATGCCACATTACCTCTGTACAGATATAATAAATATTATTATTTTCTAAGGAGATATGTCACGTCCGACACCTCTGAACATATTTCCTGCTTTTGATCTATTACTTATGTTTATCATAGGCATGCAACAAGTAATGGAACCATAAAAAGATCATTAATTTTATTGATGATTCAAAATGTCAAGATGACATCATAAGAAAAAAGATGAGAGATAACAAAAACATCATTGGAGAGGTCGAGTACTGAGCTCCATGATCAATCTCTTACAGTTCTCAGCTCTTTCTACCCTGGAATTGAGCACCTATTGTCTAGCTTAAGCTCTTCCAGACTCCGGATCAAAGGGTATCAGTGAGGCAGCTTGGCGCTCTAATTCAGCATGCTCGGCTTGGACAAATTCATCTTTTTGCTGCCTCAGTTCATCTAGTTAGCTCTCAGCTATTTATGCAACTCTAGCGTTTCCTCATCACGTCGCCGAGCTGCTTTAAGTACCTCTTGGAGCCGGGCCAACTCAGCTTCTAGCTCATGAATGCGAGTTTGGCACTCAGAAGCTTCTTTCTTTTTCTCGATAGCTTCAGTCTTGTGTCGCTCAATAAAATAAGCTACTTCATTAATATGGACTTTTATTTCTGCAATGCGTTGTGAGAAAGCCACCACAGAAGCTTCGAATTCAGTTTTTTTCTTACAGCCACGTGAGCCATTGCATCAAACTCAACATCTATAAGTTTCTGAATATTTCCTCTTATCAGATCTTTGTAAGATTTGATAGATTCCTCAAGTGCATCTAAGATATGCTCCCGACATGTGGCTCTATCCATATCTTCGACCTTGCAAATGGCTGCGATTATATAGAAGGAATGATCCCTTACCGATTTAGGGATTCATCTTTCTCCAATACCCTCTGAACTAGAGGTCTCAAGGATGTGAAGAAAGCGTTGGTATAGGACTCTATGATGAGACTGTTCATCGTTAAGATCCTCGGAGTAGCTACCTCTACTGGAATTTCTCCTCCTGCAACACTTGGAGGAATCGTAGACTGTGCACCAGGGGACCCGACTACAGGCATCACAGTCGACCTTCCTTCTCCAGTATGGGTCCCTATATCTAGAGAAGCTATTGTTGAGCTGAAGCTGATAGCCGTCGAAGGAACTGGCACAATCGTCCCTACTGGACCTGTTACGGTCAAGATACACAGTCAGTGTATATTATTAAAAATTAGGGTGATTAAAAGAGGAGAGATAACAAAAACATCATTGGAGAGGTCGAGTACTGAGCTCAATGATCAATCTCTTAAAGTTCTCAGCTCTTTCTACCCTGGAATTGAGCACCTATGGTCTAGCCTGAGCTGTTCCAAACTCCGGATCAAAGGGTATCAGTGAGGCAGCTTGGCTCTCTAATTCAGCATGCTCGGCTTGGACAAATTCATCTTTTTGCTGCCTCAGTTCATCTAGTTAGCTCTCAGCAATTTGATGCAACTCTAGCGTTTCCTCTTCACGTCGCCGAGCTGCTTTAAGTACTTTTTGGAGCCGGGCCAACTCAGCTTCTAGCTCATGAAGGCGAGTTTGGCACTCAGACGCTTCTTTCTCTTTCTTGATAGCTTCAGACTTGTGTCACTCAACAAAATAAGCTACTTCATCAATATGGACTTTTATTTCTGTAGTGCGTTGTAAGAAAGCCACCACAGAAGCTTTGAATTCAGTTTTTCGTCTTACAGCCACGTGAGCCATTGCATAAAACTCAACATCGATAAGTTTCTGAATATTTCCTCTTATCAGATCTTTGTAAGATTTGATAGATTCCTCAAGTGCATCTAAGATATGCTTCCGACATGTGGCTCTATCCATATCTCCGACCTTGCAAATGGCTGCGATTATACGGAAGGAAGGATCCCTTACCGATCATAGGGATTTATCTTTCTCCAGTACTCTGAACTTGAGGTCTCAAGGATATGAAAAAAGCGTTGGTATAGGACTCTATGATGAGACTGTTCATCGCTAAGATGCCCAGAGTAGCTACCTTTGTTGGAATTTCTCCTCCTGCAATACTTGGAGGAATCGTACTATGCACCAGGAGACCCGACTACAGGCATCATAGACGACCTTCCTTCTCCAGTATGGGTCCCTATATCTAGAGGAGCTATTATTGAGCTGAAGCTGATAGCCGTCGAAGGAACTGGCACAATCGTCCATATTGGACCTGTTACGGTCAAGATACACAGTCAGTGTATATCATTAAAAAAATTAGGGTGATTAAAAGTCAGAAATTTACCCGAACATGACAACATGTGGGGTATCGTGGGGGGTGACCAAATCTGTATAAAGGCCGGCCTTGGTAGTTACAGACACTACCGCCTGACTACTTCCAGCCTCGGAACTGCCTGATAGGAAACGGCTGCTTCCGACCCCCGACTTTGCTTGGTTAGTTGAAGCAATCACTTCTGCATCCTTGACCTCAAGAGCTTGATCGGCAGAGGCCTGAGTCTCCGTAGCAATGTTGCTATGATTTTCATCATTTCCAGCATCTTCAGGAGCCGTAGTCTGATCTGCGTTATTTTTAGGCTCATCAGTTTTTGGACTTGGATGCCCTTACCAACAACGGGGTGCTCTTCACCCTCAACAGTTATATGGCCTTCTTCGGCCGGTATTCCTTGATTCAGTAGGACATCCATTAAAATTGGGTCTTCTTCAGCAACGCTTGTGGAATCATCTCCGATTGACATCACCATTCACAATCCTGGAGGGCGTCTATCATTTCTCGATCTTCTTGAGAATGAGTAGGAGTTTGAGCGGCCGAAAGATCGGCAACCCCGGCTAGAGATTCTATAGAAGGCAACTCCTCCTTGGGGCATGTAGCCTCTAGGACATCTAGTTGGGAATGACAGAATTACACCTGCTGCAGCCAATGTAGTTAAAGAAACAGTCGTCCGCATAACTCGATATCCTAGGATTTCCTCGGTAGTAACTGAGATTGGAATATCAATTGTTGTAGTCTCTGTAGATGAAAAAGAATAATATCAATATATCATTCATATCTTAATTATGCTTAAAAGTACATAGATTACCTTTTTGACATGGAAGATCCTTCTGCGAGGGTAATAATGTATCAGGTCTACTAGATGATTCCTTTGGTCTGGAAGGGATGAATGAAGCGTCAATTGCTTGACATTCTGCTCGAGTTACCAGCAATTTTCTTCTGGTCTTCCGTAGTAGAGGTGCTACAGGTTCTTCTTCGACCTCATCAAGGACCTCTTGCATATTAGGAATTCTGGGCACTTCTTCTCGGGAGACTCCACTCTATTTTGGAACCGAAAAAGGAGTTGTCTCTCCTTCCCCAGGGGATGCCCCAATATCATCTACCTCGACTGGGACCGAGTTATCCTGGTGGTAGGCTGTTTACTAATGACCAAAGTAGTCTTTGTCTTTTTCTTTCCTGGAGCCTTAGGTGAAGAAGGAAGATCATCATGGTGTGAAGGAGCAGATGACTCTCCAGTGATCCTTTTCTTAAGCCCCTTAGCGGGAGACTTCCCCTTTTATACCTCTAGTGATACGTCCAATGGATCATTTAATTTATCTAGAAACCGACAAGAGAAGCCTTCAGAGGTTCATCGGCAGGGTCTTGATCTTCTGCATCCCGAAACAATTGTGCAGTACGGACTTTAGCCTTTGATCGCTTATCACTAGCTAAGTTGTGGGCCATATGAAATTTTTCGACGAAAGTGTTTGTCGAAGTATAGAAATTCGCGTATGTATAACATACGTGGACCCTGAGCAAGATTATGGGGCATGAAGAACATAGCTTTGGTGCCTCTGGCATTATAATATCTCCAAGCTCTAGCACCATCAATCAAGAAACCCTTGGCCTGAAGTCAAGTAGTGGCATTCCCCACATGCAGCTAGTCGTAGCCAAATTGTCGAGCGAATCGACTTGGCAAATATGGTTCCAGAAAATAGTCTTCCTCAAATTGGTATGCTAGGTGAGACGGCCGGATTGTCTTCGACTATGCAAAATTAGTCGATGACAGACAGAGAGACGTCATTTCTAAATCCATGAGCTGGGGGAATTTTCATATCCTGAAGGGGGAGGGACACATAGAAATCTCCATCAAGATCATCGATTCAAAGCTCTTCTGCATTCTGAAAGTGCGTTTAAATTCCATCGAGCATTGGAATAACGCTTGATAAAATTGCCTCCAACTTTACCCATATCATGGTTCATCAAGCTGGGATGGTGTAGCAATAACCACCCAAACAAATTGGTATAAGGCATTTCGGTGCGGGGAACATTCAGCCGAGCAACCTTATCGTGCAGCATGGTGTCAACAAAAGAACGCAGTCCTGCATTCAGGCGACAAGTCATCGCTGAAAGAATGTCCATCTTGTGGCCAAATACTAGACGCACAATAGCAAATAGTATGCCTCGGTAAAATCTATCGACTGTACTGGCTCCGGGAACTACATACTATTGCAGCCACAAAGAAAGAAAACCTACCAACTAGGCTACTTTTGACATGGGTCTGTAACCCTGCCTGAGATAACTCTCAATAGTAGCACTAACCTTAAAAGGGTGCCAGTCTACATCCAAGATGTTATCGATATGTTGGACTTTTCCATCCGTTTTTCTATGTCGCTGCGGCTAAGAGGTTTGAAGAAGCAAGGATCACAAGCCTGACTCTCGACTACCTCGTCTTCAAAGATATGGCCCAAAACAAATACGACAGCCACTTGGTTGTATAACAGGTCCTTGTAGAAGCACTTTTTAATAAAGGAAGCATATCTTATAATGGCACAGAAGCTCCTAAAATACAGCCACCATTTAAGGGTTATCTGTAGACAGGATATCCAATTCCTCATTATTAGGCATATATTCTTCATTTGGGTTGTTACCTATTGGAAGATGTGAGAGATATTTTGTCTCATGAAGTGCAAAACTAATTTCCTCGTGAGGGGTCATAAAGGTACCATTTCTGTCATTGTATCTTTCAATCAGAGCCAAGGACATATGAGCATTTGGGCGAAAGCCATGAACAGTAGTCTAGATGGCCTCATAAAGTTCTAGTTCGAGGAGTTTATCCTTGAACTGATCCAGAATCCAAATCGCTAAGCTGCTCCAATGCTTCATGTTAGGGTTCACTAGGCCTGTCAAATGCATGGCCTGATCGGGGTATCTTCCTTCAGCTTTAGGGAATGTGTTCGCGAATATGGGTACCCTGCCGCAAAAAAGCATCGATGAATCTTCCAGAGGTATACTGCTTGGCTTCAAACCCCTCAGATGGGAGCTGTGCTTGTCTGAAGTACTGTAAAATAGGTCCTTGCTCTACGAACCTAATCTGTAACATATTTTCACGACTCTGGCTTTTTGAATAGGAGTCAAGTCCCATACCATCCGTCGAGGGTGACAGGAGAATTCATATCGAGACAAGGACATGTGTCTCGATATCTAAGTGAGATACATAATTTTGTCCCCACATTGATAAATTCTTTCTTCTTTCTTAGCCTTTGGCTGAGATGTCTTCTTGATTGTATCTCCAAACAAGAAGGCTGGTTTCTTATGAACCACATTGTCTACACTCTCCAAAGGTTCACCTTTCATTAGACTTAACAATATTTTACTCTCTTGGGCAGTGAGTATAGCCTTTCTGGATTCAAGAGCATCATATTGAGGATATGAGACATGTGATAAGCCTTTTTTATACTCTGGCACATTGAAAGCAGAAACAAATTTTTCGGCATCAGGGACTTCTCTAAGGTCGACTACAAAAAAGAAGAACAAACAAAAGTTAGTCTCAAAATGAGCTTAATTCTATGAAGCAGAATACACAAAATCATAGGTTGTCTAACATTTGTATTGCGCGACATCCGTGTTGCACGACATCTGTGTTCCGCGGTATATATATTGCGCGTGATTTTAAGTTGCACCACTTTGACATGTGCAATCGTACGAAATCAGAAAGCACAAATTTGAAATATGTGCAACACGGTTCGTAAAAACGAACAGTGTGTGTACAGCAACCAAACTCTAAAGGGAGAAGGCACAAATTGTGAAGCACGTCTACACTGTAAAAAGAGATGGCGCACGTCGTAAAAAGTGCAGTTGACCAAAACTCTAAAAGGAGTTGGTCGTTCCAGTCGACGTTCGGTCCATTCTCGAAGAATCACCTTCGAGGGCCGGGTTGGCTCTCCCAGTTCTTGATGGTGGTGGAGGGTGTTGAGGCGATCTCATTGGCAGTGCATGAGATGAAGGCCCAATAATAGCCTTTCCTTTATGGCACCAATCTTCTTTGGGGCTATTGACGATCGTCGGAAGAGCTTCGAGAGTTGGGAAGAAAAGATAAAAGAGTTTAAGAGAATTAATTTTCAATAAAAAGTTAAAAATTCTCTTTGGACGACTATTTATAGCCTAAAAAGTCTTTTCAAAACTGTTACGCAACTGGCACTTAAAATTCGAAATCTGTTGAACACTTGACTGGCACAACCCGTGTTAGTTTCTTCTAATTCAAAGTATTTCAAAATTTTGAAATCTTTCAAACTTTAAAAACTTTGAAGGGTGTCTTGTAGAAGCTAAAAATCAAGGGACGCCACTCACTAAAAGCGCTATCATCAAGTGGTGCTAGATCATTAGGTTACGCCAGTCTTAGGTTGCACCAAAGCCAAGGTGTGCAGCGCCACGTGGCAAGCCTCCTCGAGAAGCTGTAACAACTTTCATCATTACTGACATTTGACAGCACGAAAATTGAAGAAAATCCATTCGAATCTCGCGTATTACGGCGCTCGAGAAGATTTTGTCAGCATGTAACTAATGCTGACAGCTGGCCCGCACAAGTTGTCAAGTGGCAAGAGAATTAATCAATACAGCACAAAAGACCCAATCAAAGGTGCCAGTTTTTGAGTTGCGCCCGCACGCAACCTGGCTAGTGGATGCCACTTGATCAAATTTTATGTATAGAAGCAGGATAACGTGGCACGCATACCACTAATCTCGAAAAACGTGTCCACTATACTGTCTATGACCACGCGTATCTCACTCAAACGATGCCATGCGTCCCCAGCAATTGAAGTAACCGCTCACACAACTGGACAAGAGGCGCACAACCTGAAGTGCGCGCCACTCAGAATAACTACTCAATAATTATTTTAAGAACTCTATAAATAGAGTTTCAAATCAGTCCCAAAATAGAATAAAGGATCATAATCTCCTGACAAAGTGCTGTTGTATTCTCCAGAGGCTTGCGTCTTCGATATCACATCGTCCAAGTAATAAAGTGATCGTCTTGTGATCAGATTCCTACAGTTGTACTTCCCCAAAAAAAACTGTACTCTTGTACTTTTTCTTAGTTTGTAATCAACTTTTGTTTTTGTAAACAATGGATACAACAAAGTCTACACTAGACAGCTACAGGGGAGTAGGCATCTTTCACCGTTGAGGGTGCTTGCAAGAGAG
>JANAVB010027614.1:0-104470 GCA_029216955.1 Iris pallida | reverse complement strand
GCTAATATTCCATAAAAAATAAAAAAACAAAAAGTCATTTCAGAATCACATTTTTCTCCTGCAGTTTAATAAATAACAATAAATACATAATAACATGCCCTCCCTGGGTTCACCGACCCTTCGGTGGAACACTCAACACCGGTAAATCACAACAATATACACAATGTAAATCAACACAAACAAACAAATATCCAAGTCTCTAAAACAACTAACCAACTAAACAAATATCCAAGTCTGTAAATCAATACATAATAATATGTCGTCCCAAGTCTACAACAAATAACCATCCAACAAATATCCAAGTCTATAAACCAACCAACAAATATCCAAGTCTATAAACCAACCAACAAATATCCAAACATCCTGACCACCAATACTAAAAGTCTACACACAAACTAAGAATCAACAGAAACAAACACAAATAAATCCATATGGATAGGAACAAACAAACACAAACAAACAGTTCTAACTAGGACTACTGGGGATCTGGAAGAGGAGGGCACCGCCGCGCCTCATGGATAGAAACATCTCATACTCCTTCCGTGAAATCGTTACCGATGAAGAAGGTAGTGACGTCTGTGGAGTCGGTGTCGATGAAGAAGGCAGTGGCGCTGGCGGAGTCGACGACGATGAAGGCGCACCGGAGGACAATAATGCTCCAACGCTGCTAGTCGCTGGTGGTAGGAATTCATGGTAGATAACAGCCTCGTACTGCTATCAACCATCGAATCCTACATCAACGTGAGCCTCTCGCCCATGGACAGCTGTGATGCCTGCAGATCCGTCACGTTGCGCTCTGTCGACGCTCTAAGATCAGTGACGTCCCGTTCTGTCCTCTCAGTCATATCCCTGAGCTCCATAATGCTGCGGTCGAGCGTATCCAATCGTGCTATGAGCGCAGCATCATCCGTCTGGTGCTGCTCCTGGATCCGTCGTAGTTGCTCATCCGGACAGACTCCACCTTCTGCTGGACTCGGGCAGACTCCTGGGAGGGCTGTGGGCCATGCACACTAGCAGAGGATGTCCTAGAGGACTGTGTCGCAACTAGGGCGCCATAGGATCCCGTATCGTAGTACGTACCCCTGTGGAGACCACCAGCGGCGGTCACCCACCGCTCGTCCTCCGACGGAGCTGGAGCGAACTGGAAGGAAGTACCGGTCTCTCCCGCAGCAGGTGCACTAGCAGTCGCCCGCTCCTTAAGCCGTTGAAACTCGGCCTAGAAAGCATGGATACTCTATAACTTCTAATGTCTAATGAACTATTATTACTAACTACATGAATATCTATTTGCATGCATATTTACTAAGTTATATCAAAACTAACACGAAGTATTAAAATTATAAATAGAATTGTAATACTTATATAGGCCCGCTCCGCCCTTTCGTCAATAAGCTTTCCGCCCTTCCGATGTGTGGCCAGGAAGACAGTCACCATATTGGCATCATCACCCCTCTTCACCTGTAATTAAATATATCACATTTTACTAATTTATCGGACTTGCATTAAAATAATATTTCTGAAATAAAAAGACATACCAAACGACAGAAATATTCTATCATCGGAATCGACCCACCGCACCACTTTGATCCCTGGTTCCTAGCCGCCTTGGCCTTCTCAGACTTTTTCTTGTACCTTGGCTCGTCGAATCGAGCCTTCATTGCAGTCCACTGATCAGGGGTGATCCAACCTTGGATCGGCTTTCTGGCACGATCACGAGTCTTCTGATCATTAATAGCATCGCGGATCAGCTTAGCAGCGATGGCAGGAAACATCCCCTCAATCATCTCGACCCGGTGCAGTGGATAAAAAATTTATCCTAGAGAGTGCAAACCAAATATTTATCAGTATATAATATACAAAAATTATATGATTCATGTTAAAAGCAAATATATTTTAACCTTGAAGCGCGCAACCAGTAGGCCTTCCTCTCGTTCTATTCGTAGCAACATGAGGTTTGAAATACGAGCAGAAGTTTGTAATCTCCTCGAGGATATAGGCTTCACAAATAGAACCCTCGACCTGAGCCTTGTTTTTTACCTTCCTCTTTAGGTGGTTCAAATGCTGCTCAAACGGGTACATCCACCGATAACCGACGGGCCCACCAACATGTGTCTCGTAGGAAAGATGAATTGGCAAATGCACCATAGAGTCGAAGAATCCAGGAGGAAATACCTTCTCGAGCTTGCACAGTATTACCGCGATATCGTTCTCCTACTTTTCTAGACGATCGACGAGCAACTTAGTAGAACAAAGATCTCTGAAGAATATGCTAAGCTCGGTCAATGGATCCCAAACAACCTGGGGTAATTCCCAAAATGCAATCGAAATTAACCTCTCCATGAATACGTGACAATCATGGTTCTTCATATCTGTCAGTTTGTTCTCCTTGAGGTCGACGCATCTTCTCAAGTTCGAAACATACCCGTCTGGAAATTTTAGACCTTGAATCCACCTACAAAGTCTCACTCCTCCTTCTCCAGTGAGAAAATTGCCTTAGGCTGCTTCAACTTCCCATTCCCCTCCTCTATCAAATACAATGCAGGACGTCTAGCATATTTCTTCCAAGTCCAATCTAGCCTTTGGATTGTCTTTCGTTCCCCTTTACGTCCATTACAGTATTAATTATGTTGTCAAACGCATTCTTCTTGATATGCATGACATCAAGGTTATGTCAAATCAGATTGGTGCTCCAATATGGCAGATTCCAGAATATACTCCTCTTCGTCCAATTATGTGTGCGACCAAATCCGTCACACTTGTAGCCCATAGCAGGCTCTTCAATAGCTCTTGGTAAATCTTTTACCTCTTCCTATATCGTGTATCCGGACCACCTTGGCGGGGGATTAGCCTTCTCCACAACGCCAGCACGAAAAACATTCATGTTCCTCCGGTACAGCTGATCCTTCGACAGGAATTGTCGATAACAATCGAAGAAGCATGATTTGCCTCCGTGTTTCAAACGGAAAGCCTTAGTGCGGTCCATGCAATACGGACATAAAAGATGACCATGCTGCTCTATCCAGATAACATACCATAGGCCGGAAAGTCGTTGATGGTCCACATAAGTGTTGCCCGCATCTGAAAATTTTGTTTTCTAGATACATCGTACATGTTGGAACCTACTTCCCACAGCTGATTCAACTCATCATCAATGGCTGTAAATACACATCGATGTTCTTTTTCGGATTGTTCGGACCTGGGATAATAACGGTGAGGAACATATACGGAGTCTTCATGCACATCCAAGGCGGTAGATTGTGCGGAGTGACGATCACAGGCCAACATGAATATTGGGATCCCGAAAGTCCGAATGGGATAAAACCGTCGGAGCAGAGACCTAATCTGATATTACGGATCAGAAGCAAAATCTAGATACTCTCGATCAAAGTGCTTCCATGCTTCTCCATCAGATGGGTGATCCAACACTTTCGGTTGTTCTCGCTTATGCCAACTCATGTTTTCTGCAATTTCTTTCACCATAAACAACCGCTGCAACCGCGACTTCAACGGCAAGTAGTGCATCGAATCGGTAGGCTTTCTTTTACCGACAGACTTTCCTCTACCACTGCCCTTGTAGCGATCAGCACCACAAAATCTGCATGCATCTTCATCCTTGTCGTCTTTGTAGTACAACATGCACCCGTTGCAACATGCATCGATTTTCTCATATTTCATCAAGAGCGATCTCATTATCCTCTTAGACCGGTAAAAGTCTTTAGGCAACTTAGCACCCTCAGGCAATATTTCTATAATCAACTCCATAACTCGATTGTAGCAATCTTACGACATATTAAAATCGGACTTGATGCTCAACAATCTTGTAACCACCTCCAACGGTGAATGATCCTCACAACCAGGATATAATGGAGTCCTTGCATTCTCCAGCAACTCCATAAACTTTGCAGCATCGACGTTCGGTGCCTCCTCAGGTGCATCATGATTGTCCGGATCGAAACTAGGCCCCGTCGCGTCAAAAACCATTTTTACCAACCCATCGTCGTAAGCAACGTGGTTGTGGACATCCACATAAGGCTCATACTCCGATGCTAAAGACACAAGTTCTCCGTGCGCGCTCCACTGATAGTAATTCGGCGTGAAACCCTTTGAGTATAAATGATACGTGACTTTCACTTTTGGATGATATTTCAAGTTACGACATCTCACACACGGACACTTACTTTTGGTACCGTCCATGTACTGAGGGAACGTCTTGGCAAACTGCATGAACTGCTGTACACCCTCTATGAATTCATCCCGTACACCGTACATGTCATCAAGATAACGGTTGTATATCCAAGAACGATTCTGCAGATAGTAATTCAGATCCATATCCATTTGAGGATAATTCTGTAAGATAGATACTTGTACATCGTTGAAACACTTGTAAAAGTAATAGGCGCATTAATCATGACATATCCTAACATTGAAATAGAATCCCAAGTAATCATGATACAACAAGTGGTAATAGTGTATCACATGACATAACCATATAACCATAGTGGATCAGAATTGACCACACAGAAGACTTAGCCTAATTAATCTCCATAAAACGTGGTAATAAGTCCATAATTAATCTCCATAATTAATCTTCATAATTAATCTCCATAAAATAAGTACAACTGGTAATAAATGCATAATTAAGTCCATAAACTCATCTCCATAAAACAAGTACAACTGGTAATAAGTACTAATAGTCCAAACAAAATATGTCCATGAAACTACACTAATGACGACCACGCAGCTCACGCATACGCTCAATGATACCATCATGCAACATCTTCGAAAAAGTGGGATCGACGGCAAAAATGTGCCATTCCACTGCAGGTGCTGGATGAGTGGAACTCCCGGTCTCACTAGCTACCGGTGCCACTTTCTCCTTAACATTAGGAGGAGCCACCTCAGCAATCTGTGTTTTTCTCAAACAACGTGCCGCTGCTCGGGTCATGGGTGCCATCTGGTAAGATCGATATTCGCAGAGAATATAATTGTAACATAAGCAAGCTAACTAAAGGAACCATCATCTCGTTTGAGTACATTTTCGAAAACAGATAAAAAGGTTACATTTCAAACCCAGTTTTCATTTTCGAGACCTACTCTCAGTTAACATAATCCAACTCAGTTCATATATAACATTACCCAAACCTATACATATTTCATTCAATCCCAAATGACAGTTTTCATGTATCAAAACCCAAGTTCCATTGTGAAATCTCAGTTTTCTTCATATGAACTGTAAGATACAATGAGTATACCTATATCTATTATATATATATATATATATATATATATATATGTACATACAATGATACATACGAAAATACCTATATATACTTATTTAAAATGAGGGAAAAGTATGTACAGAGGTTAACAACATGTGTACGTGTCAAGGAGGTGTCCACGTGTCCATAAAACTGGACACGAGTGTCCAAACTACACAGCATACATGTACAAGTGTCTGTCTCGTGTCGTGTTGTCTAGAGGTAGGTCAGACATAGGGCTCCGTGTACAAGTGTCTGTCTCGTGTCGTGTTGTGTCAGATATGGACACGGTGTCACGCCCCGCTCCCGTAGGAGCGATCGTCCTCGCTAAGGCGTGATGCCGCACGAGCCTAGATTGCGCTCGTGTAAGGCAATTCTATAACGGCCGATTACATCGGCGACGACGGGGTCGTCGCACAGAAGTCCCAAGCAGAAACATTGAATACATTGCAGCAGAATTTAAAGAAGAACACATGAACACAAGTTATTCAAAAGAAGCACTTTTATTGATACTGAATACAAGATTACATTTGTGGGCGCAACACCAAATTACAAGTCTCTCGTGCTCACTTTCTCTCGATTACAAAGTCACTCTGCTCTCTCTTATCTCTCGATTACATGCTTGAGCCAGCGGATGCTTCGGAAGGCGATGTCCATACATTATGTCCTGTATAAGTCTTCAGATCACGCGGCCGCACGCTTCGACTTGCCAAAGAACTCCGTGCCTCGACGATCCAAGCGAGCTCCGCACCACGAGCTCTACCTGTGCCTGCACATGAAACACTATGTGGGTGTCAGTACCACTGTACTGGTGGAGTGAGCTTCTCGCCCACCCATACATAACCGACACGTTTCATTACTTGTGCAGCTTAAACCCTTTCATTGTCTTTATAGTCTTGCCTTAGGATCAGTTTTTAAGACTTGACGTCTAACCGACTCGACGTGCAACGACATGGTCGTGCTCTAATGCCAACGTGTGTTTCGATCGAGGCAGTGCCTCATCGTACATGAACTTGACCAAACTTGAACTTGGGACGGTAGGGTCGTGCCATATTCTATTCGTAACTTAGACATATTCAAGACTTAGCTATGCCGAGGAGCAACTTACGCGAACTCGGCCGTGCCAAGACCTTTGTTTAAACTCAAGCGCCTCTAGACCAATTATCGTACTTACAATTCAAGTGCCAAGAACGATAACGGGACGACTCGTGCAGGTCGTGCCTCTAGACCTTGCTTAGACTTGTCCGTGCTTCAAGATGAGGCCGCGCCTCGCACGTTATCAAGACTTATCGTGCTACCGCCTTGCGGCCTTCCTGTTAGACCCATTTGCTAACTTAGACAAGACTTGTGGACCATAGTATCACTTTCATGAACATCCCGATGCCATCTATCGTGCCAAGCACGGTGCCTATGCTGCAGCCCAATCTTAGGCCCAGACCTTGTGTTCCCGACTAGACAAGCATTCAAGTTCTAGACTCATTCCAAAGGCATACACGCGGTGTGCCGCTATTGCCGACGCATCTACATGAGGTGGTCACTAGCAATTTCAAGCTATCTTGGATTGGCTCGACGGGGGTATCGGTCCGTCCTTCTAAGGGTAGCTAGCCCCGGAAGCGCCGATACTCCCATGTGGTTATCCGGCATGCAGGTTGAGCCACACTCGCTTCTCCCGGGCCGAATGATTCTGGCGCTACGGTAATCATTCGAGAAGACTACACCTTGTCGACAAGTTGTCCATGACCATGCAAGTCTAAACTCGATTTACCAGTCTTTCCTTAACATGAACATGCTTTTCCCTCTTTCTATCAAGACTTACGAGACTCCCAAGCCGGAGGACCGATCTCGTGTGCGGGACATATCAAGACTTAGCGAGACTCCCAAGCCGCGGGATCGATCTCGTGTGCGGGACATATCAAGACATGGCGAGACTCCCAAGTTGCGGGACCGATCTCGGCGACAACAAGTCACGTGGACTTCCTTTGTTCGTGGCAAGCTTTTCACTAAACCGACCGTAATTCGTGCCTTAGACAGGTCTGGTTCTCTAGGCGACGCTAACATTCAAGTCATATACTTTACACGACGAGCCTTATTCTCAAGGGGCTACGCGACTTGACAACCGCAGCTAGAGCGGGATAGTGCCAGAAATGGCTTAGATAGCCCAACACAACTCTTGTCTAACTTATTTGGGCAACGACTCGACGAGCAAAGGCTACGCTGAGCTACTCGTCTAGGGAACGTGCTAGGCACGGGGTCGACTTGAATAACCAACTGCTGGGTGCCTAGACTTAAGCCAACAAGCCGTACGAGATGACTTAACTTACGGGACGTACGAAGGCTATGCCAAGCCTTGCGGGACAGGACCGTACATGCTTTATTAGCATTCATGCGGGCGACGCCTATGATTTAGGCTAGTTCGAGTGTCGGGACGAATCGACGGGACCAACGGGACATGCGAAGGCTATTCCAAGTCGTACGGGACATGCGAAGGCTATGCCAAGCCTTGCACAACGGGACCGTGCCTGCTTTAACAAGCATTTACGCAGGCGACACCTATGACTTAGGCTATTTCAAGTGTCGAGGCAACTTAACAACTTAAGCCAACGTCCTTCTCCCAAGCCACGGGATCGAAGGATTAGAGTGTCATTTGAAAGCACGCTGAGCCGACTTCTATGAAGACCTTGGGACCATTTTCCATGTTCTAGGACATTCCGACCCAACGGGATTACTCCCTTAGCTATGTGCGTTCGTCGCTTTTAGATTAGCCTACTTGTGCAAGTTGAAAACAAGCGAGTTATTAAGTGAAGGCTAAGATGAAGCAAGTTCACCGAAACTCCCCCACCTGTGCGAGAAGTTGCCTCGGACGAGCGAGCCTTCGAGCAGTCGTTGCAAGGCTAAGTTCCAACACCGTCGGCGTTTCGATTCCTCCGATTGACTTTGCGGGACGGGGCACTACAACATACACCACTCAAAACAAGTCTCGTCCTCGAGACTTTCCTGAAGGCAAGCCATCCTACCATTTCTATGGCCAAGACTTAATCGTACACATTTCGCCTACGCGTTTCCTCAATTTCGAGCCACGCTCTCAAGACTATCAATCCTTCCGTTAACATGATTCCAAGATCTCGACACTCTCATTTTCCAAGTCGTGCTTGAACTCATCGTATCACTTGGCTGGATCGTGTACGCATTCCAAGCGTCCCCAAAATACATGCATTCAGCCAAGCCGTATGATAGAGAATTTGTCATTCTCACTCGAGTTACATCGTGCACATACCCAGGCGTCCCTGAAATATATGCATGTCAGCCGAGTCTCGTGAGCAGGGTTTCCTATATTCGTGATTCACGCTATCCATTCATGCCAATCCTCAAGATCAATTCATCGATTGATAACTCTTGCAACAAGGGCGTTTTGCCTAACCGCTAGGCCAATCTTTGCGAGGCTAAGTCAATGTCAGGATTGGAATCATAGTTCCCCAATAATAATGCCAACACTGACCCCAATCCTAGGGTCAAACCATAGTCGGTAGTATGGGGTTTTCTACCCAAGCTCGCGTCACTCAGATTTCTAAACATCGAGTACGATCACCTATTCGCATCAATGCATGCGTTGCACATATTCGATTTTATCCAAATCACCAACTCTAACCAATTCGTGCATTCGATCACGAGGTCATCTAGCTCGACAATACGTTGCGTCCCAATCTCACGCGAGTCCGATTATCCACGGTGGTTCATGAATCACCATACAACGCACCCGCGAAATAATCATTCTCATCGGGGCGTAACTCTTGTTTGAGTTTAGACTAACTCATTCTCGATACGCGGATTGGACCTACTCAATCCTCAAGTTCAATCCTTCAAGCACACAATCCATTCTCGAGTCACCTTCACGTCTAACCACAAGTCGAAGCATACAAATTGTCACGCCAAGCTAGGTCAATCATCCCCGCTGTATGAATCACCATACCAGCGCTCACGCGGAGTGATCGTCTCAAATCGGCGCGACGCATGTGCGAGGCTGGAGTTGCGCTCGCATAAGACAAGAATGTCGAAGTTGTGGTTATCAACGAAGCAAATCCAAACGTTTCATTTTCATCCAAGCCAAGATTTTAATTTGATAGTCCGCGTCATTCATTCAACTAGAAAATCCTCGAGCCAAGTTTTATCTTTTCTTTGACACATTTCAATATCTCGATTATAGCATCCATCGGAACAATAACATTTGCACGATCGTCATTCGCCGAGTCAGAGTACCCCCGAGTTATCGCATATCGGTCTTTGATACGCCTCAATACCATCGACGATATACGTAACCTGACGATCTTCCTTTGCAACCAATTTCGAGTCGTGCGACTGATGCTATTGTCCGAACAGGATATTCCACCATTCCTCAATATTCAAGATCAAGCTTCGTCGCTCTTCCTCAAGCTTATTCCAAGATCGTTGTTCGAAACTCAAGTCACGTTTCATTTGAAACAATCCGAAATCGTATGCGCGATCCTCTAAGTTTCCTCGATCAAGACCATTCATTTTCATTCATCGTTTCGAATCATTTTTCAACACGCGTTGCCTATTCGCAAGTTGTCCGAACGAGATGCTCGTTCGGGACATTCGAAGTCACGACCAACTAAGCGTGACGCGTTCTAAGGCTTTGCGTGATCGCCTCGCCACGCCGACATACTCGTTACTCGAAATCCTCAATCTTGCTCGAATGATTTCTAAGACAAACCATACACCACTCGGATTCGAGCCATCCGATCTAGTCCTCAATTACGTTCGCGTCATTCGCTAAGACATCCTTCGGATTCGTTCGACGAATCTCTAGCGTAATCGTTCGCGTCGTATTGACGCGCTAGGTCATCCGCACTATTCCTTAAAATCTACATCAATCTTCCGCGTACGCCTAAGCATTAACTCGATAGTGTTCCTATCGATAGATACTCTAAGTGCATCTCCATTCCCGACCGAGCAATACTTGTTATCGCTCGCGATTCGTTTGCACCAAAAGGTCGAGGTGCGCGACGCGAAACACAACTTAGCCAAAAGGCCGTGTGCATAGCTATCCCGTACGGACTATTCTCCGAGTTTGTACGCTCACTTGCTAGGGTCATCGTGGGACTAGTTAGGCACGCACGCGACATTTTAACTTAGCATGTGTTTCTATCAAGTCAAGTTGACACGTTCGGCACAAAGGCCTACCAATGTGTCCGGCGATGGCCTACCGATGCGTTGGAGTGAACGCTTGAACGAGCTTTTGAAAATATTTAGACTTATTGTATGGACATGCCGCGGGACATTTAAGAGAGAGCGCATACTTATTTTCCAACGACGAGCTTTCAAAACTGAGAAATCGACGTGAAGTCCAAGGACGTAAAGCCGTGCTCTGATACCATTATGTCACGCCCCGCTACCGTAGGAGCGATCGTCCTCGCTAAGACGTGATACCGTACGAGCCTAGATTGCGCTCGTGCAAGGCAATTCCATAACGGCCGATTACATCGGCGGCGACGGGGTCGTCGCACAGAAGTCCCAAGCAGAAACATTGAATACATTGCAGCGGAATTTAAAGAAGAACACATGAACACAAGTTATTCAAAAGAAGCTCTTTTATTGATACTGAATACAAGATTACATTTGTGGGCGCAAGGTCAAATTACAAGTCTCTCGTGCTCACTTTTCTCTCGATTACAAAGTCACTCTGCTCTCTCTCATCTCTCGATTACATGCTTGAGCCAGCGGATGCTTCGGAAGGCGATGTCCATACATTATGTCCTGTATAAGTCTTCAGATCACGTGGTCGCACGCTTCAACTCGCCAAGGAACTCCGTGCCTCGACGCATCCAAGCGATCTCCGCACCACGAGCTTCTACCTGTGCCTGCACATGAAACACTATGTAGGTGTCAATACCACTGTACTAGTGGAGTGAGCTTCTCGCCCACCCATACATAACCGACACGTTTCATTTACTTTGTGCAGCTTAAACCCTTTCAATTGTCTTTCTAGTCTTGCCTTAGGATCAGTTTTAAGACTTGACGTCCAACCGACTCGACGTGCAACGACATGGTCGTGCTCTAATGCCAACGTGTGTTTCGATCGAGGCAGTGCCTCATCGTACATGAACTTGACCAAACTTGAACTTGGGACGGCAGGGTCGTGCCACATTCTATTCGCAACTTAGACATATTCAAGACTTAGCTATGCCGAGGAGCAACTTACGCGAACTCGGCCGTGCCAAGTCCTTTGTTTAAACTCAAGCGCCTCTAGACCAATTCTCGTACTTACAATTCAAGTGCCAAGAATGATAACGGGACGACTCGTGCAGGTCGTGCCTCTAGACCTTGCTTAGACTTGTCCGTGCTTCAAGATGAGGCCGAGCCTCGCACGTTATCAAGACTTATCGTGCTACCGCCTTGTGGCCTTCCTGTTAGACCCATTTGCTAACTTAGACAAGACTTGTGGACCATAGTATCACTTTCATGAACATCCCGATGCCATCTATCGTGCCAAGCACGGTACCTATGCTGCAGCCCAATCTTAGGCCCAGACCTTGTGTTCCCGACTAGACAAGCAATCAAGTTCTAGACTCATTCCAAAGGCATACATGCGGTGTGCTGCTATTGCCGACGCATCTACATGAGGTGGTCACTAGCAATTTCAAGCTATCTTGGACTGGCTCGGCGGGGGTATCGGTCCGCCCTTCTAAGGGTAGCTAGCCCCGGAAGCGCCGATACTCCCATGCGGTTATCCGATATGCAGGTTGAGCCACACTCGCTTCCTCCGGGCCGAATAATTCTGGCGCCCCGGTAATCATTCGAGAAGACTACACCTTGTCGACAAGTTGTCCATGACCATGCAAGTCTAAACTCGATCTACCAGTCTTTCCTTAACATGAACATGCTTTTCCCTCTTTCTATCAAGACTTACGAGACTCCCAAGCCAGAGGACCGATCTCGTGTGCGGGACATATCAAGACTTAGCGAGACTCCCAAGCCGCGGGACCGATCTCGTGTGCGGGACATATCAAGACATGGCGAGACTCCCAAGTTGCAGGACCGATCTCGGCGACAACAAGTCGCGTGGACTTCCTTTGTTCGTGGCAAGCTTTTCACTAAACCGACCGTAAGTCGTGCCTTAGACAGGTCTGGTTCTCTAGGCGATGCTAACATTCAAGTCATATACTTTACACGATGAGCCTTATTCTCAAGGGGCTACGCGACTTGACAACCGCAGCTAGAGCAGGACAGTGCTAGAAATGGCTTAGATAGCCCAGCACAAATCTTGTCTAACTTATTCGGGCAATGACTCAACGAGCAAAGGCTACGCCGAGCTACTCGTCTAGGGAACGTGCTAGGCACGGGGTCGACTTGAATAACCAACTGCTGGGTGCCTAGACTTAAGCCAACAAGCCGTACGAGATGACTTAACTTACGGGACGTACGAAGGCTATGCCAAGCCTTGTGGGACAGGACCGTACATGCTTTATTAGCATTCATACGGGCGACGCCTATGATTTAGGCTAGTTCGAGTGTCGGGACGAATCGACGGGACCAACGGGACATACGAAGGCTATTCCAAGCCGTACGGGACATGCGAAGGCTATGCCAAGCCTTGCACAACGGGACCGTGCCTGCTTTAACAAGCATTTATGCAGGCGACGCCTATGACTTAGGCTATTTCAAGTGTCGGGACAACTTAACAACTTAAGCCAACGTCCTTCTCCCAAGCCACGGGATCGAAGGATTAGAGTGTCATTTGAAAGCACGCTGAGCCGACTTCTATGAAGACCGTGGGACCATTTTCCATGTTCTAGGACATTCCGACCCAACGGGATTACTCCCTTAGCTATGTGCGTTCGTCGCTTTTAGATTAGCCTACTTGTGCAAGTTGAAAACAAGCGAGTTATTAAGTGAAGGCTAAGATGAAGCAAGTTCACCGAAACTTCTCCACCTGTGCGAGGAGTCGCCTCGGACGAGCGAGCCTTCGAGCAGTCGTTGCAAGGCTAAGTTCCAACGCCGTCGGCGTTTCGATTCCTCCGATTGACTTTACGGGACGGGGCACTACAACGGGGTAGCAGGGCACAGTCATAGGGTTAGAGTTTACCTAGTCGGGGTGGAGAGGGTTATCGACGGGGGAGCTGGAGACGGAGGGGAGCTGGAGACGGAGGCCGAGGGTCGTCGAGGGGGAGCTGGAGAGGAAGGGAGCTGGAGCGGGTCGTCGAGGGGAGCGGAGGGTCGGAGGGGGTCGTCGAGGGTCGCGGAGGGGGAGCCGAGGGAGGAGGAGGTCGCCGAGGGTCGTCGAGGGGGAGCCGATCGAAGGGGAGGGGGTCGCCGAGGGGGAGCCGAGGGAGGAGGAGGTCGCCGAGGGCCGGAGGCGGTCGCCGAGGGTCTGGGGCCGAGGGGGTCGTCCAGGGATCGGGGAAAATGGGGGAAGGGATCGAAATAATGGGGGGAATGAAAACTCAAACCTATATTTTCAATTGAGCGACGTATTTATTAAACGTCGGTAAACGTTGCAAATATTATTGATATTAACGACGCCTTACTAAAAACGTCGGTAAACGTCGCTAATATTAGTGATATTAGCGATGTTCACCGACATATCCGCGATGAACATTTTTTAATACAAAACGTAGTTGCAATACGTCGCCTAACGTCGCCAATAGTGACGTTTTGCGACATTATATAATAACGTCGCTGAATTGTTAAAACATAGCGACGTTTTTGCTAAGCGTCGCTAATTGTGTCGCTAAAATGACTTATTCTGGTAGTGAGACAACATAGTGAGGCGTGAAGAATTGTGACAATGTATCTTTTCCTCTTTAGATTTCTATCAATTTCCTTTCTAGTGTAATCTTTCCTGCTTATTTTTTTAAATATGAATAGAATTACATCTTCTTCCCAAAATCTCTAGATAGATCTACTTCCAAATTCTCTCAATTCTTCTCAAATTATCCTAGAAATGTCAAATTACTCCAAATATTTCTCAGTTTCAGATCAGTCACATTTGAGATCTTATCAATTGGTATCAGAGCCATTAGTCTCGAGCTACTGGAGCTCTCGACAAGGGTTTGCGGACGAGCCTCGCCACATGATTGTGGAGGAGAGTCTCTGATCTCTTAAAGGTAAATTTCTAGACCTAGATGACAAAATAGATACGATGGAAGAGTAGATGAGGTATATGATGAAAGTTTTTCCTTCATATTTTTCAGCCATGGAACCACCGTCTCCGCCACCGCTGGACCCAGACAAGGCCCACCCGGATAATAATGATGACTTTGACTTGTGTCTAAAGTTGTTGGAGTACGAGATTTGGCTCTTTGATGCAGGAAAAAAGAGTGTTGGGTTTACTCAATCTACCAAAAACGAAAAGGATGGTTTCATGGTATCATGTGATCTAAGCCCTAGCTCAGATCCAGTGATAAAATTTCATGTATTGAATAATTCATTCTTAGATCATGGTGCCAATTTACATGTTTTTGTGTGGGATCCAGAAAAGTTACAAAAGGAGTATGGAAAACGGTCATTTTCTAAAGGAGCATATCTTCTAGGGAAGATAATATGGGATCCAGGTATTTTTTGCCAGTGTCACAGGAACTCAGTATTAGAACCAACAATGCGTACCGGATTTTCATTGTCCAAGTCTAAAGTCTTGTCAGACTTATCCCTCGGCGGACCCTGCCACCGATGTATCGACAACTTGTTTTCTTCGGACCCGTTTGTACTTTCTCAAATGTAGTTGTGTGCTTTCACTTATATTGATCCAAAGACAATAATATCTTGTGGTCTTTACGTCGATGTGCATTTTCGTAATGTTTTTTTTCTTCTTTTCTTTTGACAATGGAAGTCACAATATGAAGAACTACGTACATATAGAAATCTTATAAGTACATATATAGAGGAAACTACGTTTTAGAGGGGTCATGAACGATCTTTTGTATTAATCTTCGTTTAATTATACCAACATTACACAAATGCATTGACTGTCTGTCTACAATAGCTAGCTCCAAAAGAAGCAGGTTATTCAAACTCAAATAAATCAAAAATATACTGAAAGAAAAGAAGCAGAAGATCAAGAAAAAATAATAAACTAGCTAGCTTGGTGTAGATCAAGATCAAAATCACGTTCATCAATGCTTGGTGGTAGTGGTGGTGGTGGTGCTGGCGTCTCCCATTCCGACGGCACACTTGACCGTGTCGGCCGCATTCTGAGCCATGCTCTTCATCTGCTCCCCCGTCTGCTGCATGAACCCTCCGGCCTGTTCCTTGGCGTCCTGTGCACTCTGCGATGCCTTGTCCGCCACCTCGTCCTTCTTCATCTTCACCATGCACATCAAGGAGATGATCAACAATGGAAAATTGAAAAAATATTGATACATAGGAATTAATATTTCATTGGAGTACTTACTTGAGCCTGTCCTGCGACCTGGCCGGCCTGGAACCTCATGTCGGAGTGATCGGCCATTAATTTCTCTCTCTTACTTTTGCTTTCTTGAACTTTCTCTCTCTCTTAGTTTGATCAGTAGTGATTGGTTGGTGAAGAAGAAGAAGAAGATGTAGGCTATTTAAAAATGGTAAAGAAGCAATTTGCATGGTGACATTTGTCATCGGAACGATGCATAGCAACTATAGCCATGCATGGCGGGAGTTGTGGGCGTTTGACGAGGGATCGGACAAATTGTGGTTATTGTTGGTGCTTTATTTACATGGAGAGAGCTTGCTCTCAACATGCCTTGTAAAATTTTAGTCCCACATTGGAAAAGCACCATGAGTTATCTCAACAATATACTTGGGTGTGTTGTTGAGAGATGCACATGGGGTGGTGACCCTAAGGAGGGAACCATGTGGGTGATTTTACTAGGAGGTAAGAATAAGGCTCCAAAGATTAAGCATTAATGCTTTTGTCATTCTCTTGGATTTATTCCACTTGGAGCTAAGCCCCAAAGGGGCTTAGCGACTCGGACTCGGACTCGGACTCGGGCTCGGGCTCATGAGGCGTAATGTGGCGTTTTGTTGGCGCACTTTGCACTTAGCACGTCAGCAGTCATGCGGCCTCATGCGGCTCATGCGGCCTCATGCGGCCATGCGGTCCATGCGGTCCATGCGGCTCATACGGTCCATGCGGCTCATGCGGCTCATGCGGTCCATGCGGCTCATGGGCTCATGAGGCGTAATGTGGCATTTTGTTCATACGGTCCATGCGGTCCATGCGGCTCATGGGCTCATGAGGCGTAATGTGGCGTTTTGTTGGCGCACTTTGCACGTCAGCAGTCATGCGGCTCATATGCGGCCTCATGCGGCTCATGCGGCCATGCGGCTCATGCGGCCATGCGGCTCATGCGGCCATGCGGTCCATGGGGTCCATGCGGTTCATGCGGCTCATGCGGTCCATGCGGCTCATGCGGTCCATGCGGCTCATGCGGTTCATGCGGCTCATGCGGCACATGCGGTCCATGCGGCCCAAGCGGTCCATGCGGCCAGGCTGCTGCTGCTGCTGCCGCATGGAGGGCTACGCTGACTGTGCAGATTTCAAATCGGTTATGGAAAGGGTGAATCAATGCGATTAATTCAGATCCTATCTTTGTGGGATTTGAATTAATTTTGTTACTATATTTGTGGGATTTGAATTAATTCAGTTCCTATCTTTGTGGGATTAGAATTAATTCGTTGCTATTTTTGTGATTTGATTCAATCTTTCCATAACTGAAGAGGCGGCTAGGGTTTCCACCCTCTCTCTATAAATACTCTCTTCTGGCCTCCTTTGTGACTACTACGAAAAATACAAGTCAGAAAAGAGAGAAAGAGAGGGAGTTGTTGCCGCCATTGCAAGTCCATCCGAGGAGTCAGAACAGAGGTGACATCGAGCGTTCCACAAGTTCTTCAAACTTGCTGGTTCCTGGAAGCAGATCGTGTGGGGCGAATCTTGCTTTGAGCAACGGTGTTTTGACACCCCAGCATTGTTCTTCTTCTCATCTCTCTAGACTATTGTAACTTGTTCTGTCCCAATTGCAACACGTTTGTAAGGAAGAACAAGAGATCTTCTCTTTGCTATTTTTCTCCTTCATATTGTAATTTGGCTTTTTAGTTTTATTCGTAGATCTTGAGTTTGATCACAAAGTTTTGTGTGACATCTCAGATCTCGATTGCATTAGTTTTCATCTTCGATCAAGCCCCCGGATTTAACAATCTCAAAGCAAGATCCGTATAGATGGAAAACATTAATGCTTCGCTCCTCCAATCGGACTTCTGCAAGTTGAAAAAGTTCGATGGAGAGCACTATCAAGTCTGGAAGAGAAAGGTGTACCTAACTCTTCAACTGAAAGATATTGATCATGTTCTGTTGGAGGAAGAACCCTCTGTTCCAGACACTGGATCTTGCCGCCATCAACGCGGCTACCAAACTCCAGGCCAAATGGAGAAGGGAAAATAGCATCTGCAGGCTTATCATCCTGAATGCTACGGAGGACTCCCTGGCAGAATCCTACTCGAAGAAGGAACTTGCCAGAGACATATGGGAGTCTGTGGAAAATCTGTATGAAGAAGACAAGAACAGGAGCAAAATGTTTGTGGTTGAAAAATATCACAAATTGCTCTTTGAGGACGAAAAGTCCATGCTGCCACAGGTGAAGGAATTTCTGAAGCTGCATCAGAAACTGGAAGACGAAGAGATGCCCCTTCCCGACAAGTTTGTCGTCGGAGGGATCGTCTCAAAACTTCCTGCTGGATGGAGTACCTTCTATGCAAGGATGCACATAAAGAAGCTAGACATTAGCTTGGGAGATCTACTTCAAGAGATCCATGTTGAGGATGAGATGCGTTCTCAACAGAAGGTGGACACTCTGTCCAAACAGTTGGCTAAAGCCAATCTTGTGCAGACAAGAGATTCCAAGGGGAAGCAGGCGGCTTCTCATCCCAAGAAGAAGGACTTCGCTAATCTAAAAGTGAAGGGTCCTTCTTTCAAGCAACAGAAGACTAAGTCCCACGTGACTTGTTATAATTGTGGCAAGAAAGGCCACTACAAGAGTGAATGCAGATCTAAGCCTAAACAATCAGAGAAAGGTGAGCCTAATAAGGTTTCATTGGTTTCTAACGTTGTTGCTATGATCGGACAGGTCACAACTGTGGGGGTTGACTCTGACTGGTGGATAGACACTGGTGCGACTTGCCATGTCTGTTCAGGCAAGGAATGGTTCGTCACGTACCAGCCGATATCTGAGAAGGTTGTCATGGCAAACCAGGCCCAAGCTGAAGTTCTGGGGATCGGGACCGTGGAACTGAAACTCACTTCTGGGAACACTCTGACGCTTCAAGGTGTGAAGCATGTTCCGGCGATTGCCAAGAACCTGATCTCTGGGAGCCTGCTCTGCAACGCAGGCTTGAGGATGGACATCAATGCTGGTCAATGGTAATGTCCAAGAAAGGAACATACTTCGGGAAGGCTTATCAAACCGAAGGCATGTTTAAAATTCAGCTTGTTAACCAATTTGAAGACATTAATGCAGTTGCATTTTTCTGATTATTCTCTTGAGTTGTGGCATAATAGACTAGGACATGTTCATCGTAAGAGAATTAACAAAATGTCTAGTCTAGGACTTATCTCCAAATGTGGGGGTAAGGTGGAAAAGTGTGAGTGTGTGCTCAGACGAAGATCACAAGGAAACCCTTTCATCGGGTTAATAGAAGCACAGATCTTCTGGAGTTGGTGCACTCCGATATCTGTGACTTCAAACATTTCTCCACGAAGGCCGGGATGAAGTATTTCATAACCTTCATCGACGACTTCTCAAAATATGCGTTCGTCTACTTGCTCAAGTCCAAAGACGAAGCTTTCGAGAAGTTCAGAGAGTTCAGGGCCGAGGCTGAACGGCAGACTGGACAACAACTCAAGAGGCTGAGAAGTGATCGAGGTGGGGAGTACAGGTCTCATGAATTCGTATCGCTCTGCAAAGAACATGGAATCATATGCGAGACTACTGTTCCATATTCTCCTCAATCCACGGAGTAGCAGAGAGGAAGAACCGGACATTAACAGAAATGATGAATTCCATGCTGCTCACTGCAGGTCTTCCAAAATGCTACTGGGGAGAAGCTGCATTAACGGCCACTTTCATTCTGAATAGAGTGCCATATGCAACTTCGGACGTAACTCCTCATGAACTCTGGTTCAAAGTCAGACCCAACTTGAATGTCATTCGAGTGTGGGGGTGTCTGGCGTATGTGAAGCTTCCAAATCTGAAGATTCAGAAGCTGGGGACAAGGACTACGAAGGCTATCTTCTTGGGGTATGCCGAGAAGAGTGATGCTCGGAGATTTCTTGATATTGAATCAAATCATATTATCGAATCTCGCGATGCTGAATACTTTGAAGACAAGTTCGCAAAAGACAAAAACATTATTCTTTCGGACATTCCGGAAAATGATGTAGGTACTAATGAGACTGAAATCTCATACGAGCCAGTAGTCCAAGAAGAAGCTGTTGTTGATGAAACAACTCTTGCACCAGAACTCGCCGAGCCGTCAGCTAAGCGAGCGAGGAGACCGAAAGATTTCGGAGATGACTTTGTCACCTATCATGTGGAAGCAGATCCGCTTACCTATGATGAGGCGATGAAGACCAGAGATGCTATCTTCTGGAAGGAGGCAGTGAATGACGAGTTTGACTCTATCACCTCCAAAACACATGGGTGTTGGTAGATCTACCTGAAGGAGAAAGCCTATTGGATGTAAATGGATCTTCAAGAGAAGATGAAGGCAGATGGAACTATTGACAAGTTCAAGGCCAGGCTGGTCGCCAAGGGATTTTCTCAGAAACAGGGGATAGACTACTTCGACACGTACGCTCCAGTAGCTCGGATGACCACCATCAGGATGTTAATCGCTCTAGCAGCTATACATAAGTTGGTGATACATCAGATGGATGTAAAGACAGCGTTCCTGAATGGGGAGCTGACCGAAGAGATTTACATGCAACAGCCAGATGGATTTGTCGTCAAAGGTCTTGAAGACAAAGTCTGCAAGTTGGTGAAATCATTATATGGTTTGAAGCAAGCTCCCAAGATGTGGCATGAGAAGTTTGACAAAGTTATTAGGTCAAATGGCTACAGAGTCAGCGAGACGGACAAATGTGTTTACACAAAGTTCGCTGATGGAAGAGGAGTCATCGTTTGTCTGTACGTGGACGACATGCTAATCCTAGGTACGGATATAGGCTGTGTCACAGAGACAAAGAAGTTCCTCTCAACCAAGTTCAGTATGAAGGACTTGGGAGACAAAGAAGTTCCTCTCAACCAAGTTCAGTATGAAGGACTTGGGGGATGCAGATGTCATCTTGGGCATAAAGATCATCCGGACAGACACTGGAGTAGCGCTGTCACAATCTCACTATATTGAGAAGATGCTCACACGCTATGGGTATAAGGATCTTCCAGGGATCGATACGCCATACAGGTGTGATCAGAAGCTGAAGCCAAACTCGAGGGAAAGCGTCAGGCAGCTGGAGTATTCTAGCGTTATCGGAAGTTTGATGTACGCAACTACTGCCACAAGGCCTGACATAGCTTTCGCCGTGGGAATGCTGAGTCGGTTCATAAGCAACCCAGGGGTTGAGCACTGGAAAGCTGTGAAGCGAGTAATGAGATATCTCAAGAAGACTCAGACATATGCACTGCACTACAACGGGTATCCGACAGTAGTGGAAGGCTTCAGTGATGCTAGGTGTTCAGAGGTGGAAAGCGAGAGATCCACAGGTGGATATGTTTTTTTCTTGGATGGAGCTGCTATATCGTGGAAGTCGAAGAAGCAGACTATACTCTCTCGTTCCTCCATGGAATCTGAATTCTATGCACTTGAAACTGCAGCAGATGAAGCAGAATGGCTTCGGGAGCTCATGTATGATCTTCCAGTGGTTGGGGCTCAGATACCGGCGATACCGATATACTGTGACAACCAGGCGACTGCGGCGGTGGCATCAAATGACCTCTTCAACGGGAAGAAGAGGACTGTGCGGTTGAAGCACAGGGCAGTACACGATCTTATCAAAAGAGGTGTAATTGCAGTGGTTGATGTTCGGAGTCAGAAGAACCTGGCAGATCCGTTCACAAAGGGCCTCAAGCGCCAGTTGGTCGATGACACAGCTTGTAAAATGGGCTTGAAGGCATTCTGATAGTGTGTCTTTGTAATCCTACCATAAAGTTTTATGCTATTAGTTCAAAGAGAAATCTACTAGGCATCTAACTTTTGGTTCAAAGGAGGATCACTGACTGGGAAACTATCAGGTAACAGTGGGTACTTGTTCTCTGGAACATGGAAGGGATACGGACCCATAACCACTGTTGTCTACTATGTATTTTTCTACGGAAAAATAGATCCTGTGGAAGGTTGGCTTAAACGCCTTAATGAGTTCTCAAGCAGAGTGAATGTCTGGTGTGCTTTACAGGAAGCACGGTAGAGCAACACTACAAGGAGTGAATCTCCATGCTACAGTGGGGTGACTCCACCATGAGGTTCCCAGATAGGGGTAATGCCTCGGCTTTGCAAGCCAAGTCACAGCGGCGTAGCACCGCAAATAGGCAGGTAGCCTAATGCTGTATGACGTAATTAAAGAGTTGTAGACAGCACTACAAAGGGGAGGATGGCCCTATGTTATAGTGGCACGACACCACGATGAGGTACCCAGGTAGGGGTAAAGCCTCGGCATTGCAAGCCATGTCGTTGCGGCGTAACACCGCAAGGAAGCCTTAGGCTTCATGCTGGGTAGTTTGGCACTACAAAGAGGCTTGTGACCTCATGCTACAGTAGTATGACACTACGATGAGGTTCCCAGGTAGGGGTAATGCCTCGGCTTCAGGCCATGTCAAAACGGTGTAGCACCGCAAGGAAGCGCAAGGCTTCATGCCATATCTCTTTAATAAAGAACTCACCTATAGTGTATGAAAAGAGATATCAGGCCGTCTCTTGAGGGTAAACTTGTAGACGCCCAAAATTACACTGAAACCAGGCTGGCACAGGGCCTTTAATGTGCAGCCAGAAGCACACGTAACTACACTTTGTGAGTGGGAAGAATTGCAATTGTGGTGCAGAATTCAAGGCGTAGTCCATTCTTGTATCACATTGTTATTTAACCCATGCGGGAAGATTCAAGTCGTCAGCGACATCTATCCTAATGCAAAATGGACAGTTACTGTGGGGAACGCTCAACCCTGGACACATATATGTTGTGATATGTGGGGGATTGTTGGTGCTTTATTTACATGGAGAGAGCTTGCTCTCAACATGCCTTGTAAAATTTTAGTCCCACATTGGAAAAGCACCATGAGTTATCTCAACATATATACTTGGGTGTGTTGTTGAGAGATGCACATGGGGTGGTGACCCTAAGGAGGGAACCATGTGGGTGATTTTACTAGGAGGTAAGAATAAGGCTCCAAAGATTAAGCATTAATGCTTTTGTCATTCTCTTGGATTTATTCCACTTGGAGCTAAGCCCCAAAGGGGCTTAGCGACTCGGACTCGGACTCGGACTCGGGCTCATGGGCTCATGAGGCGTAATGTGGCGTTTTGTTGGCGCACTTTGCACTTAGCACGTCAGCAGTCATGCGGTCTTTATGCGGCCATGCGGCCTCATGCGGCTCATATGCGGCCTCATGCGGCTCATGCGGCCATGCGGCTCATGCGGCCATGCGGTCCATGCGGTCCATGCGGTTCATGCGGCTCATGCGGTCCATGCGGCTCATGCGGCTCATGCGGTCCATGCGGCTCATACGGTTCATGCGGTCCATGCGGCTCATACGGCACATGCGGTCCATGCGGCCCAAGCGGTCCATGCGGCCAGGCTGCTGCGGTCCATGCGGCTCATGCGGCTCATGCGGTCCATGCGGCTCATACGGTTCATGCGGTCCATGCGGCTCATACGGCACATGCGGTCCATGCGGCCCAAGCGGTCCATGCGGCCAGGCTGCTGCTGCTGCCGCATGGAGGGCTACGCTGACTGTGCAGATTTCAAATCGGTTATGGAAAGGGTGAATCAATACGATTAATTCAGATCCTATCTTTGTGGGATTTGAATTAATTTCGTTACTATATTTGTGGGATTTGAATTAATTCAGTTCCTATCTTTGTGGGATTAGAATTAATTCGTTGCTATCTTTTTGTGATTTGATTCAATCTTTCCATAACTGAAGAGGCGGCTAGGGTTTCCACCCTCTCTCTATAAATACTCTCTTCTGGCCTCCTTTGTGACTACTACGAAAAATACAAGTCAGAAAGAGAGAAAGAGAGGGAGTTGCTGCCGCCATTGCAAGTCCATCCGAGGAGTCAGAACAGAGGTGACATCGAGCGTTCTACAAGTTCTTCAAACTTGCTGGTTCCTGGAAGCAGATCGTGTGGGGCGAATCTTGCTTTGAGCAACGGTGTTTTGACACCCCAGCATTGTTCTTCTTCTCATCTCTCTAGACTATTGTAACTTGTTCTGTCCCAATTGCAACACGTTTGCAAGGAAGAACAAGAGATCTTCTCTTTGCTATTTTTCTCCTTCATATTGTAATTTGGCTTTTTAGTTTTATTCGTAGATCTTGAGTTTGATCATCACAAAGTTTTGTGTGACATCTCAGATCTCGATTGCATTAGTTTTCATCTTCGATTAAGCCCCCGGATTTAACAGTTATGACCAGGTAAACACTTGTGAAAGTTGTTATTCTCACAACTCTTTTATAATTATGATCATGATTTCGTTTCTTAGATATGGCGACACGGATACATCATTTATTTTAGTATGTTCAAATGTATCTTGGAGTCTCCATACTTCCTAGCTAGTTAAATTACAGATAAAATTAGTTGCTAGTTGTTACAAATAGGGGAAAAAACATGTATAAGAATTTGGTATTAAAATGAGAAGGTTGAATTAATATGGAAGAAAAGATGCAGTCGAAGGGAGGAGCCAGAAATTTGAACTGGAGTGGGCTAGGTTAGGTTGGGGGTGGCTGACAGAGGCGGATCCAGAAATGCACATTGGGGTGGGCTAGAATATATAGGTTGGGATGGGCTATGTGTAGGCTAACTCCAAAAAAAAAAAAAAATTCAAAAAAAAAAACCTATATGAAAAAAAGAGAATTATTTTTTTCGGAGCCCACCCCAGCTCCTACCAAGATCCGTCCCTGGTGGCTGGAGCATGGATAAACTCAAGTTTATGAAAAAAAAGACAAAAAAATATAAACAAAAAATTCTGGTGTGCTCCAGCCCACTGAGGCCTAAGGTAGCTCTGCCTTGCATCGTAGAATAGTCATTCTCTTTTCGTAATTTGTAGATAGTAATTTTTTCCCTGTTTGATCAAATAAAGAGTTGATGATAATATGATTGATCATCTTGTTGTGATATTGATCAATACATTCGAAGTCTAGAGTTAATTTTTATTTGGTAAATTTACTGTTACTATTATACCATGTTGATAGACTAGCTATACCTTCATTTGGATATTAAAAAAAACATTGTTGTTGTGTTATTATTATTATTATATCATCATCATCATCATCATCATCATCATCATCATAGGACTTTTTGAAACATAGGAGTATAGGACTTGTAAACATAGGACTTGTAGGATATGGTTAGATAGCCTATATTCCTCCATGGTTCCATGAATTTGGTGCATATTGACTTTCTTTCCGATCCATGGATCTTGATTTTATTCAAGATTTTGATTTTTTCACAAGTGAGCCATTTTGTGATTCCTAATCGTATATAGTTTGTGCTTTCACCATTGCGACGAGGACAAGAAAAAAGGGGTCACTGTTACCAGGCTCCCGCTTATGAGTGTACGTAGGCTCCCCGTTATGAGTATAGGTAAGATCAAGATGTACACAAAAGTTGTTTCTCATGCTAAAAATTATGAATTTGGTCTATTAAATTCGAACCATGAATTTTTATATGATTTTTAAAGTATCAGGTGTCTTTAAAACGAACGTATTTCGGTATTTTTGTGATTGTTACAGTTTTCGAACACGACTTCATTTTGTTTTTCAAAATCCTGAAACGACGAACTTCAATATAGTTTAATTTTGAAAATTATTGAATTCGTTTGTTATATTCAGCAACATTAAGTAGAAATTTGTAAGTGGATCGATTTTGTCGAGAACCTAAAATCTGACATAGAATTTGTAACATGCATAAATTTTAAACAATAACACATCGTCAACTCCAGCAATTTCGTAGCATTGAAAACACCAATTCATGTATAAAAATCTGAGGTATGTGATGGTTGCCCTTCTGGTCAACTATTTGCTTTGATTTGTGTGCAAAGATACAAAAAAAATGAAAACATGGACTTTAACCTAAAATTCATAAATAACCTAGAAAACTGAATTGAATAATATTAAAATAAATTCTAGAGTAATTAAATCAAAATTAAATTGTAATTTCCCTAGTAAAATAATTTAGATTGAGGAGTCGTTACCTTACGTAATTTTGTGGGAACATAACTTTTGTGTAACATGTTCGATGGGATCCTTGGAATGATGTTGTGGCCTTGATAGCTAGTAGATCGAGTTTGCATTCGTCTTTAGTTATGACCACTTACCATCTTCAGAATTGGACAAGTATCGTTATAAGACTATTGTTTATACCTTCGTCATATACACTGTATGTTTTTCCTGTTACCTTGATACTGTTAGTTACCTTAGTACCAAGTGAGTCTACAATTGTGCACAAGAGAAGATTTTACTATTTCAATTCATGATTCATATACCTATTGTTCATATTTTTATTTGTTATCGTTCTCGTACATGATAAAATAGTGAGAGATGGACGGGGGAATATAATAAGTAGAATTTGTGGTTAACGAATTGTGCATCCTTTAAATCATAAATATTGTGGATATCAGTCGTGCACCACATGCATTGATTCACATATAAACCTATGGTCGTCCATGTGCAAAAAATTGTTATTCTAAACTATATAGTACACGTAATCTTGGTATTGTTATATCTCATCTATCTCCTTATCTTACCATATTATACTTGTACATTGTTAGTATGTCATAATTTGTATTCTTTTGTCATATCTTAGGATTCATATAGTTCACAATTCCTATTTCTGTTCGTACATGCAAGTTTATTATGTTGTGTAACCATCATATCAACGCACTTTGCTTCAATCTCGACTGAATAACGTAGGCGACAATACCTGGATTTGGTGCTTCTTGATTGACAATGAGATTTGTGGTATTGTTTCTTTCTTTTGATATCTTAAAGTCTAGAGAATATATATATATATATATATATATATATATATATAGGGATAGGGAGGATTTGTACCAAACTTATTGCATCAATTGTTGCATCAAACAATCTCAACCACACATTTATTTCTATCATGTGGTTATAAAGCATTCCATAAAGTTGTTGCCACGTCAGCATATATAACCACATGATTGAAATAAATGTGTGGTTGAGATTGTTTGGTGCAATAATTGATGCAATAAGTTTGGTGCAATATCCCTCCCTATATATTATATATATATATATATATAGATATATATATATATATATATATATTTTTTTTTTTTTGAAGCAATGGTTACTTGTGGCGAACTCGCCTCCACTGGGGCTCGAACTCCCGACCACTTGGGCCGCATGCATCTCTCTTAACCACTAGGCTAGAGGTCATTTGCACATATATATATATAATATTATATATATATATATATAATATATATATTATATATATATAATTATATATGGTATTTTCTATTGTTATTCTAAAATACATAGTACACGTGATCTTGGTTAATTTTTGTTATTATCTCACATTTATCTATTTGTCTTACCATATTATATATATATTTAACGTTAGAGTATGTCGTTTGTATTTTTTCTCGTATCTTAAAATGCATATAGTTCACTCTTCGTATTTTGTTCTTACATTCAAGTATATTATATTTGTGTAACTTTTGTATTATTACGTACTTGTTCCAGTCTTGACTAGATAATGTATGCGACACTACCTTGGTATAGTGCTTGTGATTGACATTGAGGTTTGTGGTATTGTTTTCTTCTTTTGATATCTTTGGGTGTGTTTGGTACGAGAAAAAAGCGGGAGAAATGAAATGGAGAAGAAAAAAGTGGAAAAAAGAATACATTCTCTTGTTTGATATGGAAGAAAAAGTTGATGGAAGAAAAGTAGAGGGATTAGTTTTCTTCCTAACCTAAGAAAATCAATCCCTCGAAAAGTGGTAAGAAATTAAAATTGATGCTAATCTTAATTTACAATTATACGTATAAAAATTATATTATTTTAAAGTAGTTCAATAAAGTCAAATGATAAACAAATATTATTATTTGAGGATATAATTGTTAAATCTATATTTTTATTTTTCTTTCTTCCATTTTTTTCCATACCAAACAAAAGAGGAAATAGTTTTCCCTTTCCATATAGATGAAATTATATTTCTTTAGTTTTTTTCTCTTCCATTTTTCCATCATCCCTACAAAACAGAGCCTAAAGTCTAGATAGTATATATTTTTTGGTCTTTCTCTATTTTAGATTTTGTTATAGTAGTTTGCTAATATGTCATATTGTCTTAGATAGTTTAGTTATTGTCCATGTTTTAAGTATTCTGGACATAATTCCTATTGAGGTCTCGACAACGTACTATCACTGATACAGAAACGTAGTTAAGCTTGGCTACGTACTTGTATTCCAAAAGTAGGAACGAATCGTCGCAAGACATCAATTGAGCAGATCCTACGTTGAACAAGAAAACAAACTGAAAATTATTCCAGAGGAAACAATTGAGCAGCTAAAGAGACATGCGTCCCTAGCTAGCTTATTCAAAAATCAAGCATTCAGCCGGCGGGGCACTGGCTCGTCGTCGGTCAGTGTTTGGTGGTGGTGGTGGTGGTCGACGAGCTGTGAGCAGTGTTGCTGCCGGCATCGCCCATTCCCACAGCGCTCCTGACGGTGTCGGCTGCGCTCTGAGCCATGGTCTTCATCTGCTCGCCGGTCTGCTGGAGGAGGCCCCGGCGTGCTCCTTGGCATCCTGTGCAGTCTCGGATGCACTGTCCATCGCATGGTCCTTCTTCAACTGCACAACAAGACCAACATGAACGTATATCATGAGATAATCAACAACAATAATATGTTAGAAGTTAGAGTTCGATCGAGTCGGGAAGAAAACGCACCTGAGCCTGGCCTGCAACCTGACCCGCCTGGAACCTGATGTCGGAGTGGTCAGCCATTTGTGCTTTGTACTTGTTGTTGTGTTGTTGCTGTTGCTCTTGTTGTGATTGAAATCTGGTGAGTGTGGTGGTGCAGTGCAGTGCTGATGGAGGAGGAGAGTGATGTTAGCTGTACTATTTATAGGGGGGCTGCAACCATGCATGCATAGTTTGTTTGTTGGTGGATGGGAGTAATTGGTGACACTTTAGTAGGGGATGCTGTGCATGGCCCAGCCATGACCGAGTCCCATGGACAGCACAAACTGCTTTCATGTGTGCGTGTGGAGTTCACACATGCTTTCATTTCTCTGTGATATGTTAATTCGTGTGAGGCAGATATGAACCAAGTCTGGTTAATTCGAACTTTGGCGAAAGATCACTGCGAGAGGCACGGGAAGTATTATTCATTTATTTATAAAAATAGCGAGAGGTGGGAACATTGGGTCTAGATGGAGGACGATTTGGGGATAGGAAGTGGAAAGGACTACAAAATTTAGAGATATTTTGTATAATCCTCCCACTTTTTATTAATTTGTTACATTTGGCAATATCCATAATTCTCACTATTTTTCCTCCATTTTAATAGTTATGCTAATTTGTATTAGTGATCAAGCAAGGGCAGTTGAAGTGGCCTCACCTTACGTGCAAAGATACAAATATATCTCTTAACTCAAATCCATTTTGGTTAGTTCATTGGGTTGTATGTAGGGCTGTAAAATGATTCAAACAGTTCATGTTCGGCTCGGACGATGCTCTAGTCGAAGCTCGTTCGTGGGCATGTCTACACCGAGCTCAATCGATTTTTTTTGGTTCGAAGTGGTGTTCTAACCGAATTCGACTATAGGTTGTTCGACTCGACCTGGTCACGAACGGGCTCGAACTCGGCTCGGTTTCTCGTTTACTAATTTTCCTAGTATATGATATATATTTTTATGGATGTGTACAAATTTTGTCATAGAAATTTTTGTATTTTATTTGTTATTTATATGATGGTAAATTATGATGTAAAGAGCATAAAAAATTCAACAAAAAAGTCTTTAAGACTTGAGAGTAACAGTACAACAAGTTTAATGTGACTTTGGTTCGGTCTTGGCTCGGACTCTAGGTTGTTCATCCGAACTCAAGAACTAAATCGAGTTGAGCTTGATCGTTTCGAGCTTATAATCAAACAGAGTTCAAATACCATTTTTTAGCTCGATCTTAAGCTCGGTTCGAATAAAGCTTGTTTGATAGTTTAGTCGAACCGAGTTCGAACACAGTTTGCTCGAACTTATTCGCTCGATTTTTAGCTCTAGTTGTATGTAACCCTCCGCTTAACTCAACTTTCCAACACCATGCAATCATGGTCTTGGTACTCGCCCCCTGTCAGCTGGTGTGAGATGTCCCACCCCAGAGACCACAACATGCATATATACTAGTTAATTAAAGGACAATTAAAATATGTACATATATACTAGTTTATAATATTGAAAGTCGTTCGTATATATATGAGGAGGGATCCAGTACATCCTCTCACTTTTGCATCTCTCATGCATCTCCTCTTTCATATCCATCTTAACCGTTTATTTTTCAACGGTTAAGATTAGATGACTTAAACAAAGATCCAATTGGTGTTAACATGGAAATGCATGGAAATACAAAAGTGAGGGGATACGGATCCTTCCTATATATATATATATATATATGAGGTTTTTTTTGATATGTTGTTACCAGTAGTTTTTGAAAACATAAACAAAATAAGAGAAAATAAGTTATTTTTACAATTGATCTATGGAGAACACACACACACACACACACACACACACACATATATATATATATATATATATATATATAATATATGAGGTTTTTTTTGGATATGTTGCTACTAGTAGTTTTTGAAAACATAAACAAATAAGAGAAAATAAGTTATTTTACAATTGATCTATGGAACACACACATATATATATATATCACACATATATATATAAAATGAGTGGGCATTTACCAGATGTGTTAGCAAACACAATGACAAACCTAACACTTAGAACATAACATTGTTAGAATCACTAACACTGAAGACAACAACAATATTTGACAAACCTAACACTTAGAACATAACATTGTTAGAATCACTAACACTGAAGACAACAACAATATTTGACAAACCTAACACTTAGAACATAACATTGTTAGAATCACTAACACTGAAGACAACAACAATATTTGTAAGGAGCATTGTAAAGTATTGAAGTACCACTTTTCGTTACAGGGAGTACAATGCCTTACTGATATTTCAGCTTCCCAACTAGATTCACTCATCCCCATCTGACCAATATTAATTTTGATGAAATTGATAAATATTTTGGATGTCTCCATTATCTCAAACATATTATTTATTAATTTTCATAAATATCATGTATGTTAGTAAATAGTTATATCTCAGGCTAAATCATGTAATGGAAGTACTATGTTTATTCAATTTCCATTTATGATTTATGAAGTGAAAAAAGTTTCAAATGTATTGCTTTCAAACGTCTCACCAAAGCATATGAAAATAAAATTCATTAGTAGATAAGAAAGGAAATTCATGCAATAGAAAGGAAAAGGTCATTAAAAAATGTGTGATCCAAATAGTAGTGGTAACTAATACGAAAAGTTTTGTTAGTATTTGTTACATTATTAATCCTCCTACATAGTAGTAGTATTTGTCCATCCCGGTAGAGCGGGAGTTTTACCACTAGGAATATTCGGAACAAGTCTGTACATAAATTCGAATCAACTCTTAAGACAGTACTTCGTACACGAAGACCGGTAGCCTTAATTTTATTTATTTTATTTACCGATGTTAAAGACAGGAAAGAAAAAATATTTCTAGCAATCTAAGAGTTGATTCTTACTTACTGTTAAAATATTCGGGTTTTTTCATGTTCTATTTTATATGTTGTTAGAAGGGTAATACATTCGGTAAACCACAAAATAAATTGTTGCTTTTATCTTCTGTATACATTTGTTCGACTATTGGATTAAATTTGCATGAATTCTATCCCATTTCCAGATTTCATGAATTTTTGGAGTCTCTATCTCATACAGATTATCTTGCTCGCATGTTGATGATTACAAAGTGACCGATGGTAGTAAAATTTGTCAAAAATTTGGAAATAAATTGCATACTGGACATATTAGAGTAGTGACGTTCCAGCATCATTGTCAATTCTTTCTCTTTATACAAACTATGTTTCAAAAAAAAAAGGTTTTAGGAATACCTTAAGTTACGTAGCTGCATATGCTGTGTGCTAATCAGAAAAAAAAAAAAAAATCATGATCATAATTAGAAGGAGAAAAAGTTGTGATAATAACAACTTTCACAAGTGTTTACCTGGTCATATCCCAACTTAGTTCCATCCCTCGTCAAACGCCCATAATGCTCGCCACTAGAATTACTATGCAAACCGCTGCTTCACCATCTATAAATAGCCTACATCTTCTTCTTCTTCTTCACCAACCAATCACTACTGATCAAACAAAGAGAGAGTGAAGAAAGTTCAAGAAAGCAAAAGCAAGAGAATTAGAAATGGCCGATCACTCCGACATGAGGTTCCAGGCCGGCCAGGTCGCAGGCCAGGCTCAAGTAAGCACTCCAATCAAATATTAATTCGTACGTATCAATATTTTTTCCAATTTTCCTTTGTTGATCATCTCCTTGATGTGCATGGTGAAGACGAAGAAGGACGAGGTGGCGGACAAGGCGTCGCAGAGCGCGCAGGACGCGAAGGAACAGGCCGGCCAGGTCGCAGGACAGGCTCAAGTAATTAGCACTCCAATGAAATATTAATTTCGTACGTATCAATATTTTTCCAATTTTCCATTGTTGATCATCTCCTTGCATATGCATGGTGAAGATGAAGAAGGACGAGGTGGCGGACAAGGCGTCGCAGAGTGCACAGGACGCCAAGGAACAGGCCGGAGGGTTCATGCAGCAGACAGGGGAGCAGATGAAGAGCATGGCTCAGAATGCGGCCGACACGGTCAAGAGTGCCGTCGGAATGGGAGACGCCAGCACCACCACCACCACAACCACCAAGCATTGATGAATATGATCTTAATCTTGATCTACACCAAGCTAGCCAGCTAGCTAGTTCATTATTTTTTCTTGATCTTCTACTTCTTTTATTTCAGTATATTTTTGATTTATTTGAGTTTGAATAACCTGCTTATTTTGGAGCTAGCTATTGTAGACAGTCAGTCCATGCATTTGAGACAAATGTTGGTATAACTCAACGAAAATTAATACAAAAGATCGTTCATGACCCCTCTAAAACTTAGTTTCTTCTATATATATGTACTTATAAGATTTCTATACGTACCTAGTTCTTCATATTGTGACTTCCATTGTCAAAAGAAAGAAAAAAAAAAAACATTGCGAAAATGCACATCAACGTAAAGACCACCAGATTATTGTCTTTTGATCAATATAAGTGAAAGCGCACAACTACATTTGAGAAAGTACAAACGGGTCTGTCACGACCCGATCCCAATATAATGGGTCCAGTCAGATCATGTCCAGCCTGCACCGTTGTGAGACGGCGACAGTAAGCTGTATCAAACAGTGAACACAAGCAGACAAAATCTAAACCGGAAAAAGAATAACTTTTTATTAAATTGGAACAGTTTAAAAGCATTATATATTTTGCTTGATAATAATAAAGAGATAGTAAGCAATATTCTTAGAAGCTAGAATGATGCAATTCTACAATAGTGCTTTTGAGTATATAACAGAATCTGTGACCGGCTGGATAGAGACAATATGTATACTAGCATTCTGGCCAAAACGATAGTATATGGTACAGCTCAACCCCTGTGCGGTAGGGGTTAGCGCGAGATAGAGAATTAGTAAACAATGGCTTTGGTCACATATGTTATTCTACTCCCCCAATCACTACTACAAAAATGGTTAACAATGACACTTTATATATGACACTCGTAAGAAAATGTCATTAATGATACTTTTAATGTCAGCTCAGTAGATGATCGTCATTAATAACTTAATTAATGACAGTAAAAAAATGATGTCATAAAATGTGTACTAAGATGACGATTAAGAAAATAAGGGTGGTAAAAAAATTTATGGATGTCATCTTTTGTGTATGAAAGAAAAGACATGGGACTAACAATGACATAGTAATATTAAGAGTCATATTTAGTTTAAACAATGATAGAGACATATTGTGTGTTATAAAATATTGATTAAAGATTGATACTATTGGATTGAATCCAAATTGGAAAAAAAAGTATATGCTAGGAAAAGAGTTAGGATTAGTTCTTTAAAATTTAAAATATGAACATAATTAATTATTATAATTTGGGTTAGGATATTTTGATCTTTCTAAACTTATGTTTATCTGACAAAAAAATCTAAAAGTTTAAGAGAAAATAAAATATTAAGGTTATCATTTTATTAATAAAAATATTAATATATATACTAAAGAGCCAAAATTAAATTATTTAAATATTTAAATATTACTATATGTTTTCTTTTCATGGAAAATCCATCTTTATTATTGCTGACATTGTTGCCATTTTTATTCATGTTTCAATTTCTTTCTTTCCAAAGAAAATCCATCTTTATTAATGCTTTCCTGATTTGTGATATGTATGTTTCCTTTTCTGATATATTCTTTATTGCTTTTTAAAGTCCTGGTATAATTCATTTTCTTTTTTAAGTCATGCGACTCATGCTATAGTAAGTCGTGAAATAATTCTTTTGTTTTTCAGATCTTTTCTTTGCTTCTTTAAGTATAATTATAAATAGATAATTGATGTTGATGATTCTTAAAATCTCTTTTTAACTCTGCTCTAATTACCTCTTCATTGTATTCATCAACATTCATGGGAAGCAAGAACATAGATGGATAGCCGGAGGCACTCAATTCGATGATGATGATCCATATGCAACCGTGCATAGCTAGAGTGCCTTCGTTTTCTACAAATGTACGTGTTTCTATCACTATTATATTGAAAGGAAGTGCCCGCTTGCGGATTCCTGTGGGTGATGAGCTAATTTTTATTTCCCAAGGCATTTGATCTTGTAAAACCCCTAAATTTATACTACGATTTTTTTATAAATTGGTATCGATTTTGTTTTTGTAATTGTACGTCGCGTACGAGTTCGCATTTTCGTAATTGTATGTCGCGTACAAAATTACAAGCTGATATATTTTTACAAATATTTTATTAAAAGATTTTTAAATAAGTATTAATATTTGAAATATTGCGTCGCGTAGAATTTTGGCAAATGTTATTTATTTAATGCAAAAAAAAATGAAATTTTACAAATGTAAGTGATAAGTTAGAAAATTATTGTTTTATGTAAATATATTTTGTGTGCGAGTGACATGAAACGTCCACTTGATTTTACGAAAAATAATTCTAATTAGTTTAATTATTTATCCAAATATATTTCCAATATTTAAGTAATTATCATGATTTTTGAAATTTAATATTATTATATTTTAATATTTGCAAAAAAGATATCCAAAATTTAGTTTGATTGAATACTTGATTGAATATGATAATTTTGATTGGAAAAGATAATATTGGATTTATCGGTTTTATCTTAAAATAGCTTTTGGATTTTATCTATATTAATTTGGATTGAATCGAATAAAGGGGTGATTATCCACATGGGATTTTAAATCATTCCAATTCCTTATCCAATTAGGATCCTACCTCCTATATAAGGAGAGACCCCTTATTCTTTTCTTCATCAATCCCACAACCCAAGTGTCAGGTGCATCGTGTCGGTGCCTTATTCTCATCCACTATGTTTTTACATTACAAATACAAATATGTTCTCCGCTGTGTCTGACCCCCGGACACGACGACATCCCTCCAAGCCACGTATGGCCACCACTTCTCCCCGACCCTGACTCCGCCATGACCACCGCTCCTACCGCCATTACAACCACCACCAGCCTACCACCAACATCCCGCCACGACCGCCGTCCCGGCCACAGACCCCTGCCCGGCTACCCCGGCAGCATCCCCGTCATCACCACCGTCGTCACTTCTCTGCGTGCCACCCCTCTCTCAATCTGCCGATCCCGAACTCCCCGCCAACACAACCACCAACCGAAACTCCCTCCGACCTCGCCTTCCTGACACCACCAAACTTACTCACGCCCTAGCATCATCGCAGTCCACCATCATCATGCCACCCCCAAATTCGAACATCCAAACCCACAAGAGAAAGCAAGAAAACCTCACCTCGACGAAATCCTTCGCCGTATCCTCACCGTAGCCGCCCGTGGCCGCAACTGTGCCACCGACCAGAGCCGGCGTCGCCCCAACCAGCACGGTCGCTGTCGCCGTGCCACGTCGGAGCTCCCATCAGCACCGACCTCTGGCGCATCCCCCGCTGCAGCGTCTGGCCGCTCTAGCGCCCGGAGCAGCGCCACCATCACATGCGACTGCTGCCGCCGGCACGATCCTCCATAAGAAGCGCTGTGCGCAGCCCCGGACTCCGCCGTCGCGATCCTCCGCAGGGAGCGCTGTGCGCAGTGCCGGACTCCGCCGTCGTCGCTAGCACAGTAAATCCCCTCACGCCTTCTGCTTCTGACTTTGTCCCCCCACCTCCGCCGCGGTCCCCGCGAGCACGCCCGTCGCACGGCAAGCAACACCCTTTGATCTCCTCCTTGCCGTAGCCATGCACCGCCTTGACGAGCGCCGCATGCCGAACCCATCCTCGCGGGCGAACCCCCCAGAACCGCCATGCCTTGGGTCGGCCGCCTCCGCTGTGTTTCCACGGGCATCATCGTACCTCCACCGCTCCTCGGATGGGCACCACCCCGGAGCCGACGGTCACATCGACTGGTACTTTCGACCCCTCTCCCTCCTTCAATTCCTTTCTACAACTCTCTCTCTCTCTCTCTCTCTCTCTCACTCTCTTTTAACCTACTGTTCATAAGCATATTTTCAATTGCTTACAGAGAACAGTTGTTCTCATATGAGAACAATAGTCAATGTTTGTATATTATATTAGATACATATGTTTAATGGTTATTTTTACTATGAATAGAAATACTTTTATTATTATTAATTATTAATATTATTGTTATTACTACTGTTATTATTATTATTTGTTGTCTTGCTAATATTATTCCTTGCATTATTATTATTATTTTAGAAAATTTTACAAATATTTTCTAGCTAATTTCAAAGTAAATTTTTGACTCTAAAATATTTTTCTCGAATTATATGTATATAAATATATTTGACAAGTTATAGTTTTGGCCTAAATAACTCCTTATTTTTTACTTAAATATATTCATATATGAAATATAGTTTCTACTAAAATTATACCTTTCCAAACTCTGGATCTTTAGCCTAAAAAGATTTTCATTTTTCCTTCACATATTTTACTAATAAAATACAGTTTTCAAAATATTAAAAATAATTTCTAAACATAGTACACATACTCCTCTCTACAAATTCTCATCTGGTGCCAAGCCTTGATCATGACTGATCACATCTTCTATTTTCTTGCAAAATTTGGACTCTTACACATCGATCTTGGCTATTCGACGAAACGAAACATGTCAGAACATTGCACCAAACCAGACGACACACCAGGAAAGATACCTTGTCATAATTTACTGTTTATAATTAGTCTGCATTTTATTTATTATATATCACTGTGTATTTATTTCCAGTTCTTTTAGCTGTACCATTATTACAGTTCCTAATCTACTGTCTGCTCAGTTATATTAGTTGTACCTTGTTATTATCCTTTGATTGCATATGGCTCTAGAGTTACGGGACTACCTGTAGTATGTTACATAAACCTTGACACAGTTGTACCACGAGTATGTGTGAGATGAGTAGCATGTTGAGGTCCTTACGTGTTGGCTGATCACCCGTGCGCATGCGTTAGGGCTAACTGTTAATAGAGGCATGTTAGGAGACTTAGCAGTTAGTAAAGGTACATGATCGCGGATGCGACCTAATAGGTACATTGGATGGGGAGAACAATACCTGACGTATGGGCTTCTTTGCACTTTCCTGCTTACCTGTGCGCTCCTCCGGAGACACAGGCTCCAGGTGCCCTCTGACGTTTTTCAGAGCGTTATGGACGTACCCCTTGCACATGATGTCCTCTGACGATCTTCGGACGTTACGGACGTAAACCCTTGGTGCCCTATATGGGGACTATGTTGATCCCATTTACAGCCAGGACTCATGCGTCGAAAGGATTGTTTCTCAACTGCTAGTTCACTTTAATATGGTTAGGTTACCTTATTGAGGTTCTGTCACTTACTTTTATTTGTGGCATATTTTATATTCAGTATTTATATGTCATATTTTTTATTGTATCTTGTTACGTCCCTCTGAGGACCTGGTGAATTCTTCAGGTGTGTCTTTTGTGGTTTCGCAGGTGCTCTAGTCAAGGCCATTTCTTCGGGAATAATTACACTTGGATTGTCTTCTCATCGCTCGACAAAATTTTGTTATCATGTATTTTTCTCCTTTTAGTTGGTAGTGGATTTATCTCCGTCCAACGATTGTATACATGACAATTCATGAGTTGATTTATAAATTCTTTCTTCTAATTTATGCATGAGATTAGTATCATGGTTTACTGCATTTACAGCTTATGTATACATACGATGGTACCATATATTGTAGTATACTTCGTATGTATGCAGCTGGCATGACAACGTACTTATAGTCCTAAGCATTTTGGGACTGGGGCGTTACATGTTTTGTGGTGGCCCATGCAGGTCAAGTTTATCACTTCGATTACGTTATTGTACCGATGTGAGCCTGCACATAGGATTAGAGTTTAGGATCTCATCTACATAATTGTTGTGAAACCTAATTTTCGTAAGTAAATTAATATTAATATAATATTATTGCTATTATTATTAGTATTATTTGTGAGTTTAAAATAAATTTTGAAAATTAAATATGGCTTTTTGATTTCTAGCCAGACCCAAGCCCGGACCCGATTCCCGAACCCAGACCCAGTCCAAATCCTATTTTTGAAATCTGATTTGTTGTTAAATATATAATATATATATATATATATATATTATAATATATATATATATATATATATAATATATATATAAAATTTTTAAATTCCTTTGGATCTGGTCCAAGTGGACCAGATCTCTCCCTCACCCACGTATTCCCACGTTCCCCCACCTCTCCTCACTTCAAGCTCCTTCTTTCACTCTCAACATTTTCCCCCAACACCTACAGCCTTTCTTTTCTCCTTATAATTCCCGTTCACCAAACCCACCACCACAAAAGCTCATCTCTCTCCCTATCCAAAGAACAAACTTCCTCAAACACCCAGCACTCTCTCCGAGCACCCACTCTCCCTCACAACTTCCCTCGACCCCCTCTCTCGGCCCCGGACCCGGACCTCCGGCCTTCCCTCGTCCGCCCGCGCCCCGTCGAGTTCCCCGCCGGTCGAGCACCCGACGCCGCCGAGCTCCCGACGGCCCGACCCCAGGCGCCCCCTGAGGCCCGCGACCCGTCCCCGTGCAGACCCGACGCCGGCGCCGACTCCTCCCGCCGGCCTCCTCCAGCCCTCGTCGCACCCCGACGACCTTCCCGGCCCGACCCTCGAGCGCCAGCGCCCCTATGCGCACGTTTCCGGCGGACCACCTCCGCCCGTGGCCGCCCCTCCCGGCCAGCGTGACCCCGCGGCTTCCCGTGCCCTTTTTCGGCCCAGCGCTGCCCCCCCGGGCGTGCCCTAGTCGGACTTCAAGTCTGTCCCGCTTTTCGGCGACCCGCAGTTCCGCGGATCTGAGTCCGCTGTCCCGAGTTTCCCAACTTCTGTCCGGCAGAGTTTCGGGTTTTCCCGTTGCAATTCGGATCCCTTTATTTCTATAAACTTGCATCTGAGAGCTCTAGCCGAGCAACCCAAGGTATAACCCCTGTCCCGTCCCATTTTTATTTTGTCTGTGATGAGATTGGTCCCCTATCCCCTCCCGGGAATTCGGTTTTTAGCGACGTCGTAGTTTCGGAACATTCGGAAATGGTTTTCTGGATAATTTGGTTTTTCGGACATATTTCGATATTGTGCTGTGACGTTTCTAGATCTGGTTGGGTTCGGACTCCCGAATTCGTTTCGGGTCGTTCCGAATTAATTTTGGAAAATGGTTGTGGTTATTTTGATATATATTGGGATTCCTGGTTTGGGATTTTGCAGGAAAATATTGGCATACTTTCCCAGTTATTGGGTTGACCAAAAATAGAGGAAATGCTGCGCCGGATTTTCCTGTAAAATTTAATTATATTTTAAAAATGATTTTAAAATGGATTCGGAAAATATTAATATTTTGGTATTTGGGCGACGACCGTATTGGTCAATGGGCCCCGGCTAAGTGCAAACGAAACCGGTCTCGCCCGGACGTTGAGGCATTAGCCTAAATGACGATTGGACCATATCTGAGACTCATTAAATATTTACTTTATTTTTATCATTTAATTATTCATAATAATTATAGGAAGTTTTAGAACTAACGACCGTTTTGTCTTATTTCAATTTATGTAAATAAATTATAATGGGCATATGCCCAGCTGGTTGTTGGCTCTGTGACTTGTAATTTGGTAGCGTAGGATTTCTGTTATTTACGGGTTTTGCGAGTTTTTGTAGCGTACGCGTAAATCGAAATATATAATTATTTTTATATAAAAATTAATAAAGTTTTATCACATAAAATTTACAAGTTTTAATATTAGACAACGATCATGTATTTCTCATTAAAATAAGAAATATAGTTTTTATTATAATTACGAAAATACAAAGTTTTAATCAAATTAATTTGGTTATCGACGAGTTTTCCAAAATACCAGTTTAAAACGATCTTTCCCTCGTTATATTCAACGCACCAATAATCGCATTTTTTTGTTCGTGCTTTGTTAATAAAGAATTAAAATTGATTAGGACACAATTAGAGATTTCAACTAGCGTAGTTATATTGGTAACCCTGGATTCTGAGTCAATTTCTCGAATGTAGGAATTCGAGGACGATCCTAAATTCCCATCTCGAAGTCTCCAACTTTCCAGTCCAGTTCATTTGAGGCAAGTACATTTTGTGTTAGTTTACAATTATTTAGTAATCGTTTTAATGCAAGTTTAAACCACGATGCGACACGGAACTCTCTGAGAGCACTGACTGTAACTACTGAACTATTTGGGGACTGGGGAGTAGTGTAATGATTATGACCACATCCAAAACAATAACTTAGGCCAGTATTAGCTTACCCCTCTTACACACGGGAATAAGCCGAATCGTATCAATAGGATACAACTGTACAACCCAAGCCGGTCATATTCATTGCCTATTCAAATCATACTGTTTTACTGCTAGAAAACTGTTTACTTCAAATTGTTTAAAAGTGCATAATTCTATTATTATTTTAATTGTCAAATTAGCATGAATTGTACTTTGCTCCCTCCTGACTGGAGATAACATTTTTAGGGAACATCGAGGATGCTGAGCTGTTATACTATACAACAGCTAATATGACCCGGTTCTGTACCCTATTGGAGGACGCAGGACTTGAGGCCGACAAGTCAAACGCTTAACTAGATTTTCTGTTTCTAGATTTGTTGTTTTAGAATTTTGTAATTTGATTTCAGCTTTTAATTCAGTTCTTTCACATTCCAGTTGTACTTATTTCAAATGTTTAATAAAGTTTCATTTCCCGAATTATGAGTCGTGACAAATATAGATGTTGTTGTGGACTACCTGCTAATGGAACAGCTTACTGCCGCCGTCTCAACAACGGTGCAGGCTGGGCATGATCCGGTTCGACCTAATTATTTGGGATCGGTTCGTGACATTTTTAGTGGTGGCCCATGCAGGTCATCAGAACAACAACTTAGGAAAACATACCTAGAAATAATTAGAATACTAGAACATTGATTTGTTACAACATAGGTCCAAATTATATATAAATAAATATTTTGTTTGATTATAGACTGGTAGGCTACCTTGCTTATGTGTGCATCCTAAACCTTCCAGAGAATGGCCATTGACAAGACCAATCCTGCTGGCGATGAGGTGTCATCTCCGGATCATACCCCATCCTCAACCAAGTCCAGGGTTTATTCCCTCGCAGCTGATTGACCGTCCCCATAATGCATCCAGTGAAGTTTTACTACATCGGCGGATCCTACCTCTTCTCAAACTGAGCTGCATTTTCTTGGTGAAGTACCCATTCCTGATGCCACCAGTACCAGCGAACACCTCCCAAATGGTTGCCCTACTTCAAGAAATCCTGGAGTCCTAGAAGGCTCAAGCTGAAGCCCAGCAGGAACAGATGGATATCACGAGAGAAGTCATAAAGAACGTCAATGATGTAGCCTAGCTATCTCCAATCAAGTTGGTGCGGAACCTCACCCTAGGAGGGGTACCCCTGAATCTAGAAAATATTTGGGTCCCATCAAGTACTCTACTTTCCAGCAGTCTTATCGTAAGAGGCTATTGGCTTGTGACTACTGCAAGAGGCTGGTCATCAGGCCGTTAGTTGCCGCAAGAGATTGGGACAATGTTTGGCATGTGGATCCGCTGAACATCGGGTAAAGAACTGTCTCTTATCTCCCCATTATACTGAGCACATATCCCAGCAACACCTGCTACGCCGTAACCTAGGGACTCTCTTCCTATCGAGCAGACCTCCTACATCCATTGTAGGAGGGCATGAGCGAGATCTAGATAAGAAGATGAAGCAGTTGGAGACTGCTCTAAAAGAGCCAAAACCATGAAGATTAGTACCTAGGACTACTGAATAGCATTATCTATTGTTATAAGAAGTTGTAACAGGATGTCCTTAGATCAATCATAATAGTTTTGTTGTAATTCTCCTATGAATAAATTTCTTAGTTACACCTCTATGGCAGATGTTTTCCCTGATAGTCTTCCGGATTACCCCAGATCTAGACATAGAGTTCACTATTAACCTAGTCCCCAGCTTTCCCCTATTTTTTAAAGGATGCTACAGAGTCAACCTGAAGGAGGCCAAGGAGATGAAGGACCAGATCAATGAACTGAAGGTTCGGGATTCATTCGAGACGGAGCTTCATCCTGGGAGCACATGTCATGTGTGTGCCCAAGAAGGACGGAACAGTGCAGATGTACAGACTACCGGGCGCTGAACAATGTCACCATCAAGAACAAGTACCCTTTGTCCTGGATCGATGAACTATTTGCAATTGAGCAGAGCCTGGTGTTTTCGAAGATTAATCTTAGATTGGCTACCATCGGATCAGAGTCAGGAAAGAATATATTCCCAAGACGGCATTCAACACCAAATATGGGCAATTTGAATTCTTGGTTATGTCGTTGGACTGACGAATGCTCCGCAGTATTCATGAACCTCATGAACAAGGTTTCATGAATATCTGGATCAGTGTTTGTTGTCTTCATCGATGACATACTGATCTACTCGAAGACTGAGGAAGAGCATGAAGAGCACCTGAGGAAAGTGCTGAGCACCTTGAGGAATGAGAAGCTCTATGGTAAGCTTTTCAAATGTGAATTCTTTCTAGACAAGGTGGATTTTCTTGGCCATGTGGTCACAGAAGAAGGAATTTCGATGGATCCGAAGTAGATAGCCGCTGTTGAGAAGTGGTCTATCCCGAGCTCAATTGCTGAAATCAGGAGCTTCTTGGGCTTGGCTGGCTACTACCGAAAGTTCGTGAAGGATTTTGCCAGAATTGCTGAGCCGATGACGAAGCTCACTCAGAAGAATGAAGAGTTCATCTAGACGGAAGATTGCCAGGCATCATTTGAGGAGCTGAAGAAGAGACTTACCACTGCACCAATCCTTGCGCTGCCCGCAGGAACTGGTGGTTTCTCAATCTACAGTGATGCCTCAGGAAAAGGACTGGGTTGCGTTCTTCAACAACATGGAAAAGTGATTGGTTATGCATCTAGGCAATTCCGGACTCATGGGAAGAACTATCCCACACATGATCTGGAGCTTACGGCAGTCATCTTTGCTTTGAAGCTATGGAAGCATTATCTATATGGAGAGAGAGTGGAAATATATACAGACCACAAAAGTCTGAAGTATGTTTTCACTCAGAAGGAGCTGAACATGAGGCAAAGAACATGGCTGGAGCTGATGAAGGATTTTGGCATCAATCTACAGTACCTCCCGGGTAAGGCTAATGGGTCGCAGATTCACTTAGTCGATACCCTATGGCGATGTTTTTGACCAAGAAGCGGCACCTGCTAGAGGACATTGAGAAGCTTGGACTGGAGACTACACTGCCTAGAAAAAAGGAGCTGGATGCTGATTCATTGTTGATGAAGTTGCAAGTAAGCTCGAGTCTGATGGACAAAATCAAGGAGACGTAGTTTCAAGACGAGACACTTTGTAAACTTAGAGAGCAAGTGCTGGCAGAAATACTTGAAGGATTCTCAATCGCCAATGACGGAGCGCTGAAGAATGGTACGAGGCTTTGTGTACCAACTAGCGAACTGAGGAACGAACTGATGCAAGAAAAGCACCAGTCGCAGTATTCTATACATCCCGGAGCCAACAAAATGTATCGGGATATGCGTACCATTGCTTGGTGGTTTGGAATGAAGAAAGATGTGGCCAGGTATGTTGCTAGATATTTAATTTGTCAACAAGTGAAGGCTAGCAGACAGAGACCAGCAGGAATATTGCAGCCGCTTGACATCCCGGAATGAAAATGGGAGCACATAACTATAGATTTTGTATCGGGACTGCCTCGATCCCAAGGAGGGAAGGATGCCATTTGGGTTATCGTGGACCGACTGACGAAGTCAGCTCACCTTATCCCCTTCAAGGTTGGTCTATCCACCGAGAAGTTGGCAGCACTGTACATGCGGCACATCTACCGGATTCATGGAGTTCCGATAAGTATTGTGTCTGACAGAGATACTAGATTTACCTCTCACTTTTAGAAGAATTTGCATGACAGTTTGGGAACACAATTGAAGTTCAGCACTGCCCATCACTCCCAGACAGATGGACAATCAGAGAGGACAATCCAGACGCCTGAAGACATACCGAGATTTTACGTCTTGGAGTTTGGAGGGTCATGGGAAGATCATTTGCACTTGGTAGAGTTCTCTTACAACAACAATTACCAAGCCAGCATTGGTATGACCCTATTTGAAGCTCTCTATGGACGTCGTTGTCGTACACCACTTGCATGGGACGACGTAGGAGAAAGAGTACTGCTGGGTCCAGAGATGGTGACTGACGCAGTAGAGAAGGTGAATGCAAGCTCAGGATTGCCCAAGACAGACAGAAGTATTGGGTTGATAGTAGTAGTCGACCAGTAAAGTTTGAAGAAGAAGATAGCATTTCTGTGAAGTTTTTTCCTACCAGAGGAACAATCAGTTTTGACGGAGCTGGAAATTGAGGCCAGGTACATCAGACCATCTGAAGTTTAAGACGAGTTGGAAAAGTAGCGTACCGGTTAGCTCTACCAGCTAATCTTGAGAGAGTGCACAACGTCTTCTACGTGTCACAGCTCAGACGCTAAAATCTGGATCTGAGTCACATTTTGGATAATTCAGAACTGAAGATTGGACTCAACCTTTCAGTGCCAGAGAAACCAGTTGCAAGCGTAGTCAGAGGTGAGAAGGATCAGAATTTGAGCCATCACATAAACTCCTATTTCTTATTTTTTCGTTCTAAACTTGACTGATGCTGCTAAGTTAGCCTAGTTTTGCAAGCTATCTCTTTATCAAGCTTGATCATGACAGTATTTTATTGGGTGCACCCACTAATATTGTCTAATCGGGATCAGTGCATGATGGTCTGATCAACCTCGTGTACTTTGGTTCGCTTTTGTATTTTTTTGCATGGATGATATCATAAATAAAACTTGTCCCTAAACCGTCTCATCCACGACTGCCTTAGAAATTCTTATTGTTGGACCTGAGTTACGGGCGTAGTACCCGTACCTGTTTGATTTGAGTTTATCCAACCCCTAACCCTGCCTTTAATTTCGAGGAAGAAATTTTCTAAGGAGGGAAGATTGTGAAACCCAATTTTCGTAAGTAAATTAATATTAATATTATAATATTATTGCTTATTATTAGTATTATTTGTGAGTTTAAAATAAATTTTGAAAATTAAATATGGCTTTTTGATTTCTGGCCAGACCCAAGCCCGGACCGATTCCCGAACCCAGACCCAGTCCAAATCCTTTTTGAAATCTGATTTGTTGTTAAAAATATATATATATATTATATATATATAATTTTTAAATTCCTTTGGATCTGGTCCAAGTGGACCAGATCTCTCCCCTCACCCACGTATTCCCACGTTCCCCCACCTCTCCTCACTTCAAGCTCCTTCTTTCACTCTCAACATTTTTCCCCAACACCTACAGCCTTTCTTTTCTCCTTATAATTCACGTTCACCAAACCCACCACCACAAAGCTCATCTCTCTCCCTATCCAGAGAACAAACTTCCTCAAACACCCAGCACTCTCTTCCGAGCACCCACTCTCCCTCACAACTTCCCTCGACCCCCTCTCTCGGCCCCCGGACCTCCGGCCTCCTTCCCTCGTCCGCCCGCGCCCCGCCGAGTTCCCCGCCGGCCGAGCCCCGACGCCCCGCCGAGCTCCCGACGGCCCGACCCCAGCGGCGCCCCCTGAGGCCCGTGACCCCGTCCCCGCGCAGACCCGACGCCGGCGCCCGACTCCTCCCTCCGGCCTCCTCCAGCCCTCGCCGCGCCCCGACGACCTTCCCGGCCCGACCCCCGAGCGCCAGCGCCCCTGTGCGCGCGTTTCCCGGCGGACCACCTCCGTCCGTGGCCGCCCCTCCCGGCCAGCGTGACCCCGCAGCTTTCCGTGCCCTTTTCCGGCCCAGCGCTGCCCTCCCCGGGCATGCCCTAGCCGGACTTCAAGTCTGTCCTGCTTTTCGGAGACCCGCAGTTCCGTGGATCTGAGTCCAGCGCTGTCCCGAGTTTCCCAGCTTCTGTCCGGCAGAGTTTCGGGTTTTTTCGTTGCAATTCGGATCCCTTTATTTCTATAAACTTGTATCTGAGAGCTCTAGCCGAGCAACCCAAGGTATAACCCCTGTCCCGTCCCATTTTCATTTTTGTCTGTGATGAGATTGGTCCCCGATCCCCTCCCGAGAATTCGGTTTTTAGCGACGTCGTAGTTTCGGAACGTTCGGAAATGGTTTTCTGGATAATTTTATTTTTCGGACATATTTTCGATATTGTGCTGTGACGTTTCTGGTTGGGTTCGGACTTTCGAATTCGTTTCGGGTCGTTCCGAATAATTTTGGAAAATGGTTGTGGTTATTTTGATATATATATTGGGATTCCCTGGTTTGGGATTTTGCAGGAAAATATTGGCATACTTTCCCAGTTTTTGGGTTGACCAAAAATAGAGAAAATGCTGCCGAATTTTCCCGTAAAATTTAATTATATTTTAAAAATGATTTTAAAATGGATTTCGAAAAATATTAATATTTTGGTTTTTGGGCGACGACCGTATTGGTCAATGGGCCCCGGCTAAGTGCAAACGAAACCGGCCTCGCCCGGACGTTGAGACATTAGCCTAAATGACGATTGGACCATATCTGAGACTCATTAAATATTTACTTTATTTTTTTATCATTTAATTTATTCATAATTAATATAGGAAGATTTAGAACTAACGACCATTTTGTCTTATTTCAATTTATGTAAATAAATTGTAATGGGCATAAGCCCAGCTGGTTATTGGCTCTGTGACTTGTAATTTGGTAGCGTAGGATTTTCTGTTATTTACTGGTTTTGCAAGTTTTTGTAGCGTACGCGTAAAACGAAATATATAAATTTTCATATAAAAATAATAAAGTTTTATCACATAAAATTTACAAGTTTTAAGATTAAACAACGATCATGTATTTCTCATTAAAATAAGAAATGTAGTTTTATTTATAATTACGAAAATACAAAGTTTTAATCAAATTAATTTGCTATCGACGAGTTTTCCAAAATACCAGTTTAAAACGATCTTTCCCTCATTATTAATTCAACGCACCAATAATCGTGCTTTTTTGTTCGTGCTTTGTTAATAAAGAATTAAAATTGATTAGGACACAATTAGAGATTTCAACTAGCGTAGTTAGATTGGTAACCCTGGATTCTGAGTCAATTTCTCGAATGTAGGAATTCGAGGACGATCCTAAATTCCCATCTCGAAGTCTCCAACTTTCCAGTCCAGTTCATTTGAGGCAAGTACATTTTGTGTTAGTTTACAATTATTTAGTAATCGTTTTAATGCAAGTTTAAACCACGATGCAACACGGAACTCTCTCTGAAAGCACTGACTGTAACTACTGTAACTGTTTGGGGACTGGGGGAGTAGTGTAATGATTATGACCACATCCAAAACAATAACTTAGGCCAGTATTAGCTTACCCATCTTACACACGGGGATAAGCCGAATCGTATCAATAGGATAAACTGTACAACCCAAGCGGTCATATTCATTGCCTATTCAAATCACACTGTTTTACTGCTAGAAAACTGTTTACTTCAAATTGTTTAAAAGTGCATAATTTATTATTATTTTAATTATCAAATTAGCATGAATTGTACTTTGCTCCCTCCTGACTGGAGACAACATTTTTAGGGAACATCGAGGATGCTGAGCTGTATACTATACAACAACTAATATGACCCGGTTCTGTACCCTGTTGGAGGACGCAGGACTTGAGGCCGGTAAGCCGAACGCTTAGCTAGATTTTCTGTTTCTAGATTTGTTGTTTTAGAATTTTGTAATTTGATTTCAGCTTTTAATTCAGTTCTTTCACATTCCAGTTGTACTTATTTCAAATGTTTAATAAAGTTTCGTTTCCCGAATTTTGAGTTGTGACAAATATAGATGTTGTTGTGGATTACCTGCTAATGGAACAGCTTACTGCCGCCGTCTCAACAACGGTGCAGGCTGGACATGATCCGGTTAGACCCAATTATTTGGGATCGGGTCGTGACAATTGTTCTCCCCCCTGACTCCATTCTTCGGTCTCTCGTTCGATCTATTTGATTTGCATCTTGCTTGATTCCTCTCTACCGTAAATTCTTATTTTCGTGCTTAACGACAGCTAGGAAGATGACTACACTAGTATAGTTCATAGGTCAAATACATGGTTAGAAGGATTACATTGGCAAGTAGTATGCATTAAAATTCATATTTGAGTCATAAAGGCAAGTTTACTTTAAGGATTGAGGAACCCTATGATCTTAAGGTTTAGCTAATTCCAAGTTGGGTAGTAGCATAATACCGCCTTCGAAGGATAGTTGGAATTTTATTTTGATATTACAAGGTGGTATACACAAGAGGATAGGTAGATCGAGAAAACAATTTTTGATTTATGATTTTTAAAATTGTGAAATAGTTATGATTTATTGGAATATGAAATCGATTTGAGAAATATCTTAAAGTTTTAAATTGTGACGCATGATTTACGGTTAAGTTTAAGTTTGGATTGTAATATGCTAAAGTTTATCTCAAAATTATTAAAGAGTTTTAAATTATAAGTTATGATTTTTGTAAATGACTAGAGAATATGGAAGCGTAGTGAAAAAAATAATAAGGGAGAGTTTAAGGTTTTAAATTAAGTCGTACGATGCACGATTGATAAAAGTATTAAATTTTGAGTTTGAAGAGATGATAGTAAAAATTTTGGTTTAAATATTTTGGAAGATATGAAATCGACCTTGAAGGAAAAAAAAAATCAAATTTTAAATTGTGTCATATGATCTATGATTTATAAAGTTATTTAGATTTCGAGTTTAAAGCCTTGATTATGGATATTTAAATTTTTGTAAAAAAAAGTATATTCAATTTGCGATATACAAGGATTATTTTGAGATTGATTAGAGACTTAAAATTTTTTATTAAACTTGACAGCCTAAGTTGATTAGAAATTTTGGTGGAAGATCTTGAGAATTTTATTGAGAAATTTCTGAGGGACTTGAAATTTTAGATTAGATATATAATTGGTAGTGGACCAAGAAACAAGCAAGGTCACCCTAATGAGATAGAAGTATTCCACATTAAGTTGTCATACCACCTATGATTATGATATTGCATATACACAAGTATAGTTAATCATCTACCAAAACCATGTAACTATATCTCAAACTTGACTTACTCGACCTTCCCTCAAATCTAAAACTTTTATCATATCCTTCTAATCATTTGAAATTTGAAAAGGATTAGACCATTCCTTGATCGTGGAGACTATCTTCTCTCTAGAAACTGTATCCCTAACTAATTTTACCTTGATCTACGAAATTTTCTTAATTATCCTTATTTCATGCTTTAACATTTTTATTTTGTGCATTAATGAAAACCCACTTTCTATTTTTGATCATTTGGTGTCCCTTATCGTGACTTTGATATATATTTGGAGCACAACACTAGACTTTTACTTCCAACAAATTTTATATACAAGACCTAAACGAACCCACCTTCATGTAGACATATCATGCCCCACTAAAACACTCCCTCTTGTGCTCTATTTTTGTGATGCAACTTTCGAGTCAAATTGACTATCGATGACCCCTACCATAATAACATTGTCCTTTCCGAGTTTAGTTAGGAATCCAACCTCGACTCAAAACTTTCGACCCAAATTATGCTTGTGATCTACTTAATTCCTTACATGCTTACTTTGTGTTTTATCTTGACTGCTAACCCTCGTCCTTTTATTTTCATGCTTTATCTTGATTTATTTAGACCCATAACACCATTTTACTCTCCATGCAATATTAGCAACCCTTACTTCTCTTCCTTCCAATTAAATTATTTTACTCATATTTCACTATGATTCCTCCATGGTTTATGCAACTATGTTCATTTTCCTTGTTCTAAGATGAATTTGATCATGACATCCTACGGTTAGAAAAAGAAGAGTAGTGGTATAATTGAATAAGACGATTGAATATGCATAAGTTAAATCTTGCGGTAAAACCTATGAGGCAGAGAATATTTTATGATCAAGGGAGAGTAGATTCTTGTTCGATAAATTAGTTCTTTATTTTACGAGATGATAAATGGAGCGTTCGAAGAATTCAAGAGGGGTATAATACCTAAAAATTAATTCAGAATTTAACTATGTGAGGATTGTAAATATAAAGGTCATATCAATGTGAGATTGGTTTTACTCTTGACTAAACTAAGTGAAGAAACTTTTTAAGGAAGTTTTGCAAGAGGAAACTAGTTTGAAAGAAAATATGTAGGAAGAAGAGTATTAGAGATTTATTGAATTGGAAGTTTAGACTTATCAAAATCCTACGATTATGGATATAATTTTCTATCGAAGTAACCTTGATTATCTTCGACTAAATTGAGTAAGGGTTGACTAAATTATTTTGGAAAATTTTGAAAGACGAGATTTGGTTTGAGGAAAAATATTTGCTAGAGATTGATTAAATCCAAAACTTTAAATTAAAGGCGTTCTATTAGGAGATATCGAAGGTATATATGGGTTGACATCTAATATTTTGTTCATAAATCTCAATTTAGGAAACTGTGTTTTGCAAAAAAAATTAGTTCGATGGAATATCAATTGGGAGAGAAATAATTTTTAAAGATTAGTGATAAAAGGATAATGGCGATTCAAAGAGTTAACGAAATTGAAAACCATAAGTGACTCGAAACTAACGAGCTCATAATCGGGATTTGAGATAAGAAAGTTGTTACCCATTGACAAGGTTGCAAGTTTAATGTTAGCATTGATTAATCTAAACACTCATAGGTTGTCATGCATTGACCATCTTCGAGCTGTTGATTTTATTCGACTAGAACTATCTAAATTACCCATTTCCCCATCTTATGCCTTGAACTCTTCGCCCGAGAATTTAAATTATGATTTTACCGACTAAACTATTTCCACCCCCTTCGCCCTACCTACCCTAATTACTCCTAAATTTCGAGGACGAAATTCTTATAAGTTGGGTAGGATGTAAAACCCCTAAATTTATACTACGATTTTTTTATAAATTTGGTATCGATTTTTTTGTAATTGTACGTCGCGTACGAGTTCGCATTTTCGTATTTGTACGTCGCGTACAAAATTACAAGCTGATATATTTTTACAAATATTTTATTAAAAGATATTTAAATAAGTATTAATATTTGAATTATTGCGTCGCGTCGAATTTTGGCAAACGTTATTTATTTAATGTAAAAAAAATAATATTTTACAAATGTAAGTGATAAGTTAGAAAATTTTTTATGTAAATATATTTTGTGTGCGAGTGACATGAAATGTCCACTTGATTTTACGAAAACTAATTCAAATTAGTTTAATTATTTATCCAAAATATTTCCAATATTTAAGTAATTATCATGATTTTTGAAATTTAATATTATTATATTTTAATATTTGCGAAAAAGATATCCAAAATTTAGTTTAATTGAATACTTGATTAAATATGATAATTTTGATTGGAAAAGATAAATTGGATTTATCGGTTTTATCTTAAAATATCTTTTGGATTTTATCTATATTAATTTGGATAGAATCGAATAAAGGGGTGATTATCCACATGGGAATTTAAATCATCCCAATTCCTTATCCAATTAGGATCCCACCTCCTATATAAGGAGAGATCCCCTTATTCTTTTCCCCATCAATCCCACAACCCAAGTGTCAGGTGCATCATGTCGGTACCTTATTCTCATCCACTATGTTTTTACATTACAAATACAAATATGTTCTCCGTCGTGTCCGACCCCAACATCCTTCCAAGCCCCATACGGCCACCACTTCTTCCCACCCCGACTCCGCCATGACCACCGCTTCTACTGCCATCACAACCACCACCAGCCTACCACCAACATCCCCGTAACGTCTGTCGTCCTGGCCACAGACCCCTTCCCGGCTACCCCGATAGCATCTCCGTCATCACCACCGCCTTAACTTTTCTGTGTGCCACCCCTCTTTCATCTGTCGATCCCGAACTCCCCATCAACACAACCAACAACCGAAACTCCCTCCGACCTTGCCTTTCCGACACCACCAAACTCACCACGCCCCCCATCATCGACAGACCACCATCACCACAACCACCCCCAAATCTGAACATCCAAACCCACAAGAGAAAGCAAGAAAACCTCACATCGACGAAATCCTTTGCCGCATCCTCGCCGTAGCCGCCCGTGGCCGCAACTGCGCCACCGACCAGAGCCGGCGTCGCCCAAACCCGTGCGGTCGCTGTCGCCGTGCCACGCCGGAGCTCCCATCAGCGCCGACCTCTGGCACATCCCCCGCCACATCGTCTGGCCGCTCTAGCGCCCGGAGCAGCGCCACCATCACAAGCGACCCTGTCATCGGTGCGATCCTCCGCAAGGAGCGCTGTGCGCAGTCCCGAACTCCGTCGGCGCGATCCTTCGCAGGGAGCGCTGTGTGCAGCCCTGGACTCTGCTTTCGCCACTAACACAGTGAATCCCCTCACGACTTATGCTTCCGTTTTTGTCCCCCTCACCTCCGACGTGGTCCCCGCGAGCACTCCAGCCGCACGACAAGCCGCACCCTTCCATCTCCTCATTGCCGTAGCCGCGCACCGCCCTGACGAGCACCACGTGCCGAACCCATCCCCGCGGGTGAACCCCCTATAACCGCCGTACCTTGGGTCGGCTGCCTCCGCTGTGTTTCTGCGGGCATCGTCGTGTCTCCACCGCTCCTCGGATGGGCACCACCCCGGAGTCGACGGTCACATCGACTGGTACTCGATCCCTCTCCCTCTTTCTTCCTTTCTACAACTCTCTTTCTCTCTCTCACTCTCTTTTAACCCATTATTCATAAGTATATTTTCAATTGCTTACAGAGAACAGCTGTTCTCATATGAGAACAGTAGTCAATGTTAGTTTATTATATTAGATACATATGTTTAATGGTTATAATTTACTATGAATAGAAATACTTTTATTATTATAATATTATTGTTATTACTACTGTTATTATTATTATTTTGTTGTCTTGCTAATATTATTACTTGCATTATTATTATTATTTTAGAAAATTTTACAAATATTTTCTAGCTAATTTCAAAGTAAATTTTTGACTCTAAAATTTTTTCTCGAATTATATGTATAAATATATTTGACAAGTTACAGTTTTGGCCTAAATAACTCCTTATTATTTTTTACTTAAATATCTTCATATATGAAATATAGTTTCTACTAAAATCATACCTTTCCAAACTCTGGATCTTTAGCCTAAAAAGATTTTTCATTTTTCCTTCACATATTTTACTAATAAAATACAGTTTTCAAGATATTAAAAATAATTTCTAAACATAGTACACATACTTCTCTCTATAAATTCTCATCTGGTGCTAAGCCTTGATCATGACTGATCACATCTTCTATTTTCTCGTAAAATTTGGACTCTTACACATCGATCTTGGCTATTGGACAAAACGGAAACATGTTAGAACATTGCACCACACCAGGTGACACACCAGGCAAGATAACTTTCCATAATTTACTGTTTATAATTAGTCTGTATTTTATTTATTGCATATCACTGTGTATTTATTTCCAGTTCTTTTAGCTGTACCGTTACAGTTCTTGATTTACTGCCTGCTCAGTGATATTAGATGTACCTTGTTATTATCCTTTAATTGCATATGGCTCTAGAGTTATGGGACTACCACCTGTAGTATGTTACATAAACCTTGACACAGTTGTACCACGAGTATGTGTGAGTGAGTAGCATGTAGAGGTCCTTCCGTGTTGGCTGATCATCCGTGCGCATGCGTTAGGGCTAACTGCTAATAGAGGCATGTTAGGAGACTTAGCAGTTAGTAGAGGTACATGATCGCGGATGCGACTTGATAGGTACATTGGATGGGGAGAACAATACCTGACGTATGGGCTTCTTTGCCCTTCCCTGCTTATCTGTGCGCTCCTTCGGAGACGCAGGCTCCAGGTGCCCTCTGACGTTTTTCAGAGCGTTATGGACGTACCCCCTTGCACATGATGCCCTCTGACGATCTTCGGACGTTACGGACGTAGGCCCCTGGTGCCCTATATGGGAACTGTCGATCTCATTTACAGCCAGGGCTCATGCGTCGAAAGGATTGCTTCTCAACTGTATGTTCACTTTAGTATAGTTAGGTTACCTTATTGAGGTCCTGTTACTTGCTTTTTGTCACCCTCATTTCCCCGTATTTCGTTATGCTCGTATTTGATTTTGGCACGTATTTTATTTTCCTGGACATGTGGTCTTTTGATTCTTGTAAACAGGTTTTAACCATGGCTTGGTTTTATTTTGTGGAGAATGTTTGGTTTGGTTTGGTTCAACATGCATGGAACACCATAAGCCTACACTCCACCCCCATTCCACCACAACACCCTCATTATAACCCACCTACTTCTCTCTCCTCCATAATTTCTTCATTAATTTCTTCTTCTTCTTCTTCCTCCACCCACACCTATAGGCAAGTGCATCTTGCCATTAAATAAGCACCACATTTTATTTGTTCATTAGCTAGATTAGGACATGGAGAACAACATTAGAACTTGGAATTTTGTGATTTGGAGTCTCCATTGTTCTAGATCTAAGTTTTAGTTATTTTCGGAATTTCTTGGTTTTGATCTATTAAACTTTGATTTTAGCTTGTTTGATGCTTCCATGTGGAAGAGAATTCAATTTTACTCAAGTTAGAACTTTGAAAATCTAAATTTGGTTTTGATTTGGCTAAGTTGTGAAGATTTGAACTTGGTGTTCTTGGTGTTCTTGAGAGTTCAGCCATGGTGGAGCTCTCGGCCACTGCTTTTTAGCACCTGGCCGATTGCGCACTATTCCCTGGCCTGCGCTCTTTAGTGCAAGGCCATTTGCGCACCCTGACCTGTGCTCTTTAGCGCATGGCCATTTGCGCAAGATCCTTGGCCAGTGCTTTGCGCTGCGCTGGATTGCGCTGGCGCAGGCCAGCCATGCGCAAGCCAGCCATGCGCAAAGTAACCCCTGCGCAATCAACCATTGTGCAATCCATCTCTGCGCCACCAACTCCTGCGCAGTTTACTCCTGCGCAGTCTACCTTCTGCGCAATCCATCTGTGCGCCATCTGCCCCTGCGTACTTGGCACCCTGCGCAGTTGGTACCCTGCGCAGCTCACCCTGCGCACTTGGCACCCTACGCAGTATATACCCTGCACAACCTACTTGTCTATGATGAATTTGTTATTTCTTGATCTTGGCTCTTCTTGTCCTATTTATATTAGTATTTTATTAGGTATTTTACGCCCATTCCTTACGCCTTTTGTCATGAACTTGATTTTACTTATCATGTTTGGAATGACTATTGTACATAGCATGGTATGGCAAGGAACTAGTATAACATGACAGTGACCCGTAGTGGTGCACTCCCGACATGACCAACCTGACATGATAGTGGCCCGTCGTGGCGCACTCCTAACAAGTACCCTGACATGATTTATCTTGATAACTTGATAGTGGCCCGTGGCAGCGCACTCTTGACTTGACTTGACTTGATAACTTGACTTGACTTGCCTTGACACCGTGGGTGTTCCTGCTTGCTTGTTTGCACAATCCACTTATCTTGTCTTGCATCATGTCTAGGACGTGACTTCCTGGGTACCACGGCCAGGGACTCGCACTAAATTGGATTAGGCTAATGATTAGATCAAACTAGAACATGGAGAATTCCCAGTCACAGGCAGTCTCGTTATCTGGGCGCTTTAATGGACTTGTAGCTTGCCGACGAGTAGAGCACATTTCCAGCACACTGTCATGTGTTGCACCCTCTAAGTCACCTAAGGGTATATCGTTTCCTGGGCGATGTACCCAACTATAACTCTCAACCCGCGGAAGGATAACTGGATGGTCTGCAGGGCTTGGGACTGGGAGTTTCTCACTCGCATCTTGTTAGTAATTAAGGCTTGTGATAACCCTAGTTAGTTAAAGTAGTAAGCCGTAGTATTTGCTTGGCCGATTGTGAATGAATGGTGTCCAGCCTTGTCTAAGTCTTGTCTAGATCCAGTACCTGCTATCTCTTGATCATGATTGTTTTACTTATCTCTAACGATAAATGGGTAGAGACAGCAAGCTATTCAGGCGAAGGGTTACAATCCCGGTCCTTGTTTGGTTTAAGGATTGTAACCTGGCTCCCGGAATGGTTCCACGTCCCTAGTCGTTTATCGCCCTGTGTACTTTACTACTTGTACTTTCTTTTATTCTTATGTTCTGATATGCTGGCTTTTGTTCTTATTTGTGGCCTCCTTTGTGGCACTTGCTCTTTCTGGGGTTTGACCCAGCTGGTTTTGTGTGGCCAGATTTCGGAGCAGCTCCCGAGGATCTACCGAGTTTCCAGCCCAATGGTGACAACTAGACGGAACCCGGGCCAAGAGTGGGTTTTCCTTTTTTTGTTTCACCACACTTATATATAAATTTATTCTTTTGAGGCATTTAGCCGACGAGCACCTGTTAGCTCGATGCACATTTACTTATTGTCTGCCTACGGGCTGTAAACATGATTAACAAATCCTAGGGTTGATCATGTATGACTGAACTCTTGCTAGTCCTATCATTTTGTACGACTAGCTTCATGATCATCCAATATGTAATATTTGGGACGCCTTATAATATATATTTGATGCTCTAACATCTTGTACTCTGTTAATTGCTTGAGATTGAGACAATAGGCTTGACCTTAAGAGACTGCTGGCTTGTAGTAAACCCTCATATCTAGACAGCCGTGACCGTATAGTTGAGATGTATTCTATTTCAATATACGTAGCTGGCTGTGTCTGCCCCCGCTCTCCAGTATTCTGGTTCTGGGGCGTGACACGGTTTAAGTGGTGGCCCATGCAGGTCTTGTCAATCAAGAAATGTGAGGGTTTACCGAATAAATGTCTCAATCAATATTCGCCCTTGATCTCTGCTCGTATCTTCAAATCCCTGAGATTCTTGACCTGATCACATGCTTGTATCATTGATCTATCCTGGTCCTTTCCTTATTGTTCCCTATGTCGTCTTCTTCAGCGGCATTACTCCCGGACCTGCCAACCAGCCAGAGGAAGCTCGACAAGCACCCCAACGCCAGGAAGATCAAGCTCAGCACTCTGGAGTAGCCTCCAGAGTTATGCTTTCCGGAGGCTCAGTACCTTCAGTTCAGGCAGCTCCGCCCGTTCAACCAGCTAGACAGGATGAGGGACCTTTGGTAGGGCTTATCAGAGAACTGCTTGCATCCCAAGATCGTCGAGGCGACGCCTTGCACCAGGAAGTTCATGATGCACTAAACCGAGGAGGTCCCCAAGGGAACCAGGCGGCCAACAGTTTCAAGCGCTTGAACCCTCCCTTCTTTGACGGCAGTGAAGATGCGATTGCCGCGGACGCTTGGCTTCAGGATATCGAGGTGGTTCTAGAAGCAGCTAGGACACCTGAGAATGAGAAGGTGGCCGTGGTACGGCTACAGTTGTTAGACTTGGCTCGCGATTGGTGGGCGGCTCAGGCCATGGGATTAGCAACACCAGTCACTTGGGCGACGTTCAGAGAGAGATTCCAGACAAAGTACTTCGATGCGGTGGCACGGTACGACCTGCAGACCCGGTTCACCAACTTGAAGCAAGGAGGTAGGACGGTCGATGGCTATGCGACCGAGTTTTCCAGGCTGAGTAGGTTCGCCCCACCTTGGTGGCAACCGAGTTCGATAGGGCTCAGCGGTCCCAGCAAGGGCTGCATTTAGAGATATTATTGGCGGTGGAGCAGTTCGAGCACCAGACGTTCGATGCAGTGTTGAAGGCAGCAAGGAGATATGAGTATACCTCCCGGAGAATTGTGGACAGGACCGGAGGCAGGAAGCGGTCCACAACCAGATGCACCAATCTTCAGCTCCAGCCCCGGCAGCTAGGGGTAAACCATTGGAACTCCGAGGCGGGCGGCCTCAGTGACGTCGGTTCAGCATTCAACCCCGACGTACCCGCAGCAGCAGAAACAGAAGCAGTCTTCCGCGATGGGATGTTCTCATTGCGGGAAGTCGGGCCATGTAGTGGCAGAGTGTCGTAGGGCACAGGGATTGTGCCTGGCTTGTGGAGGAGCAGACCACCAGATAGGGACCTGCCCGAATAGGGGAGGTCCATCATCATCCAACCTTTCTAGTTCTTCGGTGAGAGGACCAGCCCCAGCTCCAGTTCAGCAGCAGCAGCAGTACCCGAGGCCATGTTGCCTCAGGCCCAGGCCTTTCATCAGCAGAACCAGCAGCAGATCACCCAGGCTCCAGCACAGAACCGACAGAGGGGTTTCCAGCAGAGGGGACCCGCAGCTAGAGGTCAGGCTATGATGATGACCATGGAAGAAGAAGTTGCACCAGGTGAGGTAGTGGCAGGTACTATTCTCGTCAACACTTTTCCAGCATCTGTATTATTTGATTCTGGTGCATCGCATTCATTCATGTCTGTACGATTCGCGACACGGATAGGATTGGAGCCCGAGTCATTATCAGTGAGGCTCAATATACTTACTGGTAATGGTCTTGTGGGAGATCGAGTATTTTCCTCGTGTCGGATCGTAGTTAGCGGTAGAGAGTTCCCCGCTAGGCTCATAGAGTTCCCTATGGCAGACTATGATGTAGTCCTAGGCATGGATTGGTTGAGGAACTATTATGCTAGGATAGACTGCCATGCTGGCAGAGTTGTCTTTAGTATTCCCGGAGAGCCAGAGTTTTCATTTTCTAGAGGCGCAGTAGAGCCATCTCCTCCAGTATTACGGATGGCAGTAGCAGCAGTGCAGTTGCCCGAGTAGTTGAAGAGTTTCCAGATGTCTTCCCAGAGGAACTTCCAGGGATGCCACCAGAGCGGAAGATCGAGTTTACCATCGACTTGATTCCCGGGATAGCACCAGTATCAGAGCGAGTCTACAGAATGGCGCCTTCAGAGTTGGAGATTTTGTACAAGATGATTGAAGAACTCAGAACCAAGGGATTCATTCGTGCTAGTGGATCGCCTTGGGGAGCCCCGATGCTTCTTGTGAAAAAGAAGGATGGTACGTCCAGGTTATGTGTAGATTATCGTACCTTGAACTCAGTGACAATTAAGAACAGATACCCTCTCCCGAGGATAGATGATTTGTTTGATCAACTCAAGGGGGCTTCAGTTTTCTCGAAGATAGACTTGCGGTCAGGATACCACCAGATCAGGGTCAGAGAGCAGGACATCCCAAAGACGGCGTTCAGATCTAGGTACGGGCATTGGGAGTTTCTAGTTATGCCCTTTGGAGCGACCAATACGCCGGTAGTGTTCATGGACCTCATGAACCGTATTTTTATGCCTTACTTGGATCAGTTTGTGATAGTGTTTCTTGATGACATCCTGGTCTACAGCAAGAGTGGAGCAGAGCATGAGCAGCATCTCCGTGTGGTTCTTCAGATTCTCAGAGAGCATCATTGTATGCCAAGTTCAGTAAATACGAGTTCTGGCTCGATCGCATTTCGTACTTGGGTCACATCATTACCAGAGAAGGAGTGGAAGTGGATCCCCAGAAGATTGTGGCTATCGAGGCATGGCCAGTACCCAGCTCAGTGGCAGAAGTTCGCAGCTTTTTGGATTGGCCGGCTACTACCGGCGGTTTGTCTCTGATTTTGCAAGGATTTCAGCGCCGATGACCCAGTTGACCCGCAAGGATGTGCCGTTCGTTTGGACAGCAGAATGTCAGGAATCATTTGAGAAGTTGAAGCGAGGTTTGATAACGGCTCCCATTCTCACCCTTCCAGATAGGAGGAGGATTCACAGTTATTGTGACGCTTCAGGTAGAGGATTGGGATGTGTTTTGATGCAGCATGGAAGGTAATTGCTTATGCGTCACGTCAACTCCGTGATCATGAGAAGAATTACCCGACCCACGACTTGGAGCTGGCAGCAGTAGTGTTTGCACTTAAGTTGTGGAGACACTACTTGTACGGAGACAGAGTGGAGATATTTACTGATCATAAGAGCCTGAAGTATGTTTTCACCCAGAAGGATCTTAATATGCGGCAGAGAAGATGGCTCGAGCTACTGGTGGACTACGATGTGGATTTGCAGTATCATCCAGGGAAGGCTAACGTTGTAGCAGATGCTTTGAGCCGGAGAGCCGGAGTTTATTTCTTGACGGCACAACCAGAGCTATTGGCAGATCTTCAGAAGATGGGAATTGAAGTGATTCTTCCTTCCAATGTGGCCTTGATGGCCAGCCTACAGATTCAGTCCACCATAGTTGAGAGGATCCGGACAGCACAGTTAACAGATTCCAAGATTCAGCGTCTCAGAGCAGAGTGCGAGGCAGGGAGAAGGCCAGAGTTATGTATTCATAAGGATGGTACACTTCGACATGGCACGCGTCTTTGTGTACCCAGTGGAGATATCAGACAGGAAGTCATGGCAGAGGCTCACAGTTCGCAGTATTCCATCCACCCAGGCAGCACGAAGATGTACAGAGATATTCGTCAACACTTTTGGTGGAATGGTATGAAGAGAGGATAGCCCGGTATGTCTCTCGATGTTTGGTTTGCCAACAAGTCAGGCTGAACATCAGAGGCCAGCTGGACTTCTTCAACCTTTACCGATCCCAGAATGGAAATGGGAACACATTACCATGGATTTCGTGACTGGGTTACCCAGATCTCCGGCAGGCAGAGATGCTATTTGGGTCATTGTGGACAGGCTTACCAAGGTGGCACACTTTCTTCCATTTAGAGTTGGACAGTCGACGGCGCAGCTAGAGATGTATCTCAGGCAGATCGTCCGACTTCGCGGAGTGAGTGCCAGTCAGTATAGTATCGGACAGGGATACGAGATTCACATCACACTTCTGGCGCAGTCTTCATCAAAGTTTGGGGACTCGTCTCAAGTTCAGCTCCGCATATCATCCGCAGACAGATGGGCAGTCAGAGCGTACTATACAAACTCTCGAAGATATGTTGCGGTCATGTACCCTTGACTTTGGTGGTTCATGGAAGGATCACCTGTACCTGGTGGAATTCTCGTACAATAATAGTTTCCAGGCTAGTATCCAGATGGCACCCTTCGAGGCTCTGTATGGCAGGAAATGCAGATCTCCGTTAGCATGGGACGATATCGGAGAGAGGCAGATGCTCGGTCCAGAACTGATTTCTCAGACGGTTGAAGGGTTAGGAGAGTCAGAGATCACCTCCGAGTTGCTCAGGACCGCCAGCGCCATTGGGCCGATGCTCATCGGCGTCCCTTAGAATTTGCCGTCGTCGGGACCATGTTTCTTAGGATCTCGCCTACCCGCGGCGTCATTCGTTTTGGCGTACGGGGAAAGCTTAGTCCTAGGTATATAGGGCCGTTCGATATTCTGGAGCGAGTAGGCGATGTGTCTTATCGTCTCGCTCTTCCACCGTCGTTAAGTGAGGTACATGATGTATTCCATGTGTCCCAATTAAGACGGTACATCCCGGACCCGAGCCATATCCTAGATCATTCGGAATTGGTTGTTGGTACCAACCTTTCGTATGAGGAGAGGCCCGTGTCTATATTGGACCGGAGAGAAAAGACGCTCAAGAACAAGACTATTAACTTAGTCCGTGTTGCTTGGGGTCATCACTCTCTAGGTGAGTCAACGTGGGAGCGTGAGGACGACATCCGATCGCGATATCCCTACCTGTTTGACTCGTAAGGTATAATGTCTTTCTTATGCCTTACGCTTTCCCTTCCTTGCTTGCATTGTATGATTGTATGATTGAACTGCTTAGTGTAGCTTGTCTGTGCTTAGTATAGCTTGTCGTGGCAATCTCTAGCTCCTTGATTAAATTCCGAGGACGGAATTCTTTGAAGGTGGGTAGAGTTGTCACCCTCATTTCCCCGTATTTCGTATTATGCTCGTATTTGATTTTGGCACGTATTTTATTTTCCTGGACATGTGGTCTTTTGATTCTTGTAAACAGGTTTTAACCATGGCTTGGTTTTATTTTATGGAGAATGTTTGGTTTGGTTTGGTTCAACATGCATGGAACACCATAAGCCTACACTCCACCCCCATTCCACCACAACACCCTCATTATAACCCACCTACTTCTCTCTCCTCCATAATTTCTTCATTAATTTCTTCTTCTTCTTCTTCCTCCACCCACACCTATAGGCAAGTGCATCTTGCCATTAAATAAGCACCACATTTTATTTGTTCATTAGCTAGATTAGGACATGGAGAACAACATTAGAACTTGGAATTTTGTGATTTGGAGTCTCCATTGTTCTAGATCTAAGTTTTAGTTATTTTCGGAATTCCTTGGTTTTGATATTAAACTTTGATTTTAGCTTGTTTTGATGCTTCCATGTGGAAGAGAATTCAATTTTACTCAAGTTAGAACTTTGAAAATCTAAATTTGGTTTTGATTTGGCTAAGTTGTGAAGATTTGAACTTGGTGTTCTTGGTGTTCTTGAGAGTTCAGCCATGGTGGAGCTCTCGGCCACTGCTTTTTAGCACCTGGCCGATTGCGCACTATTCCCTGGCCTGCGCTCTTTAGTGCAAGGCCATTTGCGCACCCTGACCTGTGCTCTTTAGCGCATGGCCATTTGCGCAAGATCCTTGGCCAGTGCTTTGCGCTGCGCTGGATTGCGCTGGCGCAGGCCAGCCATGCGCAAGCCAGCCATGCGCAAAGTAACCCCTGCGCAATCAACCATTGCGCAATCCATCTCTGCGCCACCAACTCCTGCGCAGTTTACTCCTGCGCAGTCTACCTTCTGCGCAATCCATCTGTGCGCCATCTGCCCCTGCGCACTTGGCACCCTGCGCAGTTGGTACCCTGCGCAGCTCACCCTGCGCACTTGGCACCCTGCGCAGTATATACCCTGCACAACCTACTTGTCTATGATGAATTTGTTATTTCTTGATCTTGGCTCTTCTATTGTCCTATTTTATATTAGTATTTTATTAGGTATTTTACGCCCATTTTATATTCTTACGCCTTTTGTCATGAACTTGATTTTACTTATCATGTTTGGAATGACTATTGTACATAGCATGGTATGGCAAGGAACTAGTATAACATGACAGTGACCCGTAGTGGTGCACTCCCGACATGACCAACCTGACATGATAGTGGCCCGTCGTGGCGCACTCCTAACAAGTACCCTGACATGATTTATCTTGATAACTTGATAGTGGCCCGTGGCGGCGCACTCTTGACTTGACTTGACTTGATAACTTGACTTGACTTGCCTTGACACCGTGGGTGTTCCTGCTTGCTTGTTTGCACAATCCACTTGTCTTGTCTTGCATCATGTCTAGGACGTGACTTCCTGGGTACCACGGCCAGGGACTCGCACTAAATTGGATTAGGCTAATGATTAGATCAAACTAGAACATGGAGAATTCCCAGTCACAGGCAGTCTCGTTATCTGGGCGCTTTAATGGACTTGTAGCTTGCCGACGAGTAGAGCACATTTCCAGCACACTGTCATGTGTTGCACCCTCTAAGTCACCTAAGGGTATATCGTTTCCTGGGCGATGTACCCAACTATAACTCTCAACCCGCGGAAGGATAACTGGATGGTCTGCAGGGCTTGGGACTGGGAGTTTCTCACTCGCATCTTGTTAGTAATTAAGGCTTGTGATAACCCTAGTTAGTTAAAGTAGTAAGCCGTAGTATTTGCTTGGCCGATTGTGAATGAATGGTGTCCAGCCTTGTCTAAGTCTTGTCTAGATCCAGTACCTGCTATCTCTTGATCATGATTGTTTTACTTATCTCTAACGATAAATGGGTAGAGACAGCGAGCTATTCAGGCGAAGGGTTACAATCCCGGTCCTTGTTTGGTTTAAGGATTGTAACCTGGCTCCCGGAATGGTTCCACGTCCCTAGTCGTTTATCGCCCTGTGTACTTTACTACTTGTACTTTCTTTTATTCTTATGTTCTGATATGCTGGCTTTTGTTCTTATTTGTGGCCTCCTTTGTGGCACTTGCTCTTTCTGGGGTTTGACCCAGCTGGTTTTGTGTGGCCAGATTTCGGAGCAGCTCCCGAGGATCTACCGAGTTTCCAGCCCAATGGTGACAACTAGACGGAACCCGGGCCAAGAGTGGGTTTTCCTTTTTTTGTTTCACCCACTTATATGTAAATTTATTTTTTGAGGCGTTTAGCCGACGAGCACCTGTTAGCTCGATGCACATTTACTTATTGTCTGCCTACGGGCTGTAAACATGATTAACAAATCCTAGGGTTGATCATGTATGACTGAACTCTTGCTAGTCCTATCATTTTGTACGACTAGCTTCATGATCATCCAATATGTAATATTTGGGACGCCTTATATATATATTTGATGCTCTAACATCTTGTAACTCTGTTAATTGCTTGAGATTGAGACAATAGGCTTGACCTTAAGAGACTGCTGGCTTGTAGTAAACCCTCATATCTAGACAGCCGTGACCGTATAGTTGAGATGTATTCTATTTCAATATACGTAGCTGGCTGTGTCTGCCCCCGCTCTCCAGTATTCTGGTTCTGGGGCGTGACACTTTTATTTGTTGTATATTTTATATTCAGTATTTATATGGCATGTTATTTATTGTATCTTGTTACGTCCCTCTGAGGACCTGGTAAATTCTCCAGGTGTGTCTTTTGTGGTTTTGCAGGTGCTCTAGCCAAGGCCATTTCTTCGAGGATAATTACACTTAGATTGTCTTCGCATCGCTCGACAAAATTCTGTTATCATGTATTTCTCTCTTTTTAGTTGGTAGTGGATTTGTCTCCGCCCAACGATTGTATACATGACAATTCATGAGTTGATTTATAAATTCTTTATTCTTATTTATGGATGAGATTAGTATCGTGGTTTACTGTATTTTACTGCTTATGTATACATATGATAGTACCATATATTGGAGTATATTTCGTATGTATGCAACTGGCATGACAACGTACTTAGTCCTAAGTATTTTGGGACTAGGACGTTACTGATCTTTTGTGGCTTGGCCTAAAGATCTTGTTATTTATCCTGGTTTTAAGCCTGCAACACAATTATTACATATTTTCTCTTCTCTTATTATCCCTTTATTTTTATTTTACAATAAATTTTGCTTGCACATAATTTTAGTATTAAAAATGCATCAATTTATTCATTTTAAACATAGGAATTGAGAGGACCACAATAATCAGTGTCATCGAGCCCCAAAAAATTAATATATTCTCTTATTCGGTATGTAGAAACCTCGACAACAGGAGTGCATGTCCACATGGATCATAGAGTGGTGTCTCCTTATTCAGCGGATATATATGTTATGAAGGAAGATTTACAATAATTTGCTAGTATGGAAGAAATATCTGTTCAAATAATTGTTGTTTACATGAGGTGTGATCAATTTTTGGCTTAGCGATGCTTTTATTTTCAAAAATATTTGACATGTAGTATATTAATTATGTGTCCCGAATAATCTTTTTACATATTTCTGTATGGTATGTTGCAAAGGTCAAATTTAGAAAATAAGTATAGACTTATTGAACATGGAGTAATTGTTGAAGTACGAAAGAGTTCACTTAAAGCTCGTGAGTTGGCCATAAGAATGGAAGTTTGCAACAAAGGTGAAATGGTAGTATTTGCATACAATGTGAAGTAAGTTTTCTTCTTGTCAGTTTACTTTGTAGCTCTGAGTACCAGCAATTTAATTTGGTTTTTGCTCGTTATTTGGCCATGACTACTTTATTATTTTGATACTTGTATAATAATTGTTGTTCTGGTTTTCTACTTTTATTTTGTGTGGTTTGACTTTGTTATATGTATATAGCTATCACTGGATGTTGGTTGTTGCCGATCCATATGCTCAAAGTATCCACTGTTTTGATCCGCTTGGTCTTGATTCGCGTGATGACTTAAGATTGTTAATTCCACTGTATGTTTTAGCTTTAATATATATAATAGAATTATTTACCATTTAGGAACCTTTATATGACATCTTTTTTATTGTAGGGCTTTTAAGATATGGCTCGCTCAAAAGGGGATGAAGTCGAAAAGCCTAACATGGAACTGTGTGAATGTAAGTTTAAATTTATGTTCCATTTTTTCTTGATTATTCATGCTAACTCCTTTAATTTTTCACTTTCTAAAAGTGTCCTAAACAACCAAACAATAGTGAAAGTGGTACTATGTATAAAATATATGAAGGACATATTCTAACTTTCTACTACCAAATTAGACAAAGTGGTAAGTTAGATGTTAAGATAATTCTATTAATATAATATTGGTTGTATTGGTATAAAATGACATCTTACCGTTATAGTTAATTTTGTGTTATTTTTTTGGAGTTTGCTGGGAGAAATGATTACTCCATCAAAGAAATTGATGAAATGAGAGAAGAGCTGGCCAAATTTATTATGGATATTGTTAATGAAGACAATATGTATTAAGAATATTTTGGAAATATTATTAATTTATGTTTTGAAGTATGTGAGAATGAATGAATATTGTTTAGTTCATTGTCATGACTTTGAATAATTATGAAATGAAATTTTTTTTGTTGGTGTTACATATTAGTTTTCTTCTTCTTTGTTTTCTTCAATGGGATATTGTATGTACATTTCATTATTTTGAGCCATCATTGTTGTATACTCGATAAAATAATGACACAATGTAAGTCATCGTTTTTCAATGTTAAAAGTCATCTTTTATAAATAATAATGACACATGTAAGTCATCGTTTGTAAATAATGATGACGCATAAAAGTTATATTTTATAAACAAAGATAATGTGTTTTGAGTTGTCATTGTTGTACCCTCGATAAAAGTCATCTTTTGTAAATATATATGACACATATAAGTCATCTTTTGTAAATAATAATAACATATAAAAGTCATCATTTGTAAATAATAACGTGTGTTGCGCCGTCATTGTTTTTCTACGATAAATGTCATATTTTATAAATAACAATGATGCATGTAAGTCATCGTTAGTAAATGAATATGACGTCTAAAAGTCATCTTTTATATAAAAAGATGACTATATAATCTGTCATTGTTGTCTCACGATAGAAGTCATCTTTCGTAAATAAAGATGACATATATAAGCCATCTTTCATAAATAAAGATGACACATAAGTCATCTTTCATTGATAAAGATGACGTGTGTCGAGTTGTCATTGTTTTCTTATGATAAAGATGACAGTAACGTAGATGACGGCCGAACAAATGTCATCAATTATCATTTTTTGTCGTTATTGTTAACCATTTTTGCAGTAGTGAATAAATCTCTGAGTCAATGAGACAATCAATCAATCCGTCAATCGATGTGGAGTCCGAAAGGGATCCACTGTGAATCAGTGTCACTACAATACATGATTCTACTGATGCAGTACATTTAATTATTAAATAAAATGCAAACATGAAAGATATGAAACTTGCCTTGGTTGTATCCTCGGTGTGGAAGACAATGGCTAGAATGGTGTCGGCTAGGGTTCAGGGATCTGAACCTACATTAATAATAATCTGTCCTTAGAACTTATTCCAAGATTGGCTAATAAATCAACTAACGTAAATCTATATTAATTATAAACATTTTTATTAGAGAAACTAATAATTTTATTTATGTAATATTTGGTAAAACTATTTTATTAGTATTTTATAAATAGGGCAAAAAATAATATATTTTTGGAATATTGACAAAGTAGTAGCGGTTTTATCGTAACTTATTTTAGAAAAATATCGCGTAAAACTCATATTTATCCGAAATCTAATTTAATATTTTTCTAAATAAACATTTACGAAATATTTTACTATTATTTATTTAGTAAAGAATAATCATTTTTAATAATAAATTACGTAAAACCTCATTATAGTAAAATTACGATTTTATTAGAAAAATACGTTATTATTTCAGTTTTCATTTCCATAAACTTTATAACAGAATAACGGTTAAAATAAGAAATTAAATAGATACTAAAATCGTATATTAAATAAGAAATTATTTCAGTTTTCATTTCCTATATTAAAATATTTTTGCCATATAATTAATTATTTTGATACTAAAATCTATCATTTAATAATAAAAGTGAAACTATGGCAAAAGTGACATAATAATTGAAAGTACTTAATACGACATTATTCATAATTAAACATACTCGATTGCTCTAAATCTATTAATCTAAAAATTAACGTTAATCAATCTAATTAAAATGTTAACAATTATTACCGAGTCTAAATAGGAAACTAACAAAACTAGCTATCTGGAACAAGAATGGTTCTGTGAATTAAACAGATGGTTCGGGGTTACCGAAGGCTGTGACGGAGCACCGAGGGGATGCATCGAACTCAGAACGCATGCAGGCACGGACAAGGACATGTGCACGCGGACGGCATGGAACGAATACGGGAAAACAACGACGCGCGGGAGGCGCACAGAACAGCGGGCAGCGGTAGGGGCCGTGTGGAGGGGCGCGCCAGCTGCTGGAGCCTACGGAACAGTGGCGGGGAGCCATGCGGATGGGCGACATCGGCTGTTGGCACCTCAGGACGGCAGCGGGGAGCCACGCGAAAGGCTGCGCCGGGCGGGGGCCTCGGAAGAAAGGAGGAGAGGGGTTCTGTGGTATAGAGGAGAGAGGGAGAAGTTAAGGTGGAGAGAAAGGAGTGGGAATGGTGAGGTGCTGGTGAGTTTGGGGAAGGGAGCGGGAATGGATTTTATAGGGAGAATGGAAGGGTGTGTGTGTGGTAGAGAGAAATAAGGGAAGAATTGAAGGATGTGTGTGTGGTAGAGAGTGATTTGAGGGGAGAGAATGGTGCTGTGAGGAGTGATGGTGAGGGTTTTTAGAGAGAGTGGGAGAACTGGTTAAATGTGGGGGGTTTCCAGAGGCCGAAGAAAATAAGTTGTCGATACACTGGTGGCAGGGCCGACCTAGGGATAAGTCTGACAAAACTTTAGACTTGGACAACGAAAATCTAGGACACACTATTGGTTCTAATACTGATCAGTTCCTGTGACACATGCATATGAGCTTTTGAGTATCAAATTGCAGGAAGAAGGATTTTGGGTTCATATACCGCCATCTTTAAATTGACCTTGTCTCAAAGTCAAGGTAGAAACAAAATATGGTAAGGGTCCTAGTTGCAGTTTGGAAATGCAAGAAACAGGAGGATAGGTATTATTGTAGGCATAAAATTTACCTGGATCCCATACTATCTTCCCTAGAAGATATGCTCCTTTAGAGAATGATTGTCGTCGATACTCCTTTTGGAACTTACCTAGATCCCACACAAAAACATGGAAATTGGCACATCATCTAAGAAGGAATCCTTCAACATATGAAATATTATCATTGGAACTGAACTAGGACCCGAATCCTATACCATGAAACCATCCATTTCGATTTTGGTAGATTAAGTAAACTCCGCACTCTTTTTGCCTGCATCAAAGAGCCAACTCGTACTCCAACAACCCTAGGCACAAGTCAAAACATCCTTATTCTCCAGGTGGGCCTTGTCAATGAGTTTCCATTGGGGGGGAGGAATTTGCATTCAACTGTCTTGGATGTAAATAGTGATATCTCGTAAAGAAGCTGTCAATTTGTAGATGTAAAAAATCCAGTGAATAGGTATACTTGGATCCCATGCCATCATCTTGGTTGTCTCAAAACTTTTTAGTCTCATCCCATGTACATCAGCTATGTCGTTAGGGATTGCAAGTATAAGTGTCTCTTTGAGTTTCAGTAAGTGTCCCTTGAGCCATTCAAAGGAATTGTGCCCCCCTTGCAACAAACACACCTTCCTTTGCAAACATTCCCACTTTGACTGTTAATTTTAACAATTTCCCTAAGAACTTCATTTGCAAAGGTGTTATCAAGCTTAACTGTGATAAGGATTTTCGATTTTGCATCATGTAGAATTGCAAAAACTTGTTCATCTGAAAGAGAGATGACATCAACAATAGATACAGAGTACTGGATTTTATCTATAACCTCTAGTTCACCTTCGCCTCTTAATCTAATCATGACTATTGATGAATCGATTTCATATCAAACAATTTACTAAATTTTCAAGGCAGGAAAACTCCCTAGTTCAATGGAAGAGGCACCATAAAACATATTGCATGCATATTTCCTGAGAATACAACCAGCAGACTATAGAAACATCACCTCGTTGAAGAGCCATTGTAAATGCTTCCCCAAATTTATGTTCAGATATCAATCTTGATACTTTTTTTGTCAGATCCAAAAGCACCTCAACTCATTGTACAAACAAAACCATCTCAGAAATTCTAGCCATAGGTCTGCTTCTTTGCTACATTCCAACAAGATTTAGTGCCTTGGTGTTCTCTAATACTAGAGCGAAGGGCTTGCGCTGGCCATCAACTAATTCACTAGTAATATTTTGAGTGACCGATGATGCAGGATTAATAGCATCCCTTATAGTAAGTGCCAAGGGAGGATGAATAGATTTAAACTGCTGGTGAGCGGCAACAAGAGCATGTTCACTCATTCCTTTATGGAAGCCAATATCTACTTGCTCAAACATTGCTTTACCTGTCCGCATAAATGCTGGAACCACAGACAACTCTAAGCTGGACTTCGGAGCCTCATAGAGAGCTCACATTTTGGAAGTTTAGAATTGTTATTGGATTTGTGTCGCCATGGTAGCTTCAAGTTTTGAAGTGACGGCATTATCCAACTGATTAACAGGTTTGCTGGACATGTTGTCTGCAACCAATGGTAAGGAAATGTGTCATCGGAATCGTCTTAGCCACGATAAGGAAATCGATGTCCAGTATCATCGTAAAGTCATCCAGCAACGTAATGATAAAATTGGCAACACCTGACCAATTTTTTATCGCTATGCGAACCCCCTTGGCTACCTTCTGCATGGGACGCCTCTGCATTTACCGTCTTCATCATGCTCGAATCTGCCTCCAAGGCTAGACCCAAGCGACAGACCTCCGCACCTGAGATAAAGTTATGAGTGGCACCCGTGTCAACCAACGCCCGTGTGGTCATGCCATTGATCCTCACGTCAACGTACATCAGCTTCTTGCTCGGAGTTCTCAACACAGCAGAATTGGTCTTCATGGCATTGAGTAAGCGCAATGCTTCTATGTGTGCTCCCACTTCGCACTCTTCGTTCTCTACCTCCTCGCTTCAGACGACATTCACACGCATGCTGCTCATCGGACAATCCCGAACAAAGCAATTCTTTTCACATATAAAGCACGAAACAACTCGCTCGGGTTGGGCCTTCTCGTGCTTCTTCCTCTTAGACGGACCCTCCTTGGTGGACTTTGGCTTGGCCTCGGCATCGTTGTCGTCCCACATGTACTCGACGAGACGCTCGGCTGCTGTCACGGCAGTGTTTAAGTCTTGCACCCTTTGTCGCTGCAATTCTTGAGCCGCCCACTGTCACTCCTCGATTTGACAAAACGTTCATCCCCATTCCCATTATGCTGAATCGATCTTCTTCACTAAGGCGTCATGTCGTACAAGTCTGGAGTTGTACTCGTACAAGGCAAAAATATTACATTTGATCATTTTATTTGAAACATTCAAGTTGAAACTTCATAAATCGTAGAGTAATTAAACACGCAGTATAGGAAGATAGAAATATACTTTACATTGATAGTTTGCAACAAAATACAGGTCATATTACATTGGATATGTCATTGCGGCTACATTGATTGAAACAAAAATATATACTCGACAAGCTGCATAAACTAAGACTTGTTGTTCCATACATTCACCCTTTTATACATTGAAAGCCTTTGATGAATTGGCTTCAAAATACTTCAGAATAGGAAGAGCTTCAAAATGTCTCTCCAAACTTCAACTTTGGCTTAGCGACGTGCACATCCAGAGTCCTCATCACCTGTGGGATTGGGGATTAGTACACTTGGAAATGCACCAGTGAGCGGGATGAACCCACTCATCTAAACTGACTCTGATTGTTAAGGTAGGCATGCATTGGAGTTTTCTTTCTGTTTAGAACTAAATAAATTCAGTTCATATCGATAGCCATCTTTGAAGTGGTAAAAGCATACAGAAAAACATAGCAGTTTATCTCAATTCTTACCACGGCCGTACTCATCCCTACATAAAACAGAGATAATACTTTTACCTGCATAAGACAATATGTGAGTATGCTACTATCTTATATGTGGTCATTGGTGTTCGCCACCACAAGGGACAGTTATCAATGGCAATACGACAAGCCTTCAATCCAGGTTGTAAGGCCCGTTTGAAGTCTCGCAATGCCTCGCGCCGAAGCACGACTCATATTTTCCCTAGGTTGATGTGGTTTCAGGGCCCGGAATACCATTTCGAGGAAAGCCAAACTTGTGAACAAGTTGTCCATGACTATGCCAATGAATGAATAGTTTAATATATAAAACTGATTGCATAGCGCGGACAGTATTTAGTAGCATTATCATTTTGACTCATGCGAGAGTTCCTTTTCTTAAAGCTGTACGTTCTGATTTAGCGTCCCATAGGCACCAAATTTCTCGAGGCACCATATGTCGTAACCAACGTTTCATTATATTTTGCAGATCATGAAATAGTCTATCTCTTTTCTAGAACCTTATCTTTTCTTTTTCGATGTGAAACTTATATTTTTAGAGTTAGTTACTCTAAATCGATACATTTTTTTTGAGTTCTTGATTTTAGTGGATTGGCATGCATTTAACTTGGCATCGTCGATTTGAATAAGTTCGAGGCAAAATAATTTCGTTTGCAAAAATGAGTAGAAAAGAAGGGTCCGAACAACCCACCGAGTATTTGAGTGTACCGAAGGTCGCAGCGTTTCGCAACGTTCAAGCTTCAGTTACGCGAGCTCTTGCAATTGCACCAACACTTAGTCAGGATTCCTTCTTTAATCCTTCATTTCAAAATTCGTAGAATGCATTCAAAAATCGACGCAAAAACACATCCATCAAAACCAAGCAGTGAAAACTCAAGAAAACCATACATCAGTTCGGTACTGACAAAGGGACTCTTATATAGAGATCACTTGCCGAGACGCAGCCTACTGCATTTAGGACTTATTCCAACAGAAGTCATTCCATTAGTTGGATCGATTCTCATAACATTCGTCCAAATTGATTTATTCGATGCCGCAAAGGGTTATCTTAAGCCAAGCTCAGCGATCGAGTCAGATACACATCTAAGTTCTCGACCGATCTGACTCGCCGCAAGCATATTACATAGTTCGTTGTCCATCAGGAACGGGGCACTACACCCATGATTTGAGTCCATCGAAGAAGAAGGACAAATGCTCGCCCATGCTAGATATCGCAAGAATCAATTGTGTGAACTCCGCAATGTATTCCTTGATCGTCCCGGTATGCTTAAGTTGTCACAAGCTCCGTCTCGCTGCAAACTCTGCATTCTTTGGATAGAATTGAGACTTGATCTCCTTCTTGAGATCCTCTCGAGTATCTATCGTGCGAAACCCTTCTCGGTCTCCATGCACCTTCGACGCCACCACAACATAGCATCATCGATGAAGTGGAGTGAAGTAATATCCACCTTCTCGTCGTCATTGTTGATGTGCAACGCCTTGAAGTATCGCTCCACGTTCCACTAGAAATTCTCAACTTCTTTGGCATCCCGTACCCCGTTGAATGATTCCGACTCGGGGATCTTCTGCCTCCTAGTATAGTACCCCGTCCCAACATCGTGCCCCGTTCTCCGTCCATGGGGTGCGCGAGAAAGGAACACGGTCGCCATTGATTCGATCAGAACCGATAGGTCGGGATCGATCGAATCGGCCGAACGAAAACGGTTGAATTAAAATTCATTGCCCGTTATGGAATGGCTTCTTTGGAACCAAGTCCCATATTCAGCGGGTTGCACCTCAAGGATTGACTCTGCGGCTGAGTCGGAAGAGACCTCCCGTTGCTCTATTTTTTACGCCGCTTGCGTTGGTTTTTGTTTTGGTTTTCTGAATGCGTTTTCGTGAATATTTTCGATGGTTTTCATGGCTTGCATTTCGAACTCGTATTTCCTATCGAACTTCTTGAATAATATAGTGTTCTAATCGGTTGCTTGTGCGATTTCAGATAATCGCGTAGGCGACGTCTAGCGCGGCCAACAAGTCTCTCGCCTCAAGCAAAACTCAAGATGAGTGGCTGACCCTTCTCTTCTCGACCCCTTCTTAGGTAAATCGATAATATTGTTGCGAATAAAAGAATAAATACAAGGACACAGACATAATAAAATGATCAAGTTTTCAAAGAGAATGTAGGCTATACCTTAATAACTAAAAAAATTATCTTTGTACGGTCATGGACAACTTGTCGACAAGGTAGAGTTTTCTCGAACGGCAACCCGGGGCCACGGGACCATTGCGGCCGAGAAAGGAAACAAATACATAGCTGTACATAAGCACGGGTTAGGCAGGGACTTGCAGCGGAGATCGCTACTTGCGCTGCAAGGGCCCCGACTAACAAAAGCTAAAAGAGTCCACGATGGCTTTGGGAGCCAGTGACCAATCACACGTAATATTGCGCTTGGTATAAAACGATAACAATTGATAGGGAAGAAAATGGTAAGTTTCATAATGCACGGACGGTCCGCCGTGGGTAAGATCCAACGTAATTCATATTATGCTTGTTATATGCTTGTCGGAAATTTATTAGGATGCTTAGAAACATTCATAACTAAATCATATAAACTCTTCAACCAAATGAGAGGTTGGAACTTAAATAGCCACGCACAGTACCAAATGAGAGCCTGGTTCGTGAGTTGAAGGCTTGTTTCTGGAAATCCTTTTGAAGACCCCGCACTCAGTCCAAAAGAAAGAAAAGATGAAGACTCGACTTCCCTCAATAGCAGGTGGAAAGTATAATGTTTTGCTTATAAAAAGGGATATGTATGGAACGATTATCTCATCAGCGTCCGTTTTGTAAGTTGAGTCATGTTGTAAGCCCGCATGGCACTGATTGTAAAGGAGTCATGTAAAAAAGTTTTATTATCAATAAAAAGTTTACTTCTATTTCAAATGTGTCATTCAATTTCTTTGCGTACTCTAACTTGATGTTGTGTTTCGAATAACCTTATGACTATGCCTTGTGCGATCACAACTTAGGTTCGTACGGCATCACGCCCGGGAGACGACTATCGATTCTACGGAATCGGGACGTGACACCTCGGGGCCTTCATACTCAAAGGTCCACCGTAACAGCCTTCTCCAAGATGACAACTTTGGTCTTGAGTTCTCTGCAACTCTCGACTGCAGTTTTTAGCTCCTCGTAGCCTTGGATCTTCCTACACAAGTCCTTAATCTCCGTACGATGCCCTTGAGCTCCTCCTCAAGTGCGGATCAGATCTCTTGGAATTGCTCCTGAAAGATTGTCATGGACGAAGCAACGTCACTCCCCAGCCCATCGAAGTACTCTTTTAGCCTCGTGTTGCTTTACTTCATGGAGCCCATGCGCATCTCCATGTCCTTCGAACCTGTAATGCCCCGCTCCGTACGAGGCATTTGGTTGGCTTGTTGGATAGGATCGGAATGTTAGACCGTGACTTATGTTGGGAATCAAGAGAGTTGAGACTGATACAGTCTCTCTGAGCTGGCTAGACGATTTAAGTGTTGGTACGTGGCTCACTGGTGGAGCAATGCTTAGGGGAAATGTGTGCAACCAGAATAAGAAGACCCTTTTATGCAGGCAAGTAGAACTGTCCCCTTCCTCCTTATTCCTGTATGCTTAATAAATAGAATAATGTGATGCTATGAATTGTTCCTAAAAGTTCCATGTCTTAGTTGCTGAATAATAGAGATGCCTATGTTGAGAATCATTGAATGAATAAGACATGAATATTGAACTGCTGATTGAATCACACTCGAACTGCTAATGTAACTTGATGCCTGAGAATGAATTGATAATGTCCCTTATGCTTAATCTTGATGAAATGAATGAATCACTTGAATAATGAGATGCTGCATGAATGATACATGAGAAAAGAATTGAATATGCTATTGTTCCTATGAAATGAATGAAATGCTACAGGTCCCTTCGAAATGAATGAATGCTGTTGTTCCTCCTTAGAAGAAACGTAATGAGAAATGTTGCAATAGAACAAACAATGAGAATGATGAGGCTTGGGATCATGGGGATTACCAAGTAGAATGATAGTAATGATTAGTCGTTGAATACGGCTCGGGATTGAGATGAGATGTTGAACTGTTGGCTCTGCTTACTTTCAGTTGCTTTACCATGCATTGTGTTATCGAGTCAACATACATTCGCATGGCCATGGACGTACTTGTACGAGTCTGAGTAAGTTTTTTCGAACGGTACCTGGGGTACCGGGACCGATTCGACCCGGGAGAAAACATTGGTCGTGCTATGGTGGTACGAGGTATTACAGGACATTCGGCTAGGCTTGCAACCTACCCTGGAATGGTGCGTCGTAATACCCGTTGGAAAGTCCTTTATGGTACAGTTTCACCAACGACCATGTAGTCAGGATGCATGCTAACGAATGTTTTGTGCAGACAGAGTAAGTATATCATATTATCCTGTATTTTATGCAGGTACGAGGGAGTTGGCTATCGGTAAGAAATCACTTAAATGTGATATACTCAATATATGTGTTGGCTTAACTTGCGGGCTTAACGTACCAAGTAAATGATGCTATGTGTAGTCTTTCAATATGAGAACCTGCTTAACATGTTAATTTCAGTATGCTAGAAAGATGCCTTGCTATGATTATTGCTCAAACATAACATACATATTAAGAGATGCTTGAAGTGAGAATTGCCATAACATGTTTAAGATGTTAATGTTAACGATGTCTCAATGATGTTTTTGCATGATAACACCAAGAATGCTATAATGATATGTCCACATGAATGTTGCTAAGAATATGTTTGCATGTTTCACTCTGATTATTGCCCATGAACTGTAAACTGATGCTAGGCCCCCGAGTAGAAAGATCATTCTATTAAATGCTTGCTAAAATTGACCAGTTAGTGTTGGTTTAGGTGAGTGGGTTGGATTCTGTTTGCCAGTACATAGATGATGTGCTGACCCATATTTTTGTGGGCAGGTGCTCATGCTTGGGATGTTTTGCACACGGAGATTGGCTTGACCGGTCCCGCGGCATCGAAGATTTGTTGGTCATACGGAAGCTCTCCTTGTACAAGATGATGTCTTCTGTTTATAAAGGGCATAATGTATGGAACATTGTAATCAGTGTACCAGTGAGTTGTAAGCCAAGTCGGTATATCGAGTTGTAATCCAATGTATCCATGTATCAAATGTAAGCCTTCTAGCATTGTTCAGTTGGCTTTCAATGTAAAGTGAGATGTGTTGTAAGCATTGTACTTCAATACAAGTCTTGTACTCTTCTTCAATTATCAATAAAGAGAATAAGTTCTATATATCTCGTGTGACTTCAAGTTATCCTTTTATCTCCGCTTCTATAAAGAAGTGATGTACTTCTATTCAATAAGAAAGATTGTCCTCATTAACTTCAATTTATCTGCTTCTGCCGCTGGATGTGTTTCTACTTGAAGATTATCACTTATGTACCATCCTTGCTTTGTACAAGTGCAATACCAGACTTGTACGGCATCACGCCTAAGCGAGGACGATCGATTCCAAGAGATAAAATATGTGAAGAAATGACTCTACGAATCATGGGGTGACAAATTGGTATCAAAGCCAGGTTTTACGTCCTTGGTCTCTTCTTTTATTCGTTTCAAATCAAAGTTGCGTCGACGATTAACCAAAGTTGCTTCCGCGATCACTCAACGTTGCTTCCGCGATTAAATCAGAGATTGCTTCCGCGATTATGCTTTTGTTGTTCGGCAATCATCCATATGTTTGTGTCTGAAAGTTTGTTGACCCTCTCCTCTTGGCTGCTCACTGGATGTTCCATACAATAAGTCTAAATACAATGTGATGCCCCTGAATGAATGATTTTGTTGGTTTGGACACAAATAACCCAACAATGACTCGATGCCATAGTATGTTATAGTATGAATGCTGTTTGGAATTGTGGGAATAAAGAAAAGTGGCTATGTATGCTGTAACAAGTTGAGAATTGTATATAATATTGGGAAAGAATTGTGAATGGGGTAATTGATGGATGAGTTCGACATAACTGGTGAGTCGACTCATGGGTGATGGCTAGTGCTTTGAGACCCTAAGAATGTTAGCTTGTGGTTTGAGACCTCGAGATGTTGGCTAAGTGTTGTGATCATTATAGATCACGAATGTTCGTAATAGATTGAGTTGGCATTGTTTAAGGATGGCTTCGTTTCTGAGGGGTATATTGCCTCTACCACCTCAGAACGAGATATATGTTGACCCTTTCCATAGAATAGCAATGAGACTATTTGTGGGTACTGGGTAGTGCCGAGACTTAGCTGGGAGTCATGTATTGTGGCTAGATGACTCGAGTGTCCCTTGACGGTGATGTTATATTAAGTAGCGAGATTGTCGGAAATTGTAACGGGTGGCTTGGTTAGAAATTGTTTAGTCGAGTGATGACTCAGACTAGTAAGATAGTTAGTATGCTATGGGTAATGGATATGGCTAGAGAATGTTGTGGCTTAGAACATCTGAATGTTGATTTCGAATGGTTGGATGCAAATCATATGTGGCTAATACAAATTTGATTGCTAAGCTGGAAGTTTGGAAAAGTTGTCGGTGACCAAAAAATATTAGAAATCTGTGTCTTGACCCTACGGTGTAATAGATGTCAATCCATCTTGATCACCAAGGGATAGTCATTGCATATGTGCATGTATGCTGAGGAATTGAATTGTACCAGAAAAGTAACAAATAGCAACCCTGAATATTGGTGTTGCATAGAGAATGGTTAATGGATACATGAATTGTCGGATTGAATGGAATAAATTACTCGACCCCTTGCGATATGAGATTTTAAGAATGTTCGTATGAGATTTTGATGATTGAGAAACGAATGGGATTGAGGAATTGCGAACGCGTTGGATAATGCCGAAATATTTGATTGTTGGTTGGGATATAGATTGCTGGCTTATGACTTAGTAGTGTAACTTCATCATACAGACCGAATAGTATGATTCTATAGTTATGTTAAGACTATTGGAACTGATGACCCTGAATAGTTAGCCTTGGCTTATGGGTTCGTGTGAGTACAAAGGAACTGAAATAGAAATTGAATCATTGGGAATTTACTTGATGGATTATTAGAACGATGAGAATCGTATGTCGGGTTGGGAATTGACCGTAATGTTGATAGATCGATCTTAGTCGATCGTTGGGTAAGTCTAGAATGAGCCTCTGTGGGAATTATTTCCTTGAGGAAGACCCTGGATAGATAGACTTGACCCTAGCGACCAGTTGAGGACTTACCAATTGTTGGCATAGCTGACAATGTCGATTAGTTATTCAGACTAAGTTAATATCCATAGGTTTGGATAGAGTTCCTTAGAACTGTCGGTTGCTTATTGGCCCTGGGAATAAGAAACTAGCATGATCCCTAGTAGCCGTCCACTCTAAGGGAGTCACCTTAATGGTTAGGTTTAGCTTCGGTATAGCTAACCATAGAGACTTGACCGATTACTAGGGTGACCATTGGCGACCGTATGATAACCTTTGGCATTGAACGAGAGATGGTGATGAGTATGATCTAAGAATGATAAGTTGTAAGTATATGCTCCAATATGAACCTTAGAGATGTTTGACCCTTGAGGATTATGTGTCGTCCTATAGCGGGAAATAGAATCGTGGGATGAGACTTGAGTTGTATGTATCGAATACACTACAACAGATATGGTATATGATAGCGTGCGCTGAACGCTGTAGAATGCATTATAGCATATTCCGTCCGCTATATATGCCCCCGCTATAATAACCCCATGTACAAGAACGCTATAAAGTTATAGCGTTCACGAACGCTATTCATGGATTATAGCGTTCATTGACGCTATAGACTATGTATAGCGTTTTGAAACGCTATATGATAGTTATAGCAATTAGGAACGCTATAGAACTTTAATAGCATTCATGAATGCTATTAATCTATTGTAGCGTTCATGAACGCTATACACAAGTTATAGCACTTACAAACGCTATATAGTTTACATAGACTTTACGAACGCTATAGTTCATTAATAACATTTGTTAACGCTATAAATGTGTTATGGCGTTTCTGAACGCTGTTTATTTTTAATTGCATTCCTGTATGTTATTGTTTGTTAATAGCGTTTCGATTATATCTGCTTTTTATAGCATTTTTTTCTGCTATTATATGTGCAACAATAGCATGTCAGAATGCTATTGCGGAGTCAAAATTATGTATTCGAAAATTTGCAGAATGCAGCACATCAGAATACTATTGCAGACCACAGTTACACAAAATGCAGGTATTCAAAAATTTAAATGCGAATCAATCACAGAATGAATTCCGAACATAAGTAAATTCATTAATTTCACTGTCTAATATATGTAGAACAACGAAGTAGTACCAAACATTCAAAATCCTTAATTTCTCCATATAGAACAACGAAGTAGTACCAAACATATGTCCAAAAATTAAACATTAACAGTGTAGTCAGCTACATATATCCCAAAATGTTGACTATCTAACATTTAGCTCCCTTCGAGCTTATCCACAACCAAAACTCCTCAGAAAGCATCCTCTTCCTTCATCCAACCTACACAAAAATAAGGGGTAAATCATTAGTGTAAAGAAAAAACTAATGAAACAAAAAATAGGGGGTAAAGTTCAGTAAGTTGTCAAAAGAATTATTATTTATTTTTAATGTAACAAAAAATTAATTTCTATGTATGGAGGAATATTGACTTTAAATTTTTCAATAGTTTAGGGTATTGATTGATATTAAAATTTAGAGAATTAAATTGGAGAGCTACAACGTGAAGAACCATATCTGCACCCTTATCAAACTTTACTAATAGAATAAAGAAAATTCCTAGTAATTCACTTCAGGAAAGAGCTCTTCAAGAAAATCCTTTCATGCTAAAAAAACTGACCAAAATTGCGTTTCCTTAAACCGTAGTATGTGTGATATTCTCTAGATATGCTTATCTATATGATTGCTCATTCGACTTGATATATTTGCAGGAAAGATAACAAGCCAAAGAAGAACAAATTTTTCCAGTGAAGCGTCAATCAGCAGAGTTTAGAGAACTTCACCGGGATCAAGATTTCAGGAGCGAAGAAAGCAACAAGCCCAGATTGTCAGTCCACTAGTACCTCTATCAAGATATCCACCTAAGAACATCACAATTCTAATAGAGCAGACGCAGAAGGGTCAATCTGATAAATTGGGTCTAGGTCCGCAAAAAATCAGCTGATTATCAAATAGACATAAAATAGGAAAAAGAACAAAGTTTGAAACATAGTAAAAAAGAACAAAATATTTAAGTTCATGCTAAAGCAAACACCAATTGACAAAATATTTAAGTTGTATTACAAGGTTCAATTAGAGTTGAACTAGATACAGCTGAGTACCAATTGAACTAGATAAAAGCATATGCCTACCTAATTATATAAACACAAAGTCTTTCAAAACTGTCCATATAGAACCTTCTACCTTATGCTTCTTAACTTCTTCCATTGAAATGTGCCTTCTCTTTCTACAATAGATACAAATCAGACTCGCCAAATTTGTATGTGTTGGTATAATGTTGTGCCATATATGCATCAGTGCAACATAGAATAGGAACAAAGCAACAAATCAATTTCATTTGTACTCTGGGATTAGAGGTTCCTAAAAAACAAAGGGTTAAAAGTTCAATCTATATTTAGTTTACAACAGGTGCATCATTAAACATTTCAATGATCCAACATACAATAGAAATAACTAAACAAGACAATTTAGTTCATAACAGATAGTAACAAGCTTTGATATCTTTACAAAATGTTGTAGACATATATATATAGAACTTCAAGGAAATAGGAAATTATACCTGAAGCTTCCTCGGTAGACTTAACAGATTCTCAATTTGTTTATTGAGCCTAAGACAATAAAAAAACATTAAGCTTCATCCAACTCAGTATAATTAGGTATCTAGATCAATTAATTCTAATTTTATGATAGTAACCTGAAGAAAGAAGGCATGGTGACAAATTCATTTTAAAAAAGTTAACAAGAAGATGCCACATTCTATATTAAAAAGACATTATTGCTCACATTGTCTGCATCTGGAAGTTGTCTAAGGCGCTGCAGTAACAAAGGAATTACAGCTTCAAAGTAAGGCAGGACACATCATCCCCAAAGTAAAATCTTTCCTGTGTACATCACAAAACTTACCAAGAACGAGGAAAACAAATACCAAGGGAGAATATACAAATTAATGTTTTTTGCTCTTTTGATAAGGACAACACCCAACATGGAAAAACTTTACTAATAGAATAAAGAAATACATCGGCTCCCCCAACTTCTCCCATTGGTCCACCAATGGATCACCACAACTCACAAAGAAAGAATACAACTGAGAGTGCAACGAAAATACCGAAGTCTAGAACTCGAAGACAAACCGATGTGGTCTTCCCGAAATATCTCCTCTGGACCGATCCACAAACTCTCTCCTGATTCCTTATTCCTCTTCTCGAAGTTGCACGGCTTCCTTATGAAATTATCACACCTCTATATTTTTTTTGAAATTGGGTCAGGATTCAGTCATATACCCTTTCCTAATCTTGCAATAATCTGAACCATTAGATCCGATCAAAATACTCGATCTCAAGGGAAACTGCTTTAATTTCAAAGAAAACTAGACCCGACTTAACAGATGAAGAAATAAGCAAAGAAATTCATCCTCGCACAGCTCACACAGCCATGTAGACATTTTGGGGCTTGCATACTCTTCTAGGAAATTGTATGATTGTTGTTTTGTCATTATCGTAATTTATATTTCCTCGTGACCTCTTTTAGATCATCTTCGTGTAGCAAACCTTGCAACATAGACCGAGATATAAGTTTCAGATCATCACCTACAAAGATGCATGTCAACTCTCATATAAATACAGGACAGAGGAAAGTAATGGTGCACATATGCAGAAATGTTCCTCTTCTGTTCTCTACATTAGGATAGAGCGGAACTAGACCATTTTGCTAGTTGTATGAAATTGGTTTAATATATTTTTTATTGCAAATGGAAAATTTGCTATGTAGTTGTAGTATATTGTAGAGCACTTCCATTACGACAACCAAAGTATACAAGATGTAAGACCATCAACATCAACTCATAGAACTTAGCATAAATGAAGCATCATTTATATTTCACCACATATGATATTTGATTGTGCAATCCAGATAAGAAGAATTTATTAATTAAGACTAACCTCAGCTTCACTTGGAGGATTAAGTTTCTTTACGAGGTACTTTTGGATGAAAGAAATAGGCAAGTTACCATCCCTAACAAAGGATAAACAAGAAAAATGTAAAGTAGTATTCATGCCAATAAATAAATATGAATGTAAAAAAAAATTGCTAAACTTTGATCAACAGAACACTCATCACTAATCGTCCTACAAATTGTGACAGCAATGGACTGATTTAAATCATACCCAAGTCATCATCTTGTCTTGATGTTTTATGCCAATATTAGTTATGCAACCTTATCAATTATCGTTTTCCCCTGATGGCTCATGCTGAATTACATCTATTTGCAGGTAGGTACTAGTACATTTGGTAGTAAACCAAGAATGAACATAACAAATATTGGGGAAAGAATTTTTTTGGTACGACAAGTCTTATCATTTAGCATCCTATCTTCCTACATTCCTTAGTAGAAAATCTATATTGTAAACGTAATACATACCTAAATTTAAAACTGTAATGTTATTTTCTACAGTGAAAGAATTGCAGTACTTATAAAAGAAAGAAACATACAGGGTGCGAAGTTCTGTAAGGCTTCCAATATTTCCACTCAATGAGCCATGTTGAACAATTTCCTGCAGCAATGAGATTTGGTAACAAGAGAGCAGGGTTGTAAAGGGAAGATGATAAGTTTGCAGTAGGGACTTACAGTTCTACCACTATAGAATTGTTACAAGCACTACCAAATACACTCAATTAGCGACGGATATTTAGCGACGGAAATTTTTCGTCGGTGTTAGCGACGGCTTCGTGGCCGCTCAGCGACTGAGTACCGACTACACGCCTTTGCCATTTTTTATTTTAATTTTACGGGGAGGAAAGGTCGCATGTCCGTCGCTAGACTGTCGGTGTTATAGCGACGGATCCCCAGTCGTCGCTACGTAGTCGATTATTTGGCAAAAATTGTGTAGAGAATTGGCGGGACATATCTTCGACTACGTAGCGACGGATATTCAGTCGGATAATCAATAATAGCGACTATGTGGCGATGGATTATGAGCAGTCGCTATTCCGTCGCTAATTTACGTTCCAGACTTAAATGAAAAGGCGGAAGGAACTTTTAGCATTCCCCCCAAATTCAATCTCTCTCTCTCTCTCTCTCTCTCTCTCTCCCTCTCTCTCTCTCTCTCTCTCTCGCGCGGCTTCGGTGAACGGCGTCGGCGTCCTCTTCTCTCTCTTCTCCCGAAGGTAATCCCCTCCCTCTCTCTCTCTCTCCTCTCTCTTTCTCTCTCTCTGTGTGTCGTGGTGTCGACGTAGGGGCAGCAGGGGCGGCGGGCTTGGGGACATTCGGGCTTGGGGCGGGGGCGTCGGGAGCTGGGCGGCTGGCTTGGGGCGGGGGCATCGGGGGCTGGGCGGCGGGCTTGGGGCGGGGGCGTCGGGGGCTGGGCGGCGGGCTTGGGGTGGGGGCGTCGGGGGCTGGGCGGCGGGCTTGGGGCGGCAGGCTTTGGTCGGGGGCTGGGGGCGGCGGCTTGGGGTGACGGGCTTTGGTCGGGGGCGGCGGGGGGCTTTACTTATCAAATTCATCTGAGTTTATATATTGGCTAAATAATGTGTTATCCATATTGGGTGTTATCCATTAGTTTGGTGGTGTTTGGATTAATAAATGTGAATATAGAGTTTGGGTTCATGGTGTATATGTTTACTGTGTCAAGGACAGTGCGGAGTTCTTCATCTGCATAAGTCAGTTGTGTGCTTCTATATAGATGTATATATCTATACATCTAACTGTGTATACATATATATGTGTATGTGTGCTTTAGAGAGTGAGGAATGAAAGGCAGGCCTACCATGCCTATTAGCATGCAGGACGGCTTGGGGTGTAATGTGTGATTGTAGACATGGTAGGAATTATAGGTAATTAATGCTAGTATGACTAGACTAAGGTAGTGCTTGCTAGATAATAAGGACACTCTAGTATCCTAACCAAGTTAATTTTAGACTAGATATTTAGGATATAGCTCCCATATCCTAGAAGTGGACTCTTGCAATTTAGAAATAGATAGATTGACTCAGTTTGGTATCGGTATCGCACTATCGGTATCGGTATTGCACTATCGGTCAAGGTTCACAATATCGGTATCGGAATCAGTTTCGGACTATTCCTATGAGTATTGGTATCGGCGATATCGGTAGTATCGGTGGTATCGTATCAGAGTATCGGACTTTGGTATCGGAAAACAAATAATTATTAATAAATTATTTACATTTAAAAACATATATTTTATACATTTAGGCATAATTTTAAGTATTTCAGCGTTATTTCTTAGTAGTTTTGAAATTATATGAAATAGTAGTCACCCTTACCGATTGGTTTTGCCGAATTGACCGGAACAAAGACCCCCAATGTCGGTATCGGTCAATATTTGGTATCGGTCGGTATCGGATCGGAACATGCCAAACCGTATCGGTATCGGCCGAATCGGATCGGTATCGGCCGATACTTTAAACCATGCTATCGGTATCGAACTACCGGTATCAGTATCGGTATCGCACTATCGGTATCGGTATCGGTATCGCACTATCGATATCGAACTATCGGTATCGAACTATCGGTATCGGTATCGGTATCGCACTATCGATATCGGTATCGGTATCGCACTATCGGTATCGAACTATTAGTAACAACTGTATTTAGATTTTTCTCTTCTCGAGCTAGAATACTAGCGGATCCACCAGTTACATGATTATATACTAATTCTGTTTAGTTTGTCTTACTATACAGATTTTTACATCTAATCTGTGATGGATCGTTATTTTGTTGATCGTACATGGATGTACAAACGACAACACGAGAGCAGAATAGAAATGAGTGACGATTTTCAGACAGGCGTGGAAGTGTTTCTTAAGTATGTCATGAGCAAAGCTCAGTTTATGGACGGTAACAAAATCAAGTGTCCATGTCGTAATTGTCGCAATAGACGTTACGAAGAAGTGGTGAGTGTAAGAGATCATTTGACCCGTAAGGGTTTCGTACGTGATTACGGCCTGTGGTCATCGCAAGGTGAACTATATGCCGAAAGACAGGTTGCGAATGCTGCTACTTATGCTTTTGATGATAATGCTGCAGCGGATTTTGTAGTCGATGACGACGAATGCTCCGTTGATTATGGAGACGTGCAGAACCTTGCACGAGATATGGTGTACGACGCGGCAGGGCCTAATTTTGATCCGGAGGATCCTAATCCCGAGGCGAAGGAGTTCTATGATATGTTTCAGGATGCTGAAACTTCTTTATATCCTGGTTGTGATCCACATTCCGTACTGTCAGTGACGATGCGGTTGTTGAACATAAAGTCCAATTTTAACTTTCCACAAACTTGCTATGATCGGATTACACAACTAATGAAGGAGGTGTTACCGAAGGAATCAAAAGAGCTTCCAAAAAACTTCTACAAGTCGAAGATGATGGTCCGACAACTGGGACTGGGGTACGACAAGATAGATTGTTGTCGCAACGGATGCATGTTGTACTACAAGAAGAACGAGGATGTAGAAAGTTGCCGCTTCTGTAATGCGGATCGTTACAAGGAAGTCAGGAAAAAAGGAAAGTCAACTAGAAAACGACGTCCTTACAAGTATATGCATTATTTGTCGATCACGAAGCGCTTGCAGAGGATGTATATGTCTCAGAATACAGCAGAACATATGACGTGGCACAACGAAGAATGCATAAAGGACGATAGAGAATTGTCACATCCTTCGGATAGAGAGGCGTGAAAATATTTTGATTTTCGCCATCCAGATTTTGCTGCAGAGCCCAGAAATGTACGCATGGGACTATGTTCTGATGGATTCTCCCCTTTCGGGCAGTCGGGATCTCAATACTCCTGCTGGCCGGTCATTCTGACCCCTTACAATCTGCCACCATGGATGTGTATTAAATATGTGTGTATTTGTAAGTATATATATATATATATATATATATATATATATATATATATATATATATAAGTGTATTTGTGTATTCATATATAAATGTATATATTATATATATTGTATATGTGTATATATGTATATATGTGTGTATACGTGTATATAGAAATATATATATGTGCATACGTGTATATATATATAAATATTTATAGGGTATATGTGTATGTATATATAAATATACATATATATTTATATACGTGTTGTATATATATATATATATAGGTGTGTATATATATATTTATATATGTATATTATATGTGTATAAATATGTGTATATATGTATATATATACATAAGTGAATATATATATAGATACATATATTGCTAATATAGAAAAAGGGAATAAGAGAAACAATGAAGCAGTGGCAGCCCAGTCCTCAGCCCACACTCAGCCGGCCCATCAAGTCCCAGCCCACACTCAGCATCTGGTTAAACCCGAGCAGCCCCGACCCTCTGTAGAAATCCATCAGCCGAACACTTATATACATTGTGAACGAGAGGCCGAGGGAGTCCTCATTCAAAACCCTAAACACCACGCCACCCCACCGGTTGGGCGACCTTCCTCGGCCCCGTGCGCGCCACCGCTGTGCGCCACCGTGGGCCACTGGCCGGTTGGCCAAGCCGCTCACACAGCGGCGAGCAACAGCAGCGGTATGAGATGGCAGCAGTAATGCAATATTCACGGTACGATTTCCCCTGCCACGTTTACTCGTTTTACGATCTGTAAAGTATTTTAGAAAGCCTACTAGACCCTCTTCAAACCCCTTTAAATGAATTTTATTCTAGGACAGTAGAAACCCCAGAAAAATCGACACGAAGTCGGCATAAAACTACTATCGTATTGACAGATTTGGGTTAGCATATACCCCTGTTTGAAGGCCGTTCCCGATCAATCTATTAAGAATTTAGGAATCAATTTGAAGAGCCTTTTAGATAACCTATACGAGATTGAAACCCCTTTTTTACTTTCAGTTATAACTGTTTAAACAGCAAGATAATTATTTGTGAAAATCAAGAAAAATATGAAAACCAGTTTTCAAAAAACTAGAAAAATCATCCACACGACGTGCGTCCCGCCAATCCGGGCGACGTGGTCACGAACCAAAGGCATCGAAAGGTGCGTAACGGCTTCGTGGTCGTGTGGACTTTGGCGGAATTCAAATTGGTCGCGTGTGCGCGATGAATTTGATGCGTATCCGTCAAAATTTACCATATCGGCCCTGTGCAAGTTTCGTAATTAATTTGTGCACGCTCGTCAGATCGAGATAAAACTTGTGCCAACATGACCGTATCGCTTTTCTAGTCCTGTATGCCAAGTTTGATCCAATTCTGAGACAGTTGAATCGTACGTCATTTTACGGGTCCCACGGTCCGACTCAATGGGCGATTTTGTGCACGGCCCGCCAAAATCTAATTTTGGACATACGGTTGGGTTCGTATCGAAAAATCGGATCCGTAAACATGTAGTTTGACGACTTTAGAGACCGTTGACTCTGGCACGCTTTTCGGTGCAAAGTGGGTCCAACGGCGGACATCGTTTTTGCCCGAAATTATCGTTTTGCCCCTGTATCCAGAATTGGACTTAAGAACAGACAATCCTAGCTAATTTGAATATTCTGAGAATGTTGGTAATATTTATTTCAGCTTTCGGAGACAGTTGTGATGACTTGGACTTTCTGACTTGTTTATTAGCGATACATTGTTGGTTCTTCGCACTGCCACCAGGCAAGTATACCTTGCCTCCCTCTACAGTTTATTTACATGCATATTTCTATTATTATATAGTTTTACTAGTTGGTTATTATTTGTGATTTGTATATCGTACATGCTAGTATAGCTATAGTCCTTGTACATGGTTAGCCTTTTTAGTTCATATTGGATTAGTTCTCTCGTGTATCGTGATTGCGTCGTATCGTGTCTTCACCTGTGTCTTGACTGAGTCGTGTCTGTAAGTATGAGTGAGTGAACTGCTATTCCTTTGTCTTCCCACAACCTGCGAGTCCACACACGGGGCGAGGGTTGCCTTTGCACCTGCGAGTCCACATACGGGGCGAGGGTGACTTGTCTTGAAACTGACCTGCGAGTCCATTCGGGGCGAGGGTTGGTATCCATTGATCTACCAGCAGTTCATTTATGAATACTTGATCCCGTATCCGTGTTCATAGTTACCTGTCAGTAGCCACATGTCAGCTTCCTGTCTAGTTCCTGTTTATACCCTAGTTATAGTATTGCATGATTAAACTGTTAGATAGGCATGTTTTATGTATCTTGCTAGTCCTCTGAGGACCTGATGATCTCTTCAGGTTTAGCGATTGTATGGAGTTAGTTAGCAGAGCGGGATGGTAGAGGATTGCGATACATGATACAGGTATTTGCTTGTGATATCTCTTTATTATCCTTTCGTGCTTTATATTCAGTACCATGATAAATTCTGCTTATTTATAGACTCATATCATTCTTCGAGTCTAATCTAACAATATGTTAATGGGCTGCAGACCATGACCCATACTTGTTCTTTCTTGTTGATTTGATTCTTGTGGATTGAGATACAGTTTAGATTAGACATGATACCCATGACCTTGACAGCTTATACGTACTCGAGTCGGGCTGGAGTCCGTTCGATACGTAGCTGGCTTGCTTACGAGCTCGCGTCCGAAAACTGGGTGTGGGTCGTGACACTTCCCGTTTCATTGTTGTAATCTATTCATTATTTCATTGTTGAACGCATAAGGAACTCAAAATGTAAGCCCGTGCCTTAGCACGAGCGTGGAGCGCGGTGCAAGAGATCTTACATTTTTTATGTTTTTTTTTATTTTCTATACAAGCATACAAGATGGGATTATTCCCTTAGCTAGGTGCGTTGAGTCATTTATTAGCATGCGCGGTATTATCGCCTAGCGAATCTAGCAATAGTGTCCGTATTGTTATGTATCTAGGCTAAGCAAAGACGGGTTCATCGGAGCCACCCACCTTAGCGATGTTCGTATCGGCCGAGCGATACTCCGAGCGCGCCTTTGAAAGTCTAAGTCTGGATTCCTCTTGACAGGCCAATGTAAGCCTTGCATCGATTCTTCATCAGGTCGATGCCAACTCTTCGGTTCGACGGCTCGTTTGAGTCGTTGCACTTGCCGTTTGAATCGGCATTCCGCTAGGACGGAGCGGGTCATCACAGTTCATAACACGCTATATAAAGTTCTGTTAACAGCACTGCATAATGATATTGATAATGACATTCTAATAGTAGGGAGGCTTCAACGTTATAGATAAACTGCTATTGTATGAACGTTTAATAGCACTTCAATATGAACGCTATGGATGATTATATTATAATAGCAGAGAGGCTCGAACGTTATAGATAAACTGCTATTGTATTATATTTTAATAGCACTGCGGAAGGAACGCTATTGATGACGACATTCTATAGCAGGGAGGCTTGAACGCTATAGATAAACTGCTATTATATGCCCTATTTGTTGTAGTTATAGTGAATTATTATATGATATGGAATTGACTGCTCATGACGGAAATGTTGGATCGGTATCAATAGTAGGTAACGTCGGATTGTATCTTTTAGAAAAGATGAATTGCCTCGGTGAAAAATATTGTTGGATTCAGAAAGGAATATGATTACATGTTGTGAACTCTTAATATGATTGGCTCTAAGTTAGACCCTTAATCGAATGTTAGAATTATTATGCCCGGATAGAGGGCTTAACCAAGTTGTTCCTGATGTTAAGTGTTGTGGCCTGAAAGATAGTGATTGTGGCAAATGAATGAAGTAATAAGTCAATTAAAGGGATGCTAAATCGGATTTGGAATAGAGAGTTATATCGTGGCTGATCGAATCGCACTAACATGGAAGTTGGCTGAAGTACATATGTTTTGGGGACGCCTAAAATATGTGTATGGATCCAGCCGAAGTGATAGGTTGCAACTGAGATAACATTTATGGAAAGAATTTATTGCACTAGCACGGACTTTGGCTGAAATACATATATTTTGGGGACGCCTGAAATATGTGCATGGATCCAAACGAAGTGATGTGTTGCAACAAAGATAGAATGCAAGGAAAATATTGGTGAATCAATGAGAAGTTGCAAGCATTTGGAAAAAGAAGAAGATGGATTAAATCGTTGATGGATTTAAATGATACAGTTGGATAGCTATTTTGAGATGACCGAGTGGGCTGAAATGAATATTTGAATTGAAGTTGAATGAGTAACTCATTGTGATTAAGTGAATCTAGTAGATGAGTTGTTTCCTTAAGTTTCGAGGACGAAACTTTTTCTGAGTGGTATATTATGTAATGTCCCGCTCCGCGCGAGGCATTTGGTTGGCTTGTTGGATGGGATCAGAATGTTAGACCGTGACTTATGTTGGGAATCAAGAGAGTTGAGACTGATACAGTCTCTCTGAGCTGGCTAGACGGTTTAAGTGTTGGTACGTGGCTCGCTTGTGGAGCTACGCTTAGGGGGAATGTGTGCAACCAGAATAAGAAGACCCTTTTATGCAGGCAAGTGGAACTGTCCTCCTTCCTTTATTCCTACATGCTTAATAAATAGAATAATGTGATGCTATAAATTGTCCCTAAAAGTTCCATGTCTTAGTTGCTGAATAATAGAGATGCTTATGTTGAGAATCATTGAATAAATAAGACATGAATATTGAACTGCTGATGAATCACACTCGAACTGCTAATGTAACTTGATGCCTGAGAATGAATTGATAATGTCCCTTATGCTTAATCTTGATGAAATGAATGAATCACTTGAATAATGAGATGCTGCATGAATGATACATGAGAAAAGAATTGAATATGCTATTATTCCTATGAAATGAATGAAATGCTACAGGTCCCTTCGAAATGAATGAATGCTGTTGTTCCTCCTTAGAAGGAACGTAATGAGAAATGTTGCAATGGAACAAACAATGAGAATGATGAGGCTTGGGATCATGGGATTACCAAGTAGAATGATAGTAATGATTAGTCGTTGAACACGGCTCGGGATTGAGATGAGATGTTGAACTGTTGGCTCTGCTTACTTTCAGTTGCTTTACCATGCATTGTGTTATCGAGTCGACACGCATTCGCATGGTCATGGACGTACTTGTACAAGTCTGAGTAAGTTTCCTCTCGAACGGTACCTGGGGTACCGGGACCGATTCGACCCGGAAGGAAACATTGGTCGTGCTATGGTGGCACGAGGTATTACGGGACATTCGGCTAGGCTTACAACCTACCCTGGAATGATGCGTCGTAATACCCATTGGAAAGTCATTTATGGTGCAGTTTCACCAACGACCATGTAGTCAGGATGCATGCTAACGAATGTTTTGTGCAGACAGAGTAAGTATATCATATTATCCTGTATTTTTATGCAGGTACGAGAGAGTTGGCTATCGGTAAGAAATCACTTAAATGTGATATACTCAATATATGTGTTGGCTTAACTTTCGTGCTTAACGTGCCAAGTAAATGATGCTATGCGTAGTCTTTCAATATTTGAACCTGCTTAACATGTTAATTTCAGTATGCTAGAAAGATGCCTTGCTATGATTATTGCTCAAACATAACATACAAATTAAGAGATGCTTGAAGTGAGAATTGCCATAACATGTTTAAGATGTTAATGTTAACGATGTCTCAATGATGCCTTTGCATGATAATACTAAGAATGCTATAATGATATGTCCACATGAATGTTGCTAAGAATATGTTTGCATGTTTCACTCTGATTATTGCCCATGAACTGTAAACTGATGCTAGGCCCCCGAGTAGAATGATCATTCTATTAAATGCTTGCTAAAATTGACCAGTTAGTGTTTGTTTAGGCGAGTGGGTTGGATTCTGCTTGCCAGTACATAGATGATGTGCTGACCCACGTTTTTGCGGGCAGGTGCTCATGCTTGGGATGTTCTGCACACGGAGATTGGCTTGACCGGTCCCGTGACATCGAAGATTTGTTGGACATACGGAAGCTCTTCTTGTACAAGATGATGTCTTCTGTTTATAAAGGGCATAATGTATGGAACATTGTAATCAGTGTACCAGTGAGTTGTAAACCAAGTCGGTATATCGAGTTGTAATCCAATGTATCCATGTATCAAATGTAAGCCTTGTAGAATTGTTTAGTTGGCTTTCAATGTAAAGTGAGATGTGTTGTAAGCATTGTACTTCAATACAAGTCTTGTACACTTCTTCAATTATCAATAAAGAGAATAAGTTCTATATATCTCTGTGTGACTTCAAGTTATCCTTTTATCTCCGCTACTATAAAGAAGTGGTGCACTTCATTCAATAAGAAAGATTGTCCTCATTAAATTCAATTTGTCTGCTTCTGCCGCTGCGATGTGTTTCTACTTGAAGATTATCACTTATGTACCATCCTTGTCTTGTACAAGTGCAATACCAGACTTGTACGGCATCACGCCCAAGCGAGGACGATCGATTCCAAGAGATAAAATATGTGAAGAAATGACTCTACGAATCAGGGCATGACAGAACCCGCCTCCAAGACTCCAATGCGCTCAACAAGATCCACAAGGCTATGTTCTGTCTTAGACTCCTTGCTCTTGCCCTTCTTGTTGGTCTAGAAGTGCCCCTCCCTAGGCGACGTGGGTCCCTCCTGGACGTTCTCGGATATCGACATGGCACCAACTGACCTTCGCTCTGATACTACTTGTCACGGACTTAGTGTTTTAGACTACACTTCGTCCCGTACGGTGCACAAGCTTTCTACTCGAAGACCCATGTCAACCTTTTCGAACCCGCTTAGCTAGATCGCTAAGACGATATTGAGAATAATGTAGAGCAAAAAGAGAGATTGGAAGTATGAAAACTTTACTATACTAGAAAGATAATATAACTTTGGGTGGTGAGAAACAAATGAGCCTCTCACTTATTTATAGGGCCTCCAAGGATTACATGGAAACTTCTGGAATCAGCATATTCCAGGAATTATTCTAGGGACTAGATATTTCTAAGGAACCTTCTAGTACATCTAGAAAGATCATGAGACATGAGACATCTAGAAAGGTTTTGAGTCTTCTGGAAGATTCTCGGGTCCTCTGGAAGATTCTGAGGCCTTCTGGAAGATTCTACCATCTTCTGGAACACTCTGGAAGCTTCCCGCATAACCCCGGTCCGTAAAGAGTTATACAAGTCCGTCTCGGTGGGACGCAAACTTTTATGCGTGACAACTAGGTGGCTTATGTAATTGATAGACATGAGAGAATACGAGGAATCAATAAAATATGAAGATTCAAGTATGTAGAGTAAGCTTGTAAGAGGCCTTTCACAGGTTTTGGGATGTTTTACTAAAAGTCTCTTTAGTGAAACACAAGAGGCTTCATTTCCACAGATTTTCTTAAAAACGTGTAGTTTAAATTATTATTATTATTATTATTATTATTATTATTATTATTATCTCAAATAACAATGTAATAATGAAATTTTAATATCCAAATGAAGGTATAGTTAGCCTATCAACATGGTATTACAGTAACAGTAAATTTACCAAACAAAAAGTAACTCTAGATGTCGAATGTATTGATCAATATCACAACAAGATGATCAATCATATTATCAACTTTTATATATATATATATATATATATATATATATATATATATATATATATATATATATATATATATTTGAAAAAAAAAAAAAAAAAAAAAAAAAAATATATATATATATATATATATATATATATATTTGAGGTGTCTTTTCTCCAAATCGGACCGTGACTATATTCTAGTCGTCCAAGGGGGATTCGAAGCCCCCCCCTAGTGCCTTAGGGACTTTTTTCTTCTTCTTCATAAATATGAATTTATCCATGCTCCAGCCACCCCAACCTAACCTCTAGCCCACTCCAGTTCAAGCTTCTGGCTCCTCCCTTGACTGCATCTTTTCTTCCGTATTATTTCAAACTTCTCATTTTACTACCATAGTCCTATACATGATTTTTCCGTATTTGTAACAACTAGCTAGCAAATAATTTTATCTGTAATTTAACTAGCTAGGAAGCATGAAGACTCCAAGATACATTTGAACATACTAAAATAAATGTTGTATCCGTGTCGCCATATCTAAGAAACGAAATCATGATCATAATTATAAAAGAGTTGTGAGAATAACAACTTTCACAAGTGTTTACCTGGTCATAACCACAATTTGTCCGATCCCTCGTCAAACGCCCACAACTCCCGCCATGCATGGCTATAGTTGCTATGCATCGTCCGGATGACAAATGTCACCATGCAAATTGCTTGAACCATCTTTAAATAGCCTACATCTTCTTCTTCTTCACCAACCAATCACTGCTGAGTACTGATCAAACAAAGAGATCAGAAAGTTCAAGAAAGCAAAAGTAAAAGAGAGAAATTAATGGCCGATCACTCCGACATGAGGTTCCAGGCTGGCCAGGTCGCAGGACAGGCTCAAGTAAGTACTCCAATGAAATATTAATTTCGTACGTATCAATTTTTTCCAATTTTCCATTGTTGATCATCTCCTTGCATATGCATGGTGAAGATGAAGAAGGACGAGGTGGCGGACAAGGCGTCGCAGAGTGCACAGGACGCCAAGGAACAGGCCGGGGGTTCATGCAGCAGACAGGGGAGCAGATGAAGAGCATGGCTCAGAATGCGGCCGACACGGTCAAGAGTGCCGTCGGAATGGGAGACGCCAGCACCACCACCACCACCACAACCAAGCATTGATGAACATGATTTTGATCTAGATCTACACCAAGCTAGCTAGTTCATTTATTATTTTTCTTGATCTTCTCCTCCTTTTCTTTCAGTTATTTTTGATTTATTTGAGTTTGAATAACCTGCTTCTTGTGGAGCTAGCTATTGTAGACAGTCAGTCCATGCATTTGAGACAAATGTTGGTATAATTAAACGAAAATTAATACAAAAGATCAATCGCAACCCCTTCTAAAACGTAGTTTATCTCTGTATATGTACTTAGATTTCTGTACGTACGTAGTTCTTGATATTATGACTTCCATTGTCAAAAGAAAGAAAAAAAAAACATTGCCAAAATGCACATCGACATAAAGACCACCAGGCACCAGATATTCTCGTTTTGATCAATATAAGTGAGAGCGCACAACTACATTGGAGAAAGTACAAACGATCGAGGCCCGAGGAAAAAGCAAGTTGTCGATACACTGGTGGCAGGACCGGCCGGGGGATAAAGTCTCACAAGACTTTAGGCTTGGACAACGAAAACCTAGTGCACAATGTTGGCATAATACTGAGTTCTTGTGACAATGGCATATGAGCTGGTATCCATTTGCAGGAGGAAGGATTTTGGGTTCATATCAATACCCGCCCCTTTAAATTGATCTTATCTCAAGGTCGTAGAAACAAGATATGGTAAGGGCCCTAGTTGCAGTTTGGAAATACAAACCAGGCAGATAGTTATTACTGTAGGCAAAAAAAAAACCCTGGATCACACACTATCTTCCCTAAAAGATATGCCCCTTTGGAGAATGACTGTTGCACATACTCCTTTTGGAACTTTCCTGGATCCCACACAAAAATATAGAAATTGGCACCATCATCTATGAATGAATCCTTTACCTTTCTGTCAAACCATACATGAACTTTTATCACTGGAATTGAACTAGAGCATGGATCCCATACCATGAAACCATTCTTTTCAATTTTGGTAGATTGAGTGAACTCCGCACTTTTTATGCCCACATCAGAGAGCCAAATCTCGTAATTTGTTTGATCTTCTAACATCTCCCCTCAAACTGTGCGTGGTGGCCATGCATAGTTTGGCACGTAATGATTTAAGAGCAGTTCATCCACCATCTTGGACTTGTTTGAGAGAGAGCATCTTTGACTTGTTTGAGAGAGATATTCTTCCACCATCTTTTATGTCCTTTATTTTGTCTGGTATTGATTTTGAGAGCTGTCCACATAGCGTGGAGTGTTCTGGTTCCACCCACGAAGAAGACGATCAGATCTTCGCCAAATAGTAAAATCATCTGTTAGTTTTGGTGTAGAATTTTCTGCATCAATGGGATTGTTTGAATTTGATGTGTGAAATTGTTTGAATTTGGAGCGCTGGGTTGTTTGAATTTGGTGTGATGCATCAGTGGGATTGTTTGGATTTGGTGTGTAGGATTATTTGGATTTGGTTTTGGTACTGAATTTCTTGTATCAGTGGGATTTGTGATTGTTTGGATTTGGTGTGTGGGTTTGTTTGGATTTGGTATGATGCATTAGTGTTTGAATTTAATTTTGGATTTGGTGTGATGTAATTGGGGAGAAACAGTATTGTGTCCGATCACAACCTGCTTTGATACAAAGGAGGTGGGTTTAAAACCTCAACCACAACGATTACATTGATGGCCTTCTTATTTATAAGAAATTTAGTAACAATAAAGATAGACCAAAATAATCTAAGGTAACAATAATATAATCAAGAAATATCCTCCTTATCCATGATGATTGATGGATGAGTTTGAGGTTTGAATTAATAAGCTTGAATCTTGTACTCGTAAATTGTTTGATCTTCTTAACACACTTGTTGTACAAGCAAGACCATCTCAGAAATTCCAGCCATAGGTATGCTGCTTTGCTGCATTCCAACTGGATTTAGTGCTTTGGTGTTCCCTGCTACCAGAGCGAAGGGCTTGCGCTCACCATCAGCTAATTCACTAGTAATATTGATGTGGAACGAATAACATCCCTTATAGTAAGTGCCAAGGAAATATGCATAGATTCAACTGATGTTGAGCAGCAGCAACAACATATTCACTCGTTCCTTTCTGGAAGACAATATCTACTTGCTCAAACATTGCCTTACCTGTCCGCTCAAATGCTGGAACAACAGACAACTCCAAGATGGGCTTCAGAGCCTCATAGAGAGCTCGCTTTTCGGAAGTTTGGAATTGTTCTTGGATCTGTCTCGCCATTGTAGCTTCAAGTTTTGAAGTGATAGCCTTATCCAACTGATCAACAGGTTTAATACACCTGTTGTCTGCTACAAGTGGTTGGTGTTGTCCAGACTTTAAATCCTCTGTGCCATGCTGCATTTGAAAATCTCGCATTTCATCAAACACTGAGACCTTGCAGTTAAGACTCATGTGCTTCCTTCCTCACAGCCATTTCATCGAACACATACGGGACAAATTGGTACTACTGCTGCGACGGGGAGATCTAGGGAGGTTGGTGGTTCCATGACGACGACGATGAAGGATGGGCCTCATTCTCCGGCTGGTACGAAGGATACATCGTCGGCCATTATTGTTGCGGAGGCGAAGCCAACTTGGATTGCGGAGAAGAAAACTGTGGCGTCGTCGACAGCCATTGCCCTGATAACGATGGGTAGTGATGCGGTGTCGAGTACTGCTGCACCGGTTAATAGCATTAGGGGTCCGACGGTCGCGGAGATGTTGGCTCCATGGCCGAAACTATGAAGGAAAAACTTTCCCTCGCATACCTCATCCACTCGTCCATCGTATCTAATTTGTCATCTAGGTCTAGAAATTTACATTTGAGAGATGAGATGCTCTCCTCCACGATGTGGTGGCGAGGCTTGTCTGGAAACCCTTGTCGAGAGCTCTAGTAGCTCGAGACCGATGGCTCTAATACCAATTGATAAGATCCCAAATTTGACTGATTTGAAACTGAGAAATATTTGGAGTAATTTGACATTTCTATGGTAATGTGAGAAGAACTGTGAGAATTTGGATGTAGATCTCTAGATTTGGGGAAGAAGATGAAATTCTATTCAATTAAAAATAATCGGCAAAGATTACACTAGAAAGGAAATTGACAGAAATCTAAAGAGGAAAAGATACATTGCCAAAATTCTCCACACCTCACTATGTGCTTCCTCTCTATTTATAAGTTGTCCCAGATAATGGTATCAGTGAGCCACTGTAACTAATTAATTGTTCTTTACCAAAAAAAAAAAATCAAACTAATTAATTGTTGAAATAATTAATCGATTCTTGGTGACCTGGCAAGATTTGGCTGACTGGTAATTATACTCTGACTAGGCACTAACAATTTGATGACTGGACTTGTCTTCATATTAGCCAACCAAGGAATTGAATAACCAACTACCTGGAATTGGATTATATACAATGAAATTGTGATGTTGTTGATGCTGCTGCTGCTTCGTTACTGCACTCTGCACCTTGCTGATACTGATGTTAGTACTTCTCTAGTGCACACTGTTGGTTCTGATTCTGAGTTCCTGCGACACTGGCATATGAGTTGCTGAGTATCCATTTGCAGGAAGAAAGATTTGGGGTTCATATCAAACTAACTAGGAATTACCAAGACTCCAAAATACACAAGATATACTAAATTAAATGTTGTATCTGTGTCGTCATATCCTTCTGTTGTGTCCTAATTTTTTTTTTTTTTCATGGTTAGAAGAACAAAAGTTTGAGAAATAACAACTTTCACAAGTGTTTACCACAACTTAGTTCCAACCCTCGTCAAACGTCGCCCGCTATGCATGGCTATAGTTGCTATGCATCGTCCCGATGACAAATGTCACCATGCAAACTGCTTCTTCACCATCTTTAAATAGCCTACGTCTTCTTCTTCTTCTTCACCAACCAATCACTATTGATCAAACAAAGAGAGAAGAAAGCTCAAGAAAGCAAAGTAAGAGAGAGAAAGTAATGGCCGATCACTCCGACATGAGGTTCCAGGCCGGCCAGGTCGCAGGACAGGCTCAAGTAAGTACTCCAATGAAATAAATTAATTCGTACGTATCAATTTTTTCCAATTTTTCCATTGTCGATCATCTCCTTGATGTGCATGGTTGAAGGAAGAAAGGACTGAGGTGGCGGACAGGCGTCGTAGAGCGCGCAGGACGCGAAGGAACAGGCCGGAGGGTTCATGCAGCAGACGGGGGAGCAGATGAAGAGCATGGCTCAGAGTGCGGCCGACACGGTCAAGAGTGCCGTCGGGATGGGAGATGCTAGCACCAACACCACCACCACAACCACCAAGCATTGATGAATATGGTCTTGATCGTGATCTACACCATGCTAGCTAGCTAGCTAGTTCATTATTTTCTTCTTGATCTTCTCCTTCTTTTCATTCAGTACGTATATTTTGATTTATTTGAGTTTGAATAAACTGCTTCTTGTGGAGCTAGCTATTGTAGACAGTCAGTCGATGCATTTGTGACAAATGTTGGTATAATTAAACGAAAATTAATGCAAAAGATCGATCATGACCCCTCTAAAACGTAGTTTCTCTCTATCTGTACTTAGATTTCTGTACACGTAGTTCTTCATATCGTGACTTCCGTTGTCAAAGAAAAAAAACATTGCGAAAATGTCGACATAAAGACCACCAGATATTATTTTCTTTTGATCAATATAATTGAACACACAACTACATTTGAGAAAGTAAAAATGGGTCCGAAGAAAACAAGTTGTCGATACACTAGTGGCAGGGCCGACCGAGGGATAAGTCTGACAAGATTTTAGACTTGGACAACGAAAATCCAGTACACGCTGTTGGTTCTAATACTGAGTTCCTGTGACACTGGCATATGAGCTGTTGAGTATCAATTTGCAGGAAGAAGGATTTTGGGTTCATATCAATACCCGCCATTTAACCTTGTCTCAAGGTCAAGGTAGAAACAACATATGGTAAGGGTCCTAGTTGCAGTTTGGAAATGCAAGAAACAGGAGGATAGGTACTGTTGTGGGCAGAAAATGTACCTGGATCCCCCTAGAAGATATGCTCCTTTAGAGAATGACTGTTGTCCATACTTCTTTTGCAACTTTCCTGGATCCTACAAAAAAATATGGAAATTGACACCATCATCTAAGAATGAACCCTTCAATACATGAAATTTTATCACTGGAACTGAACTAGGGCCTGGATTCCATACCATGAAACCATCATTTTCGATATTGGTAAATTAAGTAAACTCTGCACTCTTTTTGCCCGTGTCAAAGAGCCAAATTTCGTACTCCAACAACTTTATCCAGAAGTCAAAGTCATCCTTGTTCTCCGGGTGGACCTTGTCAATGAGTTTCCCGTGGGGGAGGAGGAATTTTCAGTCAACTGTCTTGGATGTAGATAGTGATATCTCATAAATAAGCTGTCAATTTGTAAATGTAAAAATCCTGTGAACATGTATACTTGGATCCCATGCCATCATCTTGGTTGTCTCGGAACTTTTTAATCTCATCCCATGTACAACATCTATGTCGTCAGGGATTGCAAGTATAAGTGTCTCTTTGAGTTCCTAAGTATCCCTTGAGCCATTCAAAGGGACTGTGTCCCTCTTTGCAACAGAGACACCTTCCTTTGCAAACATTCCCACTTTGACTGTTAATTTTAACTGTTTCCCTAAGAACTTCATCTGGTAAGTTGTTAACAAGCTTAATTGTGATAAGGATTTTCGATTCTGCATCCTGCAGAATTGCAAAAACTTGTTCATCTGAAAGAGAGATGACATCAGTGACAAATACGGAGTGATGGATTTTATCTATAACCTCCATTTCACCTTCACCTCTATATATAGTCATCACCATAGATGAATCGGTTTTCAACAATCTACTAAATTTTGAAGACAGAAAAACTCCCTGGTTCAATGGAGAGGCACCATAGAACAGATTGCATGCAAATCCTCCTGAGACTATAACCAGGAGACTATAGAAACATCACCTCGTTGAAGAGCCATTGTAAATGCTTCCCCAAATTTATGCTCAGATATCAATCTTGATAGTTCCTTTGTCAGATCCAAAAGCGCCTCCACCCATTGTACAGACAAAACCATCTCAGAAATTCCAGTCATGGGTCTGTTTTTTTTGCTATATTCCAACAAGATTTAGTGCCTTGGTGTTCCCTGCTACCAGAGCAAAAGCCTTGCGCTGGCCATCAGCTATTCACTAGTAATATACTGAGTGGTCGATGATGCAGGATTAATAGCGTCCCTTATAGAAGTGCCAAGGGAGTATGCATAGATTCAAACTGAGACCGATGGCCCTGATACCAGTTCATAAGATCTCAAATGTGACTAATCTGAAACTGAGAAATATTTGGAGTAATTTGACATTTCTAGGATAATTTGAGAAGAATTGAGAGAATTTGGAAGTAGATCTATCTAGAGATTTGGGGAAGAAGATGAAATTCTATTCAAATTAAAAATAAAAAGCGGGAAAGATTACACTAGAAAGGAAATTGACAGAGCTGTTATGAGGTGTTTTTAGGAAGATAATTTGTCATCTAGGGCTAGAAATTTGGTGGCGAGGCTCGTCCGGAAACCCTTGTCGAGAGCTCCATTAGCTCGAGACCGATGGCCCTGAGTTCATAAGATCTCAAATGTGACTAATCTGAAACTGAGAAATATTGGAGTAATTTGATATTTCTAGGATAATTTGAGAAGAATTGAGAGAATTTGGAAGTAGATCTATCTAGAGATTTGGGGAAGAAGATGAAATTCTATTCAAATTAAAAAAAAAAAAAAAAAAAAAAAAAACCGGGAAAGGCTACACTAGAAAGGAAATTGACAGAGCGATTATGATGTGTTTTTAGAGTACCGATTATGAGCGGTTATAAGGTGTCCGTTTTGGGGTGGTTTTTAAGTAGCGACTTTTAAACCAGTCCAATCCATGCTTGGTAAATTTTTTACACGAATAGATAAAATAGGAAAGGGTATCAGTAGTTATAAATATATTTTTGTGAGGATATAAATGGAAAAAAAAAATAGAGCCGCTCAAAACCTACCGATTTGGGATGTTTATAAAGCCACCCAAAAATACATTACACCGATTTTAGGAGGTTTTTGAGCCGACCAAAACCAGTGCCTCAAAAAATTAACAAGCAGGGGTTTTCATAAACTGTCGGTTCAAAAACACCTCAAACCGGTAAAACACCGTTACCAAGCAGACCCTAAGAGGAAAAGATACATTGCTGAAAATTTTTCACGCCTCACTCTATGCTCTCCTCTATATTTATAAGTCGTCTTAGAGAATGATATTAGTGAGCCACTGTGATTAGGGGTGGCGGGGTAGGGTAGGGTAGGGTAAGGGAAGGAAGAGGGCAGGGTAGGGTATTGACATTTTTTTGATACCCTAGGGAGTCATGAGGGTATGGTATGGTAGCCCTCTTCCAAAAAACCAATACCCATTACCCGTCCTTGCCTTTTACCCTCACAGGGTAGCTGAGGGTCAGGGTAGGGAGGGTAAGGGTATTACTCTTGCCATTTCAGTTTTTTTAACTTAAAAATTTTTTTTTTTTGCTAGTAAACACCTTGATACTTAAGATTTTTACAACATTCAAAAATCATAACAACTTAACAAGAAATAACAAGGGGAACATTTTTTTTTACTAAAGGCGCTGAACCCAGTTATATAGTGGAACCTGGGCTGCCTACATACCCAAGGAGAGGCTAGACCTGACTCATTAGGATCAAGCACTATGTAGTTCTCATAATCCTAAGTACTAAATAATTACAAAAAACTACAAGTATGTAGTATTAATTCAGGATAGGGTAGGGTTACAGGGTAGAGGGAGTGTGGGACTATACAAGTATGTAGTAGTAACTACAGTGGAAGTATGGGACTATACAAAATTACAAAGCACAGATTTACAGGGTAGTGGGTAGGGTTCAGGGTAGGGTTATAGGGCAGAGGGTAGGGCGGGTAGGACGGGTACCCGGGTAATTGCACTAGGGTAACAGGATAAATCCTTACCCTACCCTAATTCCAAGAGGGTAAGGGTAGACTTGCTCTCCTAGGGTAGAGGGTACACGTGGGCACTTATGGGTGCATGGTACCCGGCTAGGGTAGAGGGCACC
>JANAVB010027612.1:0-65272 GCA_029216955.1 Iris pallida | reverse complement strand
CCTCCTCGAAATCAATGGCCAGAGCCTTCGAATCGATGAGATGTTGGATGTATCGCTTCAGTTGGTAGCAGTCATGTGTAGCATGGTGGACGTAGCAGTGGTAATGGCAGTATTTTGGGTTCTCATTTCTGCCGACCAAGGTTCCCGTCTTGGTTGAGGGAGCTGAATCCTGTCTCCTTGTATGAGCATGTCCAAGATGGGCTTGACATGACCGTCTTCGAAGGAGTAGGTCATTTGCGGCCATTACTTATCTGCCGGTTTTGACTCGGGTTTCTGGGCTATGTCGGCCACCATAGCCTGCTTGCCCTTGTTGTCCCGATTGTTGGAGGAGTTACCACCATTGTTGTTGTTGGTATTAGGGTACTTGCCCTTGTCCTCTCCCTCCGAGATGTGCAATCCCAGTTGGCGAGCCTTCTTCAACTTGTCTTCTGCGCTAGTGGCGCTGATGATGAAAGTCTTCCAGTCCTTGAACTGACTCTCTGCCCATCCAGAGGCTGATTGTGGGAAGGCAGCCTCTTTTGGCAGATTTCAATCAAGGAAGAATCTGGATTGCCTGAGGGAAATTTCATCGCGGTTTGGCGAAACTGCTCAATATAGTTCCTTGTCAGCTCTTTTTCCCCTTGAACGACATCCATGAGGGTGGACATTTTGATGTCCTGTCCTACTTCGTAGAACCTCTCCAAGAACATGTGCTTGAAGCTGGCGAAGGAGTGGATGCAGTTGTCTGGCAGGTTACGATACCGGTCGAAGGCGACCCCTTCCAATGCCCCGATGAATAATCGTATAAGGATGGCATCGTCATGGGAAGATGGTCGGTGGTGACCTCAAAGTAAGTGATGTATGGACTTGCGGAGGTCTTTCCATCATACAGATTGATGTGGAATGGTTTATACTTTGGTGGGAAGGGAACTATCTCTCCACGCAGCGGGATACGGTTGTCGTATCCTGAGGTCTTGGCAGTTTTCTCGGGCGTGGAACATGGCTCGGAGCTCCTGGACCTCTCTTCTTGCTTCCCTGGCTTCGTCTGCAGTGGTAGGAGCTATCATTTCAGGAGGATTATTGCCCGAGTTTGGTGCCGCTGAGTTCAAGTCCACATTGACCGCGGGACCCAAGTTTGTTTGGCCAGGCGTCCCTCCTTGCAGAGTAGGGAGGGCTGCTTTGATCTCATCCACTGATTTGACCAAATTGTGTAGTATGGCCTCCAGAGTGTCGATGCGTTGGCGATCACTGGGACCATCCTGTTCGTCGTTTGTCATGAATGTTGTCTTTACATGAGTAGAAATGGATGGGACGGTGGATGACGTTCCCTCCGAATCATACCCCTGTACCGAGAAGTCATCGGGTATGTGGGAATGTTCTCCTCTGGTTCGGACTCAGAAAGAATAGTACCCCCAGCTTCCGAGCATGCTTCGTCTTGGGAATTGTGGACGTCCTCGGGGGCGTCGGGATCTGCTGCATCTGATAGAAGAGTTGTTTCCCCGGGCTCGTCTCCTTGGAACAACGGATTGTCGTAAATGTTCGGAGGAGTGCTACCCCCAATTCCAGCAACCCCCAGTGATATGGATGATGAATTTTCTACTGTAGCAGATTTCGTCTTTGAACGGGTACCTTGGAAAACTCCGGTGGTGGACAACCGTTTAGACGACAGTTTCTTAGTCACAGTGGTTGAAATCTTTGGGCTGGAAACGTTTATCTTCTTCCCTCTCCCATCGGCAGGGATTTTCTGAGTAGAGTTGCAGGAGACGATGGGAGGCACCTCATCCTCTGAGCTCGGCTGTTGTAATCATTGGAAGACGGACTGTCGGTCTTCTCGTACCGTCGTATTGTTATAACAGCAGTTGATGATGACTTGGGTGCAGTGACGTCCGTAGGAGGACTCTTTGCACCCCAAGGCCTCTTCTCTTTCCTTGCACTTGTGGAGGATAGCCTCACGCAAGTCAGATGGGTCTGGAACGACCATGTTTGCTCCCTAGATTTTGGGAGACTTTTTGGAAGCACTTTGTCTGTTTGCCGCCGGGGGCTGGACTCGAGTGGTTCTGTACAACTTTCCATCGGAGGCCCGTATAACAGTATGTGGAAAGCTCGGATGGTCTGAGGTCGGGATAGCGGACTGAGCTCGCCAAGCTCGCGCTGCCCTATACATCTTCACTCTAGTGCGTGAGGGCACATAGTAGGAAGAGTCTAAGTAGTGCTGTAGAGAGTCAGACATATTTTCTTGGGAGCATGAGAGATCAGGACCATAGGAGAGGCTATCGAAGGCTGAGTCGCTGGAGCAAACAGCATGCGGCTGGAATCAACAGTCTTCATGCGGCTGGCAATCGTAGCCGCATGGGCTTTCTTCATGCGGCTGGAAGTCTCGGTCGCATAAGTCTTCTCCATGCGGCTGGAAATCTTAGCCACATGGGTATTATTCGTTCGGCTGGCAGTTTCGGCCGCATGGACATCATGCATGCGGTTGGCAATCTTGGCCGCATGAGTGTTCAGCCTGCGGCTAGTACCTTTGTTCGGCTTCTTCCTGGAGCACACAAAATCACTCTTTGCCTCTGCAAGTCCAGCATCGTAGTGCTTTCCTCTGCCGGACTTGGGACAGCAAAGTCCACTATGGCTTGAAGTGGAGCCGCATGAGAGTTGTCTTCGCCGTCTTGGGTAGCAGAGATACTACGTCCAGAGCTTGGGGAGGAGCAAATAATTTGGCCTCCACTCCCTGCGAGCTTTCTTCGTGCGGGTTCGCTTCTGGACCGGGCCAGCGCTCCCGTCGGAGAGCATTTATTCAAACGCCTGTTGGTCGAAGCAGACGACCATCTTCTGTTGTGTGGAGCCAAGTTTGGCTGCATCCAATTGCATCACCAACTTCTCAGCCGTAGAGAAGTTTGTCTCCAACAGAGTCGTCATCGTGTTTGCCATGAATTATAAAAGAACAGAACAATTATATCGGAGGACTGGACTTTTACTTCACAATACAAACTCGCTCGTATAAAGAAAGCCTAGGGACGAAAATCTAGGTACAGCAATCTAAGTACAATTGTTTATTTTGATTCTAGGGGGTGAGGATAGAGGCTCGGGAAAGCGACGACAGCTCTGCCTTACTCCTTAGATGATCGGATGTAGCCTTGGCTCTGGTAAAGAAATGCTCTTGGACGTGTGGGGAGATTCCCTTGCACCTTCGGTTGCTGGATCTCTGGATGTCTCTGTAGTGCTCTCTCTCTCTCTCTTTTCTCTGCTCTCCTCTCCTGAATTCTCCAGTCCCTTCAGAATCCTCTCTTTCGCAAGGGAATGGCACCTTGCTATTTATAGAAGTGGGGGTATGATCATTAGGGTTTGCAAATGATTGCCTCCTTGAGAAGTCGGCAGTTAAGGATCAATTAATCTGGGCTATTAATTCTGATTGTGGCAAATCTAGGTAATTAATGTAGATTGCATCAAATCTCTGTGGACAATAAATGTTGATTGCCATGAATCTTCGTGATTTGTAATAGCCTGTCACGTGTCCAATTTGCTTGATTTGATTTGACCTGGACAATTATGACGATCGCAACATATCTGATTTTGTTAGGATTTGTTAGCACCCATAATTCTAGGGAAGATAAGACCGCCACGTGTCTCAATTGTAGCGAAGAGCACCATGTGTCTCAACTGGATCGTTCTGGCCGAGCCGTATATGGAGGGCCCTCTCAGTCGCATGAAACCTGCCGCCGCACGTGGATGGGCAGCCGCATTAGGATGGGAAGCCGCATGGAGATAGGCAACCGCATGTAGAGGGACAGCCGCATGGGGATAGGCAGCCGCATACAGATGGGCAGCCGCATGGAGATAGGCAGCAGCATGAAGAGAGGCAGCCGCATGAGTATAGGCAGCCGCATGCAGATGGGCAGCTACATGGGGATAGGCAGCCGCATGAAGTGAGCGGCCGCGTGGAGTGGCCTCGGGACTTGTTGGATTTTGCCAGCCGTAAGGAGATTTTCTCCTCTTTTCCATGAACACGCCATCACGTCAGTCATTATTGCGTCTTTATGTCAGAGCTGTCATAGCAGTTTTTTGTCAGAGAAGCCGTTAGGGCATTAAATACAGCCGAAAGTAGAGAAGAACTGTTTGAAGGCCACGTGGCTTCTTTCTGAGCCGTATGGATCTATCCGAGCCGCATGGACCCCTGAGCTGCATGGATTTCTGAGCCGCATGGACTTCTGAGCCGCATGGGGATCCTTCTATCGGAGCCGCATAGGTCTTCCTTTATTCTTTTCCATGCTTCTACATTGGTCAGTTGATTTTGTAAAACTTTGTTTTGGCTTTTTGAAAAATCCTTCAGAAGCTTTTTGTAAAAATAGATGTTTTTCAAAAACATAGGTTATTTCAAAAAGATAGGTCAGTTTTGAAAAACGATTTTGGATAGCCTATTTGCCAGTACGACTTGGTGTACAATGTATTCCTAGACTCAATAAAATGAAAATTACTGTACTTTAAGGAAATACATTCTTGCGTGGCAAAACAGCTTCGGTCTTGAATTGAGGAGATATCCATCTTTGATCAGTGTCCAAAACGTTGTTAGTAAACATCTGAATTGATTCGTATATCGAGACAGAGTTTGATCAATTATTAAAATCAGGTTTAATCATGACCAATGGGGCAACAATCTCTCCCATTTTGATAATGGACAAACCTTGACCGATATAACATCTTGGTTTTGATCAATTCAAAAGTGTACCGATTGTACTGAGATATAAAATAAAAAATTATTCATAACCTGTATCCGTGAAGATTTTAGATCTTATTTCTTCTCCGTTGTCACTCAGCAAAATAATTACCAAAGAGAAAGCTCCCCCGCAATAAATGCATAAGTAACAAACAGTGAAGAAACACACAAAAAAATGAATATAGACATTAATTCTAACATTAATTCTACACAGGCATGGTATAAACATTATAGACAGAATAAGATAAACAGATATGGTATAAACAACACATGCATGGTATTTGTCACAGGCAGTTTATATGGAAGCATAAAGAATGATAATGCTATAATGAAGCTGAAACAAATAAAATTCTAAGCTGAATAATAAACTAAACTGAGTCATATGCCAAAACAGAGTCATATGCCAAAACAAAGGCATAAAAACATGTTTTTCAAAATCACAAATCATATCCAAAATATAAAAGAGTACTGATACTATCTTGGAATATCGGAGCATTTCTAAGTAAACATAAGACAAAGTCATCAGTCTCAAAAAGTAACATCTCAAAAGTCATCCTCATCCTTATCATCATCGATTGCAGTGCCAGCATGTCCAGATGGACCAGCTCCAGAAGTATGCTGAGTAGCACCAGAAGTACGATACCAATCGTAAGCTTTTCTTGGCTGGAACAAAGAGTGGACCGCCTCATCATCAATGCGGTAGCCAGATACATACGGGTCTCGAGGAAGAGAGCTAGCAGAGTGACCCGTCTGTGTAAATCTCATATCGACAAAGGAGTTGGCAATAGCCTGGAACCGAGTCACGTCACGAAACTCATGTTCCTTGGAGGTGTCAACGAAGAATGCCTGTAGAACTGATAGATGCTGGTGAATAACCTCAAAGGTCATAGGGTAAGACTGAGGAGGACCAGGTGCTGTGGGAGCAGGTGCAGAAGGTGTAGGTACAGTAGGTAGAGGAACAGTGGCAATGCTGCGACGAAAAAGATCGAGGAACTTGGGCTCAGGGTCCAGAGCACAAGTGGATAAGTCAATATCAAATCTCTGAAAGATGCGTGGGATGGTCATCGCATAAGAGAGGTTACGGTCTCTTCCGCGATATCTACCCATCATCTAAATGATAGTCTTAGGGACAAAAAAAGGAATCCCCTTAAGAATGTGATATAAAGCAGAAAGCTCGAGTACAGTGACATCATCTTTTGATATAGATTTTGGAAGTAGAGTGGAATAGATGATGCGATATAATTTGTAGTTAAACAAGTTCAAGTTATTGGCCTTGAACTTTCCAGGATGTGCACGTGCGGGTGCACAAAGCTCATTCTTGAAACTAACGAGAGACGTGCCATCGGGGAAATCGAATTCAGTGATGTCATCGAGCGGGGCACCTTCGTTTGGAAGACCAAGGATTTCTTCTAGCAATTCATCATTGAACTCGATATCTATACTGCCGACACGAGTTCTCGCGGTAAAAGTGTCTAACACAAAATTACATTAAAATAGTCTAATGGCATTAGTAGCTATAGGAAATTATAAAGAAGCAAAGTGATGTAACCCTAATGCCTCAAAGTAAGGACGGTGGTCAGGAAATACAGTCCATTTGATCGGAGATCCAGTACATATAGTACGCATAATGAAGTCGGCATACCAAAGTAATGCTTGGTCGCGAGTTTTGAAATAAAATTCGTCCGATGTACTGTCATCCAATTAGACCGGAGAAAAGAGAAAATTCGTATGCGGATCAGAAGATGATGCATCTTCACTGGCATAGGTCTTCTTTCTCTTGAAAGGATTGAATCCTTTAGGCATTCTATCCCAAAAACTAGAAGCCCTAATAATTTGAAAGTACAGGAGAGAAGGAATTATACCTTCCGAGAATCAGGTATGCTGAAGAGAACATAATTCTCTGCACAAACCCAAATTTTGGACGAAGATCTCCACGTAGATTGGAAGAAGGAAGGTGGAGAAGAACTAGGGTTTTCGGGCGATGTTGCTGCTGTTGATATGGTTTTGGAAGGAATGAAGAAGATGGGGGCCTCGGGTTCTGACTGATATATGTATATACCCAGCCAAACTCTGGCCGAATTCGGACCGAACACGGGCCGAAATCGCCAAGGGTTCTCCTAGCTATATAAAATATTTTTGTAGGCCACATCTTTTTTATCAATTTATTTCAAATATTTAATTCAGAGTTTAGTAATTTTAAATTTCAAATAATATAATTAATATTATTTTATAAATTAATATTCTTTACTCAGTATCTGTTTCGGATTAGCTGTAGGAGTACTGTCCCAGCTAATGGAAGTTCACCGGTGAACTCTTAAATACCGCTTCACTTTGACCGTAGTCGTGGTGACAGACAGACTCTTTTTAGGCTTGTCTCGAAAGCAGTTATTGAGTATTGAATAAACTAATTAATAAAACAAAATTAATTAATATTATTGATATCTAAAATTTTTAATTCTCAACGTAAATAATTGAAGCGATCTTCTGTTAGAGGTTATGTGAGTATGTCAGCCAATTGATTATGTGTGTCTATGCATACAAGATCTATATCTCCATTTTGTTGATGATCTCTAAAAAAGTGATATCGAATCTCGATTTAGTACGAGTGTGACATACTGGATTCTTAGTCAAATTAATAGAACTAGTATTATCACAGAAAATGGATATGTGTGTAAAATGCAATCCATAGTCTTCTAAAGTTTGCTTCATCCACAAAATTTATGCACAACAACGTCCTGCGGCCATATATTCAGCTTCGGTTGTTGATAATGCGACAGAATTTTACTTTTTGCTAAAACAAGAGACTAGAGCTTTTCCTAGGAAATGACATGTGCCACTGGTACTTTTTCTATCTACTTTGCATTCGGCAAAATCAGCATCGGAATAACCGGTTAGGTCAAATGACGTAGTTTTGGGATACCATAAGCCGACAGAAGAAGTGCCTTTAAGGTATCGGAAGATACGCTTAACTGCGCACAGATGTGATTCCTTAGGATTAGCTTAAAAAACGTGCACACAAGCAAACACTAAACATAATGTCTGGTTAACTAGCAGTTAAATACAGTAAGCTACCGATCATACCTCGATACTTACGTATGTCGACGGGTTTGCCTTGTTCATAAATATCAAGCTTGGTTGAAGTTGCCATTGGAGTGCTAAGTGGCTTGACTGCTTCCAGGTCGAACTTCTTTAATAGATCCTTTGTGCACTTTGCTTGATTTATGAACGTCCCATTATTGGTTTGTTTGATTTGCAGTCCGAGAAAGAATTTTAGCTCTCGTATCATGCTCATCTCAAACTCATTCTGTATACACTTTGAAAATTCTTGACAAAGAGATTCATCAGTAGATCCAAAAATAATATCATCTCTATAGACTTGAATCAAAAGAATGTTGTTATTCAAAGATTTTATAAATAATGTAGTATCAACCTTTTCCTTTAAAAAATTGTTATCAAGTAGAAAAGAGCTTAGACGATCGTACCAAGCACGAGGGGCTTGTTTCAAGCCGTATAAAGCTTTCTTCAACTTGAAAACATAATTAGAATTTTTTAAATCAGTAAAACCGGGACGTTGAGCTACATAAAGTTCTTCTTTTATGAAACCATTCAAATATGCTCTTGTGACATCTATTTGAAATAACTTGAAATTATGAAAACATACAAATGCACATAATATGTGAATGGATTCTAATCTCGCAACTGGGGCATAAGTCTCATCGTAGTCAATACCTTCTTCTTGATTGTATCCTTGAGCTACGAGTCGAGCCTTATTACGAGTCACTAAACCATTCTCGTTTAGTTTGTTTCGGAATATCCAACGGGTGCCAATGACCTGATGATCAATGGACTTGGGAACAAGTTCCCAAACTTGATTCCGTTCGAATTGATTTAATTCCTCTTGCATAGCATCTAACCAAAAATTATCACTACATGCTTCTTCAATATTTTTGGGTTCAAACTGCAAAACAAAAGCAACACAAGAAGCTATATCTTTATTAGAGGAACGAGTACTTACTTCCTTTGTAATCTCACCAATTACCAAGTCCTACCAAGAATCTCATCTCTTTTGGCGTATCCTCAGGATTGTTGGTTCCGGCTTCTTTGTTTGAAGGTTCTGCATCTTTGTGTGTAGGTTTTGCAGTAGCTATACTTTGTGTGATTACGTCTTCATTGTCGTCATCGTCTAAGTGTTGATTTAGCTCATCAAACTTGATATTGATTGATTCTTCGATGATCATGGTTCTTTTGTTGAAGACTCTGTACCCTTTGCTCTTTGCTGCATAATCTAAAAATATACCTTCATCGGCCTTTTCATCAAACTTACTCAGATTGTCTTTAGTATTAAGAATAAATTATTTACAGCCAAAATCCTTAAAATAAGAAACAGTGGGTGTTCTATCAAACCATATTTCATAGGGAGTCTTCTTCGATATAGGTCGAATTAGAACCCTATTGAGAATATAGCACGCAGTATTGACAGCTTCAGCCCAAAAGTATCTGGGTATACTAAACTGGTTTAATATTACGCTATCCATTTCAGATAGAGTCATGTTCTTACGTTCCACAACTCCATTTTGTTGTGGAGTCCTAGGGCAAGAGAATTCATGCTAATAACTGTGTGTGTCACAAAATTGCTTGAACTCTGTATTCTCAAATTCGCCGCCACGATCACTACTAATGCGAGTAATCATGAAACCTTTTTCATTCTATACTTTCTTGCAAAAGGTGACAAATTCTGATAATGCATCGTTCTTGCGTGCAAGAAAATATATCCATGTATATCTAGAGAAATCATCTACAAAGACAAATGCATATAACTTACCTCCTAGACTAGCAATTCTACTTGGTCCAAATAAGTCCATATTCAACAAATATAAAGGTCTAGTGGTACTTACAGCATTCTTGGATTTAAATACGGATCGGGTAGCTTTGTTCTTTTCACATTCACTACATACCGTATCCTTTTTGAAAGATATGTCTGGTAAGCCGCGTACCAACTTCTTTGTAGATAGTCTTAAAATTGTATCCATGTTTGCATGATCGAGTCTCATATGCCATAGTTAACTCTCAATACTTTTGGCCATCAAACATCTACCTACTTTGTTAGCATCTTCTAACAAGTAGAAAACATATATGTTGTCTTCCCTGATACCTTCAAAGATAGTACTACCAGTTGAAATATCAACTATAGTACATTTGTCTTTGACGAAGTTAATGCCATAACCATGATCAGCTAAATGGCTTATGCTGTGCAGATTATGTTTTAACTCGGTAACTAGACGGACATCTTTAATCACAGGATAGGGAGCCTTACCAATGTCACCGATACCGATTATGTACCCTCTTAAATTATAACCGAAGGAGACGTATCCTTCTTTATTTTTCTTCGACAGTGTTGCGAATAATGAAGCATCATAAGTCATGTGCCGTGAGCAACCGCTGTCGAGGATCCATTTGCTCCTAGCATATGAAGGGCGTTCCACCTACAAAATAATTTGCAGATGAAACTTTTGGTACCCATTTCTTGTAGGGTCCTGAATGGTTAGTTTTTGGAATCCATGCATATATATATTTAAATCTACTAACTTTTGATTCTACATGCAGAGGATATATGACCAATGAGGCCATAATAACGACATTTTGCATGTTGAGTGTTGAAAGTTCTGTGAGGTGCATGATTGGTAGGTTCTAGTTTTCTAGTATAGAAGAATGCATGCCTATTAGTCTTCTTGGACATAGGTTTGGTATGGTTTGGTCTGACAATGTTTGGTTTGGGCGTATTTCGATGATTCGGTAATTGACATATGTTAGAATAGGAAGCAACAACTTCAGGTCATTTTCCTAAACAAATTTCCAACTTTTTAGAAGTGTTATATAATCTAGTGTAGTCAGATGTAAGTGTTTCTATTCTGACTTGTGCACACTGGAGACTCTTTCTCTCCTTAGATAGGTCTTCCTTTACCTGGATGATAGTTTGGTCTTTTCTTCGGATAACTTAATAGTCTCGTGTAACAACAACTTAATAGATGAAAGCTCACCAGACTCAATAGAAGAGTCATTATTTCTAACATCAGCTAATTGGTCGGTAAGTCTTCCTATTTTACCTTTGTACTCTTTGAGTACCTTCTTAGGGGTTTTATATTTACTACGCAGTTTCCTATAATTATTTAACAGGTCGCTGAAAGCCTCTCCTAGTTTCTCAAAGGTGAAATCATCATAAGGATCAAATAGAGGATTAGTGATTACCAGATCGCAAGCCATCAAGCATACATTTGCAGCGTCATTTAATTATTCGTCTTCTGAATCGCTGGCTTCAATTTTATGCCATATGCTTGTATTGGCGTACTTCCTTGATGTAAACTTCTTCAGGTAGCCTTTGTTATATTTGCTGCTTTTTTTGTTGATGATGATGCTGTTGGACAATCTTCATGTGTCCTTTCTTCTTACATCAGCAGCAAATAGGATCTTCCTCGTTGTTGTTGCTGTTGCTATCTTTTGTTCTCCTGTTAAATCTCATGAATTTTTTGAATTTTCTTACCCGAACAGCTTGATCTTCAGAGTCAGAGTCGCTGTCGTTAGAATCATCTTCGATAGTTCTTCTATGTTGATCCTTGAGTGCGATCGACTTTTCTGGATTCTCCTTTGGTATAGCGTCTTCAAAGCCTTGAAGTTCTAACTCGTGAGTGAGTAGCTTACCCATGAGTGTTTCCAGAGATATTGTTGAGAGGTCATTTTCTTCAATGATTGTTGTAGCCTTTAGAATCCAGTTCTTTGTGAGAGCTCGTAGAAGTTTATGAATCTTTTCATGGTTATTGTATTCCTTTCCTAGTGAAGACAAAGGATTTACAATATCCAAGAATCTCCTAAACACCTGAGTGGCTGATTCACTTGGCTTCATTTTGAACGCCTCGTACTCTTGAGTAAGTCTGCTGATCTTTGACTCCTTGCCTTGTGTTGTTCCTTCGTGGGTTACTTCGAGAAGTTTCCACACTTCATTTGATGTTGTGAAAGTAGATACCCTGTTGAATTCAGTTCTGTCTAAAGCACAAAATAAAGCATTAATAGCACATGCGTCAAGACTGGCCTTTTTCTTTTCGTCCCCTGTATATTTGTCGTGGGGTTTTTCAACTAAAACTCCATCAACATTAATAGGAGAATGATTTTTGTAGCCATCAATAACTACAAGCCATAAGTCAAAATCAAGAGATTTTAGGAAGAAACTCACACGTGTTTTCCAATAAGTGTAGTTTGTGCCGTCAAACAGTGGAGGTCTGTTTGTGGCTTGGCCTTCACTTGTGAATTTCACAGTTGCCATGTGTAATTCCGTGATCTATATAACAATTGAAATACAACTGAATATAGCTGCAATTTTACCATTCTTTACCTGTATAACCTGCTCTGATACCAATTGTAGAAACGAAATCGTAAAGTAGAATACTCTAGAGGCGGTGAATAGAGTAGGCAGCAGAATATTGCTAATTAAAAACTCGTTAGCAGTTAGATCATAGATATAATAATAATCACAAAATAAATAACAGTAATAAAAAAGATCTATCAGAAGGCAAACGCAAACACAGTGATTTTTACTGGTTTTCCTCTTGTGAGGACTAGTCCAGTCGGAAGAACTCTAGCTTCCAGTTGAATCCACTATTGGAAAATCCCGTAAGTTTTCATGCAAAGTCCTTACAACTTCTACAGACGCGAGCTTTGATACGAAGAACTCGACCAACTTCAATTGTGAAGAGTCAATCTTCAATCAAGCCTATGATTACAATCGCTCTGAAACTTCTAGACCGTACCGTACTGGCAAATCGACTAGAGGATTGTAACTGGCTTGGGATTTGAAAATGGAAGCTTTTTAGAACTCTTTGGAAGAAACGTAAGCTTTAGAAGAGAAGGGATGAAAGTGAATTGGTGTTTTGAAATGATCGAAATCCTTCTCTATTTATAGTTTTTCCAAAGGCAGAACTCTGACAGAATTCGGACAAAATTCGGACAAAACTCTTTGTAACCAACCGCAACTAAAGGGAGACCAAGTTCAAAATCAAACGTTCACATAACATTCAACTTGGACGAACTCTGGCCGAACTCTGACCGAGTTCTGTCATGTTTGGTCAGTTGATTTTTTTGAAAATTTGTTTTGGCATTTTGAAAAATCCTTCAGAAGCTTTTTGTAAAAATAGATGTTTTTCAAAAACATAGTTCATTTTAAAAAGATAGGTCAGTTTTGAAAAGCGATTTTGGATAGCCTATTTGGCAGTAGGACTTGGTGTACAATGTATTCCTAGACTCAATAAAAATAAAAATTACAGTGCTTTAAGGAAATATATTCTTGAGTGGCAAAACAGCTTCGATCTTGAACTGAGTAGATATCCATCTTTGATCAGTGTCCAAAACGTCGTTAGTAAACATCTAAATTGATTTGTATATCGAGACAGAGTTTGATCAATTATTAAAATTAGGTTTGACCATGACAAATGGGCCAACAGGTAGGCTATATATTGTGGGCTGAGAATAGCTAAGCCAGTACCTATCCGATCAATTTCATATTTTTTCTGTTCTCAATAAAAGAAAAATACATAATAAATATGAAAACTAATAGTCCTTTTGATGACGCCTTTCTCCTGACATTTGAGCAGATTTGAAGACGTATTTCTCTTTGACGGCAGTTGTCCAAAGATAAACAGATATGGAAATCTAAATACCTTTCAGGGACTTCACCCCTGAACCACCACGAGAGGAGCTGCCCCTCGACCCCCCTTCGTCCGCTGACCGGGTAGCAAAACCCCCGATGCGAGGCCTCGGATATGTCGTTGGGCAGTTTAGAGAAATCTTCATTTATAATGCCGTCTTTGGCCCATTTATAATTCTCCATTGCATATGTCCCGGTTTGATCATGCTTGCTACTTATCAGCAAGTAAATATTAGACGTATAAAATAATATGATGTAGTATGATACAAGCATAACAATATGATATAAACCATTTAGGACAATGCTAAGTTTAAGTAGAAATATGATAGTGATTACTGTAGAAGCATGAAAAATTATAGTTGATGCAAGGCGCAGGAGGGTGCTCTCGTCGTCCACCCTCTTCCTACATTGTCCAAATGACATATAGCACAGGTTAGTGCCCCCACTACCGACCTAACATCACAGAGGGCAGACAGTGAGATGCGGAGAACAACCAAGGATGAAGACATTCTCAGGATAAAGTTCAGAAAAAACACTTTTCTTATTAATCGTGGCTACAAGGGTCTATTACACAGACTTATCGCAAGTACATAAGAAATAGGTTTCCTGAATCTTATTTACAAGGATCAACTACAAGGTCTTTATTACACAAGTGAGAAGAAAAATTCCCATGAGCATAAAAAAAGGATCAGCTTCGATGGGCAGCCTTCACTGTGTGATCGTCATGGACAGAAGAGAGATATACAGTCTCCATCAAAGTCTCTTCCCCACAGATTCATGGCATCATCATAGCCAACCCTCTTGTCACCAAGAGAAACTAGAGCTCCAATATATACTAATGCAGTGCAAGACCCAGAACCACAGCCCGGCGAAGTCCCATTGCTCCCAAAGATCAGGACAGAGCACGGCCGGCTATTCATCAAGTGAGAAACCAATCTCGAACCCGCGGCTTGGATCTCCCATATCCCTCATATGTCGTTCAGAGTCGAACTCCCTAAGAAGGACATTTGCATACTTCTTAAGGGCAGCGATGGCTCCTTCTATACAGAGTTCTTCTACAAGAACATGGCTCCTACAAACAAGAAAAGCCTCAACTAGCAGCCAACTTATACAAGGCCGATCGTTGCTCGAAGTTATGTTTGGATCTCGCATGGTGGTGAAGGATGTCAAGATGAAGACAACAACTCTTCAGAGTAGAACTTCTCTTTTTATAGGACCGAAAATGACCCAGAACGCACGCCACATGGCCGACGGTCAGAATTCTCGCATTAATGGGACGAACCTAAGACTCAGTACTTTAAATGTTAGTCTTAGACCATTAGAATTCTCCATATTATGGTAGCAATTAAGAGAAAAGTTCCTTAAGGAACGGATATTTATTGCTCTTTGCTTCACAAGCCAAAGCCTTCAAACCAGCAACGCAGCCACCTGCCTGCGCCAATCTTAGAAGCAAGATGGTGGTAGACCCCCTCCCCTTATTTTACTTCAGAAGCCAGTGTATTCACTCCAGAGGCGCAGTGACCTACCTGCGCCAATCTCAGACGCACAAGGGTGTCATACCCTTCCCTTCGCAGCCAACGCCTTCACTGTTCAGAGGTACAGCTACTTACCTGCGTCCGCATGAGGCGCAGGATAGTGATATGCTCATACTATCTCCATTCTTATGGCACAGTTGTTTGTTCCGGTTCAGAAGCTTAAGTCACTTATCAATAAGAGACTTGGGAACTCCCATCGCAACCAATGCAAGTCAGCATGTCCCTCCAAAAGTAAAGTAATCTCACCAACATGAAGCAAAAGACTACTTATCACCTAAGTACAGTAACTCCGGTGCCCGAAACACAGCTTCATAAGTTGCTCTATATGCACATAAGTCTCGTCGTCATTCGACGCCAAGTCCACTCGTCGCCTGAAAGTATAGAGGTTCCATCGTCTCCAGTAGTACGGTCTACTCGTCGCCCCAGAAGCACAACAGTACTTAGTCCTCAATAGAGGCACATGAAGCATGGGTCTACCCTAATTGGTTTGTTTAAACTGCCTCTTATAGAGAAGATTGGGATTAAATCATGATTGATATCATATCAGATTGATTTAAATTTTAAACGAGGATCAATTCCAAATCTATGATAAAATCTCAAGATTTACTCGGCTGTATTCGAGCAAACAAATTGGCACGCACCATGTGTCACCTCCTTCGATTATGTTTATAACCACCAGAGATCTCATTTGAGGGAAATCTCGACGTCTGCCACGTGTCAGCACTGCAGAAGCCCGCACCGTACAATGACGGCAGATTCTTTCATATCTTAGGAACCCTAATGTACATCGCATATGTGCTCGGTTCTTTATAAATAGAGGGAGTTCTTCTTCCACCAATGCATCGACAGAAGAAAATCGACAATCTTTAAAGGATCAACAATCTCTGTCTACGAAGAGTCGACCACCCTCATCCACCAATCAACGAAGGAACCAACCAACCAACCATCTTTAATGGATGTTCTTCTCCACACAGCCTCTTGATTGGTGACCATAGAGTCCCATTAAAGGCGCCAGAGAGCCATAGCAAGGTTGATTCATCGTCAGATCGTCAACGGGGTAAAGGAGCCGTTGTAGTGCTCGATCTCCACCGTCACACTTTTCCAGAAACCTCTTCGTCCTGTACTTAGAATATCCTATTTCAGACTTCCTTCTTTGTACGCAGATACCTTATATGTTCAATAAAGTATAAAAATTCGTTCAACCTTTTGTCATGTAGAACAAAATGGCGACTCTGCTGGGGACTACCTTCTCCTCCAACGAGAAAGCGGTGACGTAATCTGATGACAACTTGTTGGAAGCTTCTCAAGACATGCTGGTCGTACGCTTAGACCAGCAGGCTTTTGAAGATATTCTCTCTGGTGAAAAGTCGAAGACTTCGAAGCGGTTCGTACAACCGAAGAAGACTCGACGTATCTGGAGGCCTAAGACGGCTGTAGGCAGCAGCACAATGGTAGGAACTGCGTCTCAGGACTCCCTCAACGTCAAAGCCACAAAGAAGATTCTGGCTGCTACAGCCTTATCCCCTCGCCCGATTCCCGTCCTGGGAAAGCATGTCGAGGAAGATGGTGGTTCCATGGTTGATCTGATGAATGAACGATGCTGAAGGAAGCGCACACCGGTCCAACCCCTCATGATGGGAGTATTGCCGATAAGGAGATCTGTCTTCGACAGAATCATTTTTCCTTCAGGTAAACCATCGGCGGAATCTGAATACTACTCGCCCACTAGAGGTAGTAGGAAGAGATCGCAGGTGGCTCGTGCTTCGTACAACAAGCGCACGACACCAACGGTAGACCAAAGGCCCGTGTTGACAGTTATACGCGTAGCCGCCGGAAAGCTATACAAGACTGGCTCTCGTGCTCCGATGCCTCTTCATTCCACTGTGGTACTCCTATACGTAAGCCAAGCTAGGGGGTACGTCCCACGGAGAGGGAGCCATGCGAGCAGCATTCTCGCTGAAGCGACAAGAGGCTTCCTCGCCAAACCTGTTCTGACCATACTTACATGTAGCTTCCCTGCATGTACAATAGGAGAGCTACGACAGAAGATCCAATCCTCTTCCAAGCGGAAGAAGAATCTGTGGCACAGGACGTGCCTAAATTACGACACTCTTATACCCAGATTACCATCAACTACTATTGTCAGCAGATGGCCCCGCCATCGTCGACCAGGCATTCCATCTTCCAGAGACTCTACTCCACGCTGACCCCACGCCAGAGGCTTAATAGGAGGTTATTTACAAAAAACAAAATTTTGATTTCTACAAACTAAGAAAGAGTACAAAAGTACAATTGATTTTTGGAGAAGTATAACTATAGAAATCTGATCAGAAGATGATCACTTTATCCCTTGGATGATGTGATATCGAAGACCCGAGCCTCTGGAGGATGCAACGGCACTTTAGCAGAAGATTATGATCATTCATCATGTTTTGAGACTGATTCGAAACTCTATTTATAAAGTTTTTGAAATAACTGTTTAGAAGTTATTTTGGGTTGCGCGCACCTTAGGTTGCGCGCCCCTGTTCACTTGTACGAGCGGTTGCACCAACTGCTGTAGACACGTGGCATCATTTGAGTGAGATGCGTATGGTCATGAGCAATATAGTGGACACGTTCTACGAAGTTAGTGGCATGTATGTCACGTCACCCTGCTCTGGTCATCAATTTGATCACATTGTACGTGCTTCATCTGGTTGTACGGTGGCACAATGTAGCAACTTGTGCGAGCGGTTGCACTAACTGCTGTGGACGCATGGCATTATTTAAGTGAGATGCGCATGGTCGTGAGCAATGTAGTGGACACGTTCTACAAAGTTATTGGCATGCACGCCACATCACCCTGCTCTTGACATTAATTCGATCACTTGTGTGAGCTTCATCAGGTTGTACAGGGGCGCAATGTAGCAACTTGTGCCTAAGTACAATCTCGTGCACCCTGACACGTTATGCAAACTGCTAGCTGTCTAAATCTTCTCGAGCATCGTGCTGTACAGGATTTGAACGGATTTTTTTTGATATACCTGATGTCGGTTGTCAGAAATAAAAGCAACCGTTACATCTTCTCAAGGAGATGCGCCACATGGCACTCGCGTAACTTGAGGTTGGCGCAACCTGATGAAACTAGTGTAATATGATCGAATTAATGTCCAGAGCAGGGTGACGTAGCGCGCATGCCACTAACTTCGTAGAACATATCTACTACATTGCTTATGACCATGCGCATCTCACTCAAATGATGTCATGCATCCACAGCAGTTGGCACAACCGCTCACGCAAGTTAACAGGGGCACACAACCTGAGGCACGTGCAACCCAGAATAATTGCTAAACAGTTATTTCAAGAACTCTATAAATAGAGTTTCAAATCAGTCTCAAAACATAAAGAATGATCATAATCTCCTGCTAAAGTGCTGTTGTATCCTCCAGAGGCTCGGGTCTTCGATATCACATCGTCCAAGGGATGAAGTGATCATCTTCTGATCAGATTCCTATAGTTGTACTTCCTCATAAATCAATTGTACTTTTGTACTCTTTTTTAGTTTGTAGAAATCAAACTTTTGTTTTTGGCAAACATGGGTCGGTGAGCCATAGAGAAGACGAACCTCGTATTGCCACATGATACGCGGCGTAGGGTTACAAAGCTTTCAAGAAGCCCTTCCAGAATCCTTCTATATCGGTTGCTAAACCGAAGAGGAGGTCAGATAGCAGGGGATGTCAGAAGCCCTTCCAGAATTCTTCCACATGCTACGCGGCGTAGGGTTCCAAAGCTTCCAAGGCACTCGTTCCAGATCTGCATTGGGTGCCTTGTCAAAAATAGGGGATAGCCAGACTCCTACCATGTACGACAACCCTGTGTTCTAATATGAGGAGGCGCAATACGACACAAATGTCTCTATTGGTGCAGCTAGTCGCCAGACAGGGGGCAGCAACCATACTGAGTCCGAAGAAGATCACAATCTTACGGTATATCCTCAGGACAACGAGTCTCAGGCGTTTGAGCCAGAAAGTAAAGGATCCACGGCTCCCTCGAGTTACCCTCACACTTGGTCTGTGTTCATGGCCGATTGCATTAAGGAAGGCAACAACGAAGCTCTCAGACGTATCGAAGTCCTCGAGACGAAGTTACATACGCTGACGGACATGATGAAGACCCTATCCTCGGTCATAATCGACCTCAAGAGTAGCATGGCCCATTCTGCCTCTACGTATGTGCATGATCCGCCAACCAATGACGAATCCAGCAGGCTACCTACTGCTATTCAGGTAGGACCATCCTCGTCTACTCCATCAGCTACAGGCTCCACAATGCCTGTCGAAATATAGCAGGCCATCAAGGAGCTGTATGCTCATCATGATGTCAAGGAGAAGCAAGCAACGCTTCGAAAGATGGGGATCCGACAGCCATACGCTGCCGAGTGGGACAACGTCGTCTATCCTTCCAAATACAATCTGCAGACGCATACACCTTATGAAAGGAAGGGGTCTCCCCGACAATACTTGAGGTACTTGCCTCAGTAACGGGGCACCTGCCAAAGGATGACGCCTTTCTATCCAATATATTTATAGGAGCCCTGCAGGGGGTAGCCTACGAGTGGTTATGCGGTCTTCCGGATGATTGTATCTCGTCATTTGAAGACTGACGACTCGGTTCATAGACCGATTCTATGAATGAGGCATGGATATGACCATGTCGACCCTCATAGAAATTATCCAGAGGAATAAAGAGCTTGTTCGCATATACATCGAGCGCTTCCGCCATGCAGCCCTCAGATTACCACCCGGCTTGCCCGAGCCCATTCTTATAGACTCTTGCCGTAAGAACATGCTGCCCGCTATAAAATTGTAGCACAGTGCTCCCTGCACGGAGTGGACGCCTTTTATTATAGAGGCGGATGCCGCACGAAGGAAAGCCCAGGACGCGCAGCTCCTAGGCTATACTTTCCTACGCCCAAAGACAAGGGAGACACTCGTCTAGCAACAACCCTAAAGACGGAAAAGACAAGCAAGCCATGATTGTCAACATTGTAGGAATAAAATCGTAAAGCAGAATACTCTAGAGGGGGGTGAATAGAGTAGGCAGCGGAATATTGCTAATTAAAAACTTGTTAGCAGTTAGATCACAGATATAATAATAATCACAAGAAGTAAATGACAGAATTTAAAAGTGATCAGAATGCAGACGCAAACACCGAGATTTATATTGGTTTCCCTCTGGTGAGGACTAGTCCAGTCGGAAGAACTCTAGCTTTCAGTTGAATCCACTATTGGAAAATCTCGCATGTTTTCATATGAAGTCCTTGCAACTTCTACAGACGCGAGCTTCGATACGAAGAACTCGTCCAACTTCAATTGTGAAGAGTTGAATCTTCGATCAAGCCTCTAATTATAATCACTCTGAAACTTCTAGACCATATCGCTCTAGCAAATCGACTAGAGGATTGTAACTGGCTTGGGATTTGAAAAATGAAAGCTTTTTAAGAACTCTTTGTAATACTGTAAGCTTTAAGAAGAGAAGATTGAAAGTGAATTGGTATGTTAAAATGATCGAAATGCTTCTCTATTTATAGCTTTTCCAAAGACAGAACTCTGACAAAATTCGGACAGAACTCTTTGTAACAATCCGTAATTGAAGGATGACCAAGTTCAAAAACCCAACGTTCACTAACGTTCCAAATGGCCGAACTCTGGCCGAACTCGGGCCGAGTTCTCCTGAGGTTCTGCCAGTTCATTTTTGGAGAAAATAAATTTTGGATTTTTGAACAATCCTTCAAAGGCTTTTCGTAAAAAGAATATTTTTCAAAAACATGGATCATTTGTAAAAGAATATGATGGTTTTGGAAAAAATGTTTTCGGATAGCCTATTTGCCAGTACGACTCGGTGTACAATATATTTTTAGACTCAATAAAAAGAAAAAAATTATATTACATAGCAGGAAGTACATTCTGAATGGCAAACGGCTTCAGTCTTGAACATTGTTGATAACCATTGTTGAGCAGTGTCCAAAATATCGTAGGTAAACATTTGAGTAGACTTGCATTTATATCGAGACAGAATTTGATCAATTATTAAAATCAGGTTTGACCATGACCAAAGGGCCAACAATCTCCCCCATTTTGATAATTGACAAACCTTGCCGATATAACATCTAAGCTTGGAATCAATTCAAAATAGTAAAAAAAATTGTTCATATCCTGTATTTCACAAACATGTTAGATCCTTATTTCTCTCCCGTTGTTACTTAGCAAAATAATTACAAAAGAAAAAGCTCCCCCGCAATCAATGCATATGTAACAAACAGTGAAGAAACACATGAAAAATAAATAATCATGACAGATGGTAGAAACTGTAAGAGAAATAGAATAACAACACAGGCATGTATTTGTCTCAAGCAATTTGTAAAGAATGAAGCAATAAAAGATAGATAGTGCTACGATAAACTGAAATAAATAGAGTGCTGAATAATAGAATAAGATGCCAAAACTGAGCATAAACAAAAACAACCATGTCCATGAATAAGAAAAAATTACTGATAATAACTAAAAAAAATACTGATAAAATCTTGCAATGTCGGAGCATTTCCAAGTAAACATAAGACAAAAAGTAACAGTCTCAATAATCTAACATCTCAAAACTCATCATCATCAACATCATCATCATCAGCTGCACCTCCAGCATGTCTAGATGGACCAGTTCTAGAAGTACCAGCGCCAGAAGTGTGAGGAGTGGCGCCAGCGGTACGATACAAATCATATGCGTTCTCCGGCTGGAACAGAAAGTGTACCGCTTCGTCGTCAATGCGGTAGCCAGAAACAGAAGGGTCTCGAGGCAGAGAGCTAGCAAAATGTCCCGTCTGCACAAACCTCAGATCGGCGAAGGAGTTGGCAATCGCCTGGAACCGAGTCACATTACGGAACTCGTGTTCTCGAGAGGTCTCAATAAAAAAGACTGAAGATCTGATAAGTGTTGATGGATATCCTCAAATGTCATAGGGTAAGAATGAGGAGGAACAGGTGCTGCGGGATCAGTGGAAGTAGGTGCAGGAGAAGTAGGTGCAGTGGGTGGAGGAACAGATGCAATGCTGCGACGAGAGAGTTTGAGAAACTTGGGCTCGGGGTCGACAGCACAAGTAGATAAGTTAATGTCAAATCTCTAAAAAATGCGAGGAATGAGCATCTCATAAGATAGGTTGCGGTCTCTCCCGCGACATCTATCCATCATCTGAATAATAGTCTTAGGGGCAGAAAAAGGAATCCCCTTAAGAATATGATAAAGAGCAGAGAGCTCAAGTGCAGTGACATCATCTTTAGAAGTAGATTTTGGAAGTAAAGTAGAATAGATGATGCGATGTAATTCGTAGTTAAACAAGTTCAAGTTATTAGCCTTGAACTTTCCAAGAAGAACGCGTGCGGGCGCACAAAGTTCATTCTTGAAACTAACGAGTGTCGTGCCATCGGAGAAATCAAAATCAGTGATGTCATCTAGAGGGAAACCTTCGTTTGGAATACCAAGGATTTTCGCTAACATGTTATCAGTGAATTCAATATCAATTCCTCCGACACGTGTCCTCGCTGTAAAAGTGTCTAACACGAAATTACAGTAGAATAATCTAATGGCATTAGTGGCAATGGAGAATTGTAAGGTGACAAAATGTTATAACCCTAATGCCTCAAAATAAGGACGGTGATCCGGAAAGACAGTCCACTTAATCGGAGATCGTCATCCTCTACACCATCGTTCGACTGGACCAGAGAAAAGAGGCAATCCGTATACGGATCTGAAGACGATGCCTCTTCACTGGCATTGGTCTTCTTCCTCTTGAAAGGATTGAACTTAGGCATTCTTTTCCAAAATTTCTACAAATCCTAAGTATTGAAAAGTGGTGAAAAGAAGGGATTATATCTTCCAAGAGTTGGATATGTTGTAGAGGATGACGATCTCCGCACGAATCCAAAGTTTTGATAAAAAACTTCACAAGGATTGGAAGAACAATGAGGGAGTAGAACTAGGGTTTCGGAGGGGCGGAGCTGCTGTTATGAGGATGTGGGGAAGTATGAAGAAGAAGGAGGCCTCGGGTTGCTGCTGTTATATACAAACACCCAGCCGAACTATGGACGAATTCGGACCGATCTCGGGCCGAATTTGCCTAGGGTTGCCTGGCTATATATATATATAAAATCAAATGAGACCACATTCTTTTTCATTAATTCGTTTCTCAAAATAATATAATTAATATTATTTTACAAATTAATATTTTTTAATCAGCATCTGTCTCAGATTAGCTGTAGGAGTACTGTCCCAGCTAACGGAGGTTCACCGGGGAACTCTTAAATACTGCTTCGCTTCGACCGTAGTCATGGTGACAGACAGACTCTTTTTAGGCTTGTCTCGAAAACAGTTTATGAGTATCGAATAAATAATTAATAAAACAAAAATTAATTAATATTATTGATATCTAAAATTCCTAATTCTCGACGTAAATAGTTGAAACAATCTTCCGCTAAAGGTTTTGTGAATATGTCAGCTAATTGATTCTGTGTGTCTATGTATACAAGGTCTATATCTCCATTTCGTTGATGATCTCTAAGAAAATGATGTCGAATTTCGATATGTTTAGTACGAGAATGACATAATGGATTCTTAGTCAAATTAATAGAACTAGTATTATCACAGAAAATGCGTATATATGTAAAATGCAATCCATAGTCTTCTAAGGTTTGTTTCATCCACAAAATTTGTGCACAACAACGTCCTGCGGCGATATACTTAGCCTATGTTGTTAATAATGCAACAAAATTTTGCTTTTTACTAAACCAAGAGACTAGAGCTTTTCCTAGAAAATGACATGTGCCGCTGGTGCTTTTTCTATCTACTTTGCATCCGACAAAATCAGCATCAGAATAACCGGTTAGGTTAAACGACGTAGTTTTGGGATACCATAAGCCGACAGAAGAAGTGCTTTTAAGGTATCGAAAGATACGCTTAACTGCGCACAGATGTGATTCCTTAGGATTGGCTTGAAAACGAGCACATAAGCAAACACTAAACATAATATCTGGTCGACTGACAGTTAAATAGAGTAAGCTACCGATCATACCTCGATACTTATGTATGTCGACAGGTTTGCCTTGTTCATCAATATCAAGCTTGGTTGAGGTCGCCATTGGAGTGCTAAGTGGTTTTGTTGCTTCCATGTCGAACTTCTTTAGTAGATCTTTTGTGTACGTAGCATAATTTATGAACGTCCCATTGTTGGTTTATTTGATTTGCAGTCCGAGAAAGAATTTTAGCTCTTCCATCATGCTTATCTCAAACTCATTTTGCATGCACTTTGAGAATTCTTGACAAAGAGATTCATCAGTAGATCCAAAGATAATATCATCTACATAGACTTGAATCAAAAGAATATTATTAATCAAAGACTTTATAAACAAAGTAGTGTCAACCTTTCCCTTTGAAAAACTGTTATCAAGTAGAAAAGAGCTTAGACGATCGTACCAAGCACGAGGGGCTTGTTTCAAACTGTATAAAGCTTTCTTCAACTTGAAAACATATTCAGGAAATTTGAAATCAGTAAAATCGGGTGGTTGAGCTACATAAACCTCTTCTTTTATAAAACCATTTAAAAATGCACTTTTGACATCCATTTGAAATAATTTAAAATTATGAAAACATGCAAATGCACATAACATGTGAATGGATTCTAATCTCGCAACTGGGGCATAAGTCTCATCGTAGTCGATACCTTCTTCTTGATTGTATCCTTGAGCTACGAGTCGAGCCTTATTACGAGTTACTAAACCATTCTCGTTCAGTTTATTTCGGAATACCCATCGGGTGCCAATGACCGGATGATCAATTGGCTTGGGAACAAGTTCCCAAACTTGATTCCGTTCAAATTGGTTTAATTCCTCTTGCATAGCATCTATCCAAAAATTATCACTACATACTTCATCAATACTTTTGGGTTCAAACTGTGAGACAAAAGCAACACAATAAGCTATATCTTTATTAGAGGAGCGAGTACTTACACCCTTGGTAATCTTACCAATTACCAAGTCCTTTGGATGATCAGCCGTGAACTTCAATCTTTTTGGCAGACTCTGAAGGTAGCTGGTTCCTGGATCTTCTCTAGGAGGATCAGCTGGTGCTTTACTGGGTACATTGATATCTTCGTTATTTTCATCGATTGTCGTTTGATTTAGTTCATCAAAGGTGACATTGATCGTCTCTTCGATGATCATGGTTCTTTTGTTGAAGACTCTGTATCCTTTACTTTTGCCCGCATAACCTAAAAATATACCTTCATCGGCCTTTTCATCAAACTTTTCCAAATTATATTTTGTATTAAGAATAAAATATTTACAACCAAATATTCTAAAATATGAAACTGATAGAATTCTATCAAACCGTAGCTCAAATGGAGTCTTCTTTGATTTGGGTCGAATTAGAACTCTATTGAGAACAAAACAAGCTATATTGACAGCTTCAGCCCAGAAATACTTGGGTAGACTAAACTGGTTTAACATTACTCTGGCCATTTCGGATAGAGTTCTGTTCTTACGTTCCACAACTCTATTTTGTTGTGGAGTCCTAGGGCAGGAGAATTTATGTACAAAATTGTGTGTGTCACAAAATTGCTCAAACTTTGCATTCTCGAATTCGCTTCCATGATCGCTTCTAATACGAGTGATCATGTAACCTTCTTCAATCTGTACTTTCTTGCAAAAGTTGACAAATTCCGATAATGCATCGTTTTTGTGTGTTAGAAAATATACCCACGTGTATCTAGAATAATCATCTACAATTACAAAAGCATATAGCTTACCTCCGAGGCTAGCAACTCTGCTAGGACCAAATAAGTCCATATGTAGCAATTGTAGAGGTCTAGTAGTACATACAGCGTTTACTGACTTGAAAGTGGATCGAGTAGCTTTGTTTTTTTCACATTGACTGCATACCAAATCCTTCTTGAATGTAATGTCTGGTAAACCGCATACTAGCTTCTTTGTGGATAATCTGGAAATAGTATCCATATTTGCATGATCGAGTCTCATATGCCACAGATGACTCTCATCGCTTTTAGCCATTAAACATCTACCTGAAATGTTAGTATCTTCCAACAAATAGAAAACATATATATTTTCTTCTCTAATACCTTCAAATATAGTACTACCAGTTGAACTATCAATAATAGTATATTTGTCTTTTACGAAGTTAATACCATAATCGTGATCAGCTAAATGGCTTATGCTGAGCAGATTATGTTTTAACTCAGTAACAAGACAAACATCTTTAATCACTGGATAGGGAGCTTTACCAATATCACCAATACCGATTATATACCCTTTTAAATTGTTGCTGAAGGAGACGTATCCTTATTTATTCCTCTTCGACAGTGTTGCGAATAATGAAGCGTCACCGGTCATGTGCCGTGAGCAACCGTTGTCGAGGATCCATTTGCTCCTAGCATGTGAAGGGCATCCCACCTATAAAACAATTTGCAGATGAAACTCTTGGTACCCATTTCTTGTAGGGTCTTGACTGGTTAGTTTTCGGTATCCATGCATAAATATTTAGATCTACTAACTTTCTGATTCTACATACAGAAGATATATGACCAATGAGGCCACAATAATGATATTTGGCATGTTGAGTGTTGAAAGCTGAGTGGTGTGCATGGTTGGTAGGTTTAGGTTTTCTAGTATAGAAGAAAGCATACCTATTATCCTGTTTGGGCATAAACTTTTTAGGCAAAGGTTTGATAGGGTTAGGTCTGATAGTGTTAGGTTTGGGAATGTTCCGATTTTTTGGTAAGTGACATGTGTTAGGGTAGGAAGCAGCAGTCTCAGGCTATTTTTCTAACTTAATTTCCAATATTTTGGAAGTGTCATATAACTTAGTATAGTCAGAAGTGAGTACTTCCATTCTGACTTGTGTACTTTGAAGACATTTCTTCTCTTTAGAAAATTCTTCTTTTAGTTGGTCAATAACCTTGTCTTTTTCTTCGGATGACTTGGTAGTCTCGTGTAATAAGAGCTTAATGGATGAAAGCTCACCAGACTCACTAACATTATCTTTAATATCAGCTAGTAGGTCGGTAAGTCTTCCTATTTCACCTTTGTACTCTTTGAGTACCTTCTTAGAGGTCTGATGTTTGCTACGCAGTTTCCTGTAATCACATAACAGTTCACTGAAGGCTTCTCCTAATTGCTCAAAGGTGAAGTCATCATATGTATCTACTACAGGTTCAGAGAGTACCTGATCAGATGTCATAAAGCATACATTTGCAGTGTCTTCTGATTGTTCATCTTCTGAGTCACTGGCTTCACTTTCATGCCATATGCTGGTGTTGGCATACTTCCGAGATGTTGATCTTTTCAGGTTCCCTTTCTCGTATATATTGCTCTTCTTGCTTGTTGATGTGTTTGTAGGACAGTCCTTCTTCATGTGTCCTTTCTTCTTGTAGCCGTAGCAGACAGCGTCATCTTGATAGCAGCTGTTGCCACCATTGTTCTCTTTTGTCTTCTTCTCATATCTCAAGAATCTTTTGAATTTTTTTGCAAGGAGTGCTTGATCTTCAGCATCAGATTCACTATTGTCTGAATCATCTTCAGCAGATCTTCTGTGCTGAGCCTTGAAAGCGATCGTCTTCTCCTTTGGTGCAGGCTCTTCAAAGTCTTGTAACTCTAGTTCATGAGTGAGTAGCTTACCCATGAGTACTTCAAGTGTCATAGTAGTGAGATCATTTCCTTTAATGATTACAGTAGCCTTCGGAATCCAGTTCTTTGTAAGTGCTCGCAGAAGTTTGCGAATCTTTTCATGGTTACTGTAATCTTTGCCTAGGAAGGACAAAGGATTTACAATATCCAAGAATCTTTCGAACATCTGAGTAACTGTTTCGTTGGGCTTCATCTTGAACGCCTCATACTCTTGAGTAAGTCTGTTGACCTTTGATTCTTTGACTTGAGTTGTGTCCTCATATGTGACTTCAAGAAGTTTCCCTACTTCATTTACAGTTGTGCAGATAGATACTATGTTAAATTCAGTTCTGTCTAAAGAACAAAATAAAGCGTTAATAGTACGTGCGTCAAGACTGGCCTTTTTCTTTTCTTCCTCTGTATATTTGTCATAGGGTTTTTCAGTTAAAACTCCATCAATATTTATACGAGGTGGCTTTTTTAGCCATCAATAACCACAGACCATAAATCAAAATCAAGAGATTTCAAAAAGAAACTCATACGTGTTTTCCAATAGGTGTAATTTGTGCCGTCAAACAGTGGAGGTCTGTTTATGGCTTGGCCTTCACTTGTGAATTTCACAGTTGCCATGTGTAAAGCTGTGATCAATATAAAATTGAATATAACTGCTATTTTACCTTGCTTTATCTGTATAACCTGCTCTGATACCAATTGTAGAAACGAAATCGTTAAGCAGAATACTCTAGAGGAGGGGTGAATAGAGTAGGTAGTGGAATATTGCTAATTAAAAACTTATTAGCAGTTAGATCGCAGATATAATAATAATCACAAAAAGTAAATAACAAAATTTAATAGTGATCAGAAGGCAAACACAAACACCTAGATTTATACTGGTTTCCCTCTGGTGAGGACTAGTCCAGTCGGAAGAACTCTAGCTTCCAGTTGAATCCACTATTGGAAAATCCTACAAGTTTTCATACGAAGTCCTTGCAACTTCTACAGACGCGAGCTTTGATACGAAGAACTTGTCCAACTTCAATTGTGAAGAGTTGAATCTTCTATCAAGCCTCTGATTACAATCACTCTGAAACTTCTAGGCCGTACCGCACTGGCAAATCGACTAGAGGATTGTACCTGGCTTGGAATTTGAAAATGAAAGCTTTTTAAGAACTCTTTGGAATACTATAAGCTTTAAGAAGAGAAGATTGAAAGTGAATTGGTGTGTTGAAATGATCGAAATGATTCTCTATTTATAGCTTTTCCAAAAACAGAACTCTCACAGAATTCGTGCAGAATTCGGACAGAACTCTTTGTAACAACCGGTAACTGAAGGATGACCAAGTTCAAAAATCCAACGTTCACTAACGTTCCAAATGGCCGAACTCTGGCCGAACTCGGGCCGAGTTCTCCTGAGGTTCTGCCAGTTCATTTTTTGAGAAAATAAATTTTGGCTTTTTGAACAATCCTTCAAAGGCTTTTTGTAAAAAGAATATTTTTCAAAAACATGGATCATTTGTAAAAGAATATGATGGTTTTCAAAAAAATATTTTCGGATAGCCTATTTGCCAGTACGACTCGGTGTACAATGTATTTCTAGACTCAATAAAAAGAAAAAATTACATTGCATAGCAGGAAGTACATTCTGAATGGAAAACGGCTTCAGTCTTGAACATTATTGATAACCATTGTTGAGCAGTGTCCAAAACGTCGTAGGTAAACATCTGAGTAGACTTGCATTTATATCGAGACATAGTTTCATCAATTATTAAAATCAGGTTTGACCATGACCAAAGGGCCAACAAACATCTCCAAAGGTTCAGCAACTGTGAACCCTAAGTCTGTAGAAGCGCAGAGGTCGAGGGAGACTTACTCCGTCAATGACGAGGATATGCTGGAGCTCTTTGAGATGCTTACGAAGAGTGGCAAACTATCCATCCTGGCACCCAGGCGTCCTGATGAGGTAGGAAAGGTGGACCATCCCAAGTACTACCATTATCACCAGTACGTCTATCACTCAACAAAAGACTGCTATGTATTGAAGAGGCAAATTTAGCACCTCATTAATGCCAACGTCATATCGTTGGATTACGAAGAGAAGATCGTCACGGCCAACATGGTTACTTCCAGTTCGAAAGTTTTCTAGCCACAAAAGTGCAAGATGGCGTCACCCCGATTCCAAAGACGACAATGGAAGTAGTCAACCTTCCACCAGCATGGGACAACGCTCAAGGGCTAGTCCTGTTCTCCACACCACAAGACGGAGTCATGAGGGTCCATCCGGACCAGGCTTCTGACACGATTAACCAGTGATCATCGTGAATCCTTGGGAAACATTTCATGACCTTATCGCTTCTGAAATGTTATCCTAAGATGTGTCTACCATGACTCTCTACCTCTGAGTAGTCACCTCCTCCACAATAGCTGTAAGCTATCATAATCTTTAAAAAATATTTTAAGTCCATATTACCTCTGAAGTGTTATTCTACATCGTGTCTACCATGTCCATATTACCTCTTAGTAGTCACCCCATTATGATAACCCCAAAGTTGTCATAACTCCCTAAGAAAAAATAGTCACGTCTATATTACCTCTGAACTATTATTCTAGGAAGAAGGATGCTTGCCATGTCCACATAACCTCTGAGCAATGCCCCCTTTCCCTGATAATTATCCACAATTGTCATCTATAGAACTCTTCTCGTCCATACTACCTCTGAGTTGTTCTATACCCCAGAAGAGTCTATCCTTACCATGTCCATATCACCTATGGGTAAGAAAAGTGTCTCTAGCAAAAACTCTTGTGTTTGCCATGTCCACATAACCTCTGAGCAAACACCTTGTCCCTAGGGGAATTATCCCCCTGAGGGAATTCTCACCCCTGTACAGGATCCACACCATGAAGATAGACAAAACAGAAAAGGAAAAGAGAAACATCAGATACAAAGAAGGCAATGTTTTCTATTATAAAATACACATATGGTCCCTCACAAGTTGAAGGACAAAAAGAAGCAGGAAATCAAAACTGGGAAGACTGGTCCTAAAGGTCTTCCAGCTGGCTCATCAGATGAGCCCTCCGCTGTACGATCCATGCACGGTCCCTCATGTCGGCCTCCAGGCATCTGGTAGTCTCGTCTCCGACAGGGGTCCAAGCCTGATGTGCAAGAGCTAACTTGGCCTGACGGGTGCCGATATCATCCCTCTCTTGAGTCAGAGCCTCCGAACGTTGGTGAAGGACTTCTTCCTAGTCATCTGATTCCTTCAGGTCACCCTCAGCAAGGGCCAGGGTATCCGTCAGCTTTTCAATCTGTTCACAAAGGTCTCTGTAGTGCTCCTCTGTGGTTGCGCGACGGCGGACTCGAGCCCCTTCGGCATCGGCCAGCTCGACAATCTTTGATTCGACATCCACAAGTCGATCAAAAAAGCCTTGTGTATCTGCTCTTGGCAGATTCTTCAGAGACTATCTTCTCTAGTTCTGTCGCAGCTAAGGTCGACAGATTGTCATCAAGGCCCTGAAGTTCCAAAGTAATGACATACAAATCAGCCAGCAGACCTCTCGTGATTTCGACTTGAGCCTCGTACTCCGGATAATCGCACAAGATCTTCAATTGACCTTCCACTAAGTCCTAGATCCACCCGGCCAGCGGCTGGCCGCACGGGGCACTTTTCGTATCACGAGTCAAAGCATTGTGGATGGCCTCCAAAAGAAGCTGGGCGAAGTATTCCTTGTCGGTAAGACTCACTGAAGTCACTGGAGAACCTATAACCCAAGGACCAGAAGCAGAAGTAAGGACCAAATGCTGCTTCTTTACTAGAGCAGACACAGAAGGAGTTTTCGACGAGACGCTCGATGGTTCGGGAGGCTCAACCGTCTCTACAGCCCCCTTTACCATCAAGATCGGCCCTACGACAATTCCTTGGGCCGTTGCCTCGAAGGTCTTATTATCAGTCGCCTGCCCGACGGTTAGAGCATCTGCTCCCGTACTGACCTACACGGAGACGAGTCCTCCGACTGGCACTACTCCGGTCACAATTTTTTTTGCAGCTAATCCCTCTCCGACCAATGGAAGAGACGGATTCGACAGGCCCAAAAGCTCTCTTGAATCATATTCAAAGAGGGCAGGAGGAGGAATCTCTCTCGGATTAGAACAAGCAGCGATAGCATCCTCCTCATCTGTCCCTATGTATCGGGGTACAATAGACACAGGTTCTTCAGGATATTCCCAATCTGACCAAGAAGGTCCCACCTGTCCAAACCACTCAATTATAAGATGCGAAAAGGACGGACAAGCATAACAATATGATATAAACCATTTAGGACAATGCTAAGTTTAAGTAGCAATATGATAGTGATTACTGGAGAAGCATAAAAAATTACAGCTGATGTAAGGCGCAGGAGGGTGCTCTCGTCGCCTATTCTCTTCCTAGCATGGTCCAGATGACATATGCAGGTTATTGTCCCCACTACCGACCTAACATCACAGAGGTGCAAACAGTGAAATGCACAGACCAACTAAGGATAAAGACATTCTCAGGATAAAGTTCAGAAAAAGTACTATTCTTATTAATCGTGGCTACAAGGGTCTATTACAAAGACTTATCATAAGTACATAAGAAAGAAGTTTCCTAAATCTCATTTACATGTATCAACTACAAGGTCTTTGTTACACAAGTGAGCATAGAAATTCCCATGAACATAAAAGTAGGATCGTCTTCGATGGAAAGCCTTCACTGTGTGATCGATATGGGCAGAAGAGAGATATAGTCTCCATCAAAGTCTCTTCCCCACCGATTCACAGCGTCATCAGAGCCAGCCCTCATGTCGCCAAGAGAGGCTAGAGCTCCAATATATACTAAAGCAGTGGAAGACCCAGAAGCATAGCACGACTAAGTCCAATTACTCTAAAAGATCAGGGCAGAGCATGGCCGGCTATTCGTCAGGTGAGAAACTGATCTCAAACCCATGGCTTGGATCTCCCACATCCCTCAGACGTCGCTTAGAGTCAAAATCCCTAAGAAAGACATTTGCATACTTCTCAATGGCAGCGATGGCTCCTTCTACACAGAGTTCTTCTACAAGAACATGGCTCCTACAAACGAGAAAAGCCTCAACCAGCAGTCAACTTACACAAGGCCGATCGTCGCTCAAAGTTAAGTTTGGATCTCGCATGGTGGTGAAGGATGTCGAGAAGAAGACAACGACTCTTCAAACTAGATTTTCTCATTTTATAGGACCGAGAACGGCCCAGAGTGCAGGTCATATGGCCGACGGTCAGAATTCCCGCATTAATGGGATGAACCTAAGACTCAGCACTTTGAATGTTAGTCTTCGACCCTTGGAATTCCCCATATTATGGTGGCAATTAAGAGAAAAGTTCCTTAAAGAGAGAATATTTATTGCTCTTTACTTCAGAAGCTAAAGCCTTCAAACTAGAGGCATAGCCACCTGCTTGTGCCAACCTCAGAAGCAAGATGGTGGTAGACCCCCTCTCCTTCTTTTACTTCGGAAGTCGATGTCTTCACTCCAGAAGCACAGCTACCTGTCTGCGCCAATCTCAGATGCGCAAGGATGTCATACCCTTCCTTTCGTAGCCAACACCTTCACTGTTCAGAGGCACAGCTATATACCTACATTCGTATAAGGCACAAGATGGTGATATGCTCACACCATCTCCATCAGAATCTTAAGTCACTTCTCTACAAGAGACTTGGGAACTCCCATCGCAACCAATACAAGTCAGCCTGTCGTTCCAAACGCACAATAATCTCGCCAACCTGAAGCACAAGCCTACTTCTCGCCTATAGCACAATAACTCCGGTATCCCAAAACATAGTTTCATAAGTAGCTCTATATGCACAAAAGTCTCGTCGTCATTCAAAACCAAGTCCACTCGTCACCTGAAAGCATAGAGGTTCCGTCGTTTCCAGAAGCACGGTCTACTTGTCGTCCTAGAAGCATAGCAGTACTTAGTCCACACCAGAGGCACAGAAAGCATGGGTTTACCCCAATTGGTTTGTTTAACTGCCTCTTGTAGAGAAGATTGGGATTAAATCATGATTGATATCATATCTGATTGATTTAAATTTTAGACGAGGATCAATTAGACTCCAAATCTAGGATGAAATCCTAAGATTTACTCGGCTGTATCCGAGCAAGTAAATCGGCACACGCCACGTGTCACCACCTTCGATTATATTTATAACCACCAGAGATCTCGTTTGAGAGGAATCTCGATGTCTGCCACATGTCAGCGTCGCAGAAGCCCGTAACGTGCAATGACAGTAGATTCTTTCATATCTCAGAAACCGTAATGTACATCACATATGTGCTCGGTTCTCTATAAATAGAAGGAGTTCTTCTTCTACCAAAGCACTGATAGAGGAAAATTGACAATCTTCAAAGGATCTGTAATCTCTGTCCACAAAGAGTCGACCACCCTCATCCACCAATCAACCAAAGAACCAACCAAATATCTTTAAGGGATCTTCTCCTCCAGACAGCCTCTTGGTCGATGACCCATAGTCCCATCAAAAGCGACAGAGAGCTATAGCAAGGTTGATTCGTCGTCAGATCGTCAACGGAGTAAAGGAGCCGATGCAGTGCTCGATCTCCACAGTCATACTTTTCCATAAACCTCTTCTCTCTGTACTTAGAATATCCTATTTAGGACTTCCTTCTTTGTACATAAATACCTTTTACGTTAAATAAAGTAAAAAGTTTATTCAACCTTTTGTCATGTCGAACAATTACATGAATATTAGTGACATTAATAGTTAAACTTAATTGATTAGCCGTATCCAAAAATATGATATAATTATTGGGCTAACACAAAGGCATAGAAGAGATCAAGTATTGTAGCAAACTCAATCAGAGGTGGGTGTATCACCATTCATACAGTTCAGGGGGAGCTATGGGTCATCGATAACGTACAAAGTACATGATGTTCTGCTCGAGGATGCATGTGTACGGGGGAGCTTCAGTGTCGGACACGAAGGTAGGAAGGTTCAAGAGTTCGAATCTCGTGAGAATCGTATCGTCTACTTGGTTGGGACAGCCAAGGATAAAGAAGCTCATCGGAATAACACTTTCCGGTAAATAATAGGAGTCGGAGATAGGCACCCGAGACTTATGGTGAGGTTGATCGTCAGGAACTTTGATCTTGGTCGTGTCATTGATATCAGCAGGATCCTAGTGGTATAGAAGGTGCTACACATGGCATCTAGCATCGACATGGCGGTCGAGAAGCTAAAGACATGGGAAGATGCAAAGCAACTCGGGGGATCCGAGATTAGTGGCAGGGTGAGCAGGTATCTGTCATGGGACGACAGGCATGGAGTCCAATTGAGGACCCATGGAGTCAATACCCTCTTATAAGACTGGAGGAAAAGATTATTGGAGTCCAGTCTGGATTTGGTAACAACATATTTATGAAATCCAAATCTAGTTAAATATTTGATTTGATTAGATTTCGATGTCCATAATTGATGTTGTGCTATTTTGATATAATATGATTCTTATTTTAGGAAATCCTATTATGATCGAAAATAGGATGTTGATTGAATACTTTAGGCATAACAGGATTCCTATTTTATTCCTATTTAGAAAATCCTATTATGACTATAATATAATTTTCTCATCCTATATATATGGGGTGAGGGTAGAAGCATGAAGCAAGGTACAAAATGGAGATTCGGGGTGCTCATCCACAAAAAATTTAAGAAAAAGTACGTACTTTTCTCTTAGAAATTCGCCATCCAAGACAGAAGGAAGAAGAAGATCCAATCAAGGAGTCATCAACTTCGGTTAGGATGATTGATACGGATTGGTAAGTGATCTCAGTTGTAATTTTTAATTTTTCTTTTTTAGAGTGGAGAGGGGTTGAACCTATTATGATAAATGGTTCAACGTGAGTCCTGTCAATTTTGTAATTTTATCTGAGTTATTAAAGGTTGGGATTTGTTCGGGTGACATACGTCATCGCCATATACTTGTCTTCATCTTGTGCTTGGTGTTCGTTAGACGAGAGTTGGTTTTGATCAGGTGGATTGGCAAACGCTTCCGCACATGCCCAACAATGACATCCTTCTATAGCTTAGCAACATGGTACTAAAGTCATAAATATAATAATAATTAATTAACAATTACAAGATTAGGAATCAACACTCCACAAGTTGGTGCATAGATATTGCAGATGCCAAAGTTGTCAATGAACTTGGAAATTTTTTGACTTGAGGCGGCTTTGGTGAGAATTCTACAACTTAATCTTCTGTAATGAAAGCCGACACCTCGACGGCTTTGTCCTCTACTATCTCCTTAACAAGAATATTTTAATCTCAACATGCATGTGTAGAAGCATGGAATTTTATGATCAGAAATCATATGCGCCAAACACTACATGCGCCAGGAAGTTCAGACAAAAGTACTTGGACACAGCAAAGAATAGAGACATTAAAAGAAGATTTTTATTTCATATAAAAGTCTATTACATGTCTTAAAAAGGGCTGTACAAAGGAGAACTTCTACAAAAAGAAAAGACCATAAGTCTACAGCCAGGCGCAGCATCATCATGCGCCCTCGGACAGGCGCATCTAACCATGCGCTCTCAGGCGCATCCCACCATGCGCTCCCAGCCGGGCGCATCCCTTCAGCAGCTCAGTTATGTGCATCCTCAGTTATGTGCATCCCTTCAGCAGCTCAGTTATGTGCCACTCTTCCAGCCCGGATCACCGCCGTCTAAATGCTTCGACTAATGAAGCATTTATTGAGCAGAACGAGGGTGGCAATCAACCCTCTAGCTGGAGGAAGAGCTCCCCAAATCGAGGAAGAGAAGAGCACCGGAAGCCAACCTGTGGCCAGAGGAGGCTTCGAAAGAGCCTCTAAAGGCGAAGGAAGACCGCAATCGAAACTGCGGCTAAAGAAGCAGCTTTCAACACAACCAGAATGGGCAACACCTATTTTGAAGAAAGAAAGAGCCCCCAAAGCCGCAGCACCGCAATTCCGATCTGCGGCTCTCCCCATATGACGGAGACGAGGCTCGTGCATTCCTATCTTTGGATGCAACAAGCACGTTCTGCCTGCCTCAGAAGCCCTCGACTCCGACTTTTGGATGTAACACCTTCAAGTGCATCAATAAAGACAATGCGTCGCATCTTCACCCTCAGGAGCATCTCATCGACAGAATGCACTCGAGTAAACAAGTTTATTTCGGGAAGACGTGAGAGAATGAGAAACAAACTCTCTCCATGCCACTATTTATAGGCCGGGCAAATCAAACCCATGCTCCAAGTGGATGGCTCTCCGAATCCCGTGCAATGAATTTGCATTAGATGGATGAACCTGACGCTTCGAATTCAACTAAGTCACAAATGGCTATTTAAAGCACTCGAAGAACGTAACAGTCGCACCAAAAGACGTGTCAAACGGAGCGGATACGCCGGCCAGACCGCGTATCACACAGACGCGCCCCTCAACACCAAACGCTTCACAAGCATGCGCCCCCATGCGGCCCCATGCGTCTAGTGGGACGCCGATCGATGCGCCCACTCCAACAGTCCATCATCTGTCAAAGAACATTAAATGCTGAAGTCTGACAGAGTTGGCAGCACGTCCCCCGAAGACTGCAGTTGACAGCTTTTTCAGAAAACGAAGCGTCGCCAATGTCAGCATCATCATTACTTTTCTTCGGTGGTTACAAGCCATGTAGCCGCCCAACCACTTGTATGCGCCTCCGAGGCTATGCGCCCAAAGCTCTGCATGCGCCTCAAAAGCCATGCGTCTCAGACTTTCTCTCTGATCCCTAAAGACAGAAGTAAAGTCACTACTAAAGCTATGTATGTGCCTCAAAAGCCATACGTCCCAGACTTCTCTCTGATCCTAAAAGACAGAAGTGAAATCACTACTGAAGCTTCGCATGCGCCTCAAAAGCATTCGCCCTGAATGGTTTGCGACTCCCAAAGGTTACGAGCCAAAGTCTCCTCATGCGCCCAATCCCAGGCGCATCCTACCAGATCATTCTCCACCAAATCCGAGATCTCCGAGCCATGGGCCGATGACACGTGTCCTTTAACTCGATTCACCCATGATCTCAGCAACAGAAAAATCCCCTTCTCTGCTATGTACCGGCCCACAACAGCATTATGAAGAATTCAACCCCTCGATCAGGGCACATCGTCCACGCACCTCCATCAGCAATCACCACGTGGCATCCCCACGACCAGGCGCATCCTATATATGCATGCATGAGCAGCCAGCCCGTAGACTATAAATAGAGGGTTCATTTCCTTCTTCAAAAGAGGAGGACCTACACACAGAGAGACAAAAATTCGTAGACAGACAGAGACATTGCACAACCAGAGAGGCAAATATAGACACTCAATGTCTTCCTCCTCTCGGCAAGCTCCGGCACCCAGAGCAATCCAAACATTCAGAGAACCGATAACCGTCGTTAGATCGTCAACGGAGTCAACGTATTACCACTCGCTCCATCGGCACAAGGGACCCAGATAAATAAAAGTGTACTCCTAGGACTATGTCTAAGTCCTATATTGTAATACTGTTTTGTTTGTATTAAAATTTGCAATCAAAAGATTTTAATGGCAAACAAGCTGGCGACTCTGCTGGGGACCTCTTTCTCCTCCACCGAGAAAGCTGTGTCGCAATCCGACGATGTGAAGGTGGGCTCCTCCCACAAGACGCTGGTCGTACGCCTCAATCAACAGGCGTATGAGGAGTTCATCTCTGAAGACAGTGCGAGTCCTTCGAAGCAGCTGCCAAAGCCGAAGAAGACCCGCCGAGTCTGGGTGCGCAAGGTCGATGCCTTTGGCACCACCACCGAAGGGGATACGCTGATCCAGCCTTCCCTTCCTGCTGACGTCCTCAGCAACCGAGATACGCCCACCGGTGCAACGCATCTCTCAGGAAAATGTGCGGCTGACCACATTCCCCAGCTATCTCCCTCTCAGGCGAGGAAGATGCGTCGATGGAGCAGGGGCGCAGCCAATGCCCCACGCATCACCTCCGATGTGCCACAGAAGGTCTCTGTCTTTGACAGACTCATTCGCTGTAGTGGCGAGGAGAATTTGGATTCTGAGTACTATGCGCCCCAGCGGCCTGGTACAAAGAAGTCCAAGGCAGCACGGGCTATGCGTCCCAAACGTGCTATGCCAGCAGCAAGCCAGAAGCATGCGCTTACAATCATGTGCGCTGTTGATAGTAAGTTATATAAGGTTGACTCAGGTGCTGCGGCGCCAGAAATGAGCCAACTTTCAAAGTCCTTATCTCACTTGGGCGCATCTGTTGCGTTCGCAACCAAGTCGAGTAAGGCAAACCCAGTGGTCTTGAACCCCCGTGCCCCCTCAGGTTGTGCGTCTGAGGTTCGTTCAAGTCACTTTACATGTTGTTCTCCCACTACTGATCGGGGCACCTGTTTGGTGTTAGGTCAGGGGGCACGGCATTTACCTGACCACCCCGACGCTTGGCCTTGCCATGCGCCTGAAGGGGGTGCGAAGGTAGCACTCTCCTCCAACGATTTGCGTAACGTGATCACTTACAAGCGCCGATCAAGAGAGTCGACTGTCAAGCATGATGTGCCTTTCATATGGCACACTTGTGCTGTGGTCACCATCAACTGTTGTTGCAAGTCAGCAGTCCCACCAAGACAATCGATGTTCCAGCGGCTGCAGTCTTCGACACCCCTCCGACGTCATCTCGGGAAGAAAGTGTCAACAATAGAGGAGCCAGAACTAGAGGTTGCTTCATGCAATGTAATCTCCAACTCCTCGTCAGTCCGAAAAACGACTGACATTTCCTCGTCCAAGAGCCAGCCGAGGAAATCCAAAACAACCGTCTCGTCCTCCGGAGTGTTCGAAGGCACTCGGAGGAGGAAGAAGCTCTTGGAGAAAGCTGGGGGTAGTCAAGCCCTTGTTGATCCTCCTTTCGAAGACGATGGTATTCTCCAAAGCACAGCTGGGGTGGATCTTCATCCTCAGGGTGAAGTCAGCCTCCCTAACATAGCTGGGGGTCCTCTAGCCCCTGTGGACCTGTATCTCGAAGATGAAAAAGTCCTCCAGGACATGATTGGGGGTAGTCAGGCCCTTACGAATACTTCTCCCGAAGACGAAGGTGTCCTCCAAAACTTAGCTGGGGGTAGCCTAGCCCCTGCGGATCCGAGTCTCGAAGACGAAGAAGCCCTCAGAAACATAGCTGGGGGTAGCCAAGACGAAGCTCCGGAAACAACAACTCCTCTACAGGAGAGTGAGGCTGAAAGCGAAGCCTCAACCGAGCCATCCGACTCCAACCGTGTCATGACAATCTACATGGCTGGAGGTGATGTCGAGTCTGATGCGCCGCCACCAGACCTCATCCAGCGCATGGATACCTTGGAGGGAGGACTCAAAACCCTCTCTGCCTCTATGCAAACACTGACTCAAGCAGTGTTTGAGATACGGTCAGCTCTGGCTAGGACACCTTCTACCAGTCCCGACCCAGGGGCTAATGGAGAGTCAAGTGTACCCCCTCAACGGGTATCCTTGGATACGGATCGTCGCGAAGCCCCCCGGACGTCGGAGCCCTCAAATGCTCAACTCCAGGTGGTACCACCTTCCCCGACTCCCAGCTCCACGGAAGACGTGGTCGAGATGATCAGGGACCTGCGCGAGCGCTTTGAGTCCAAGATGAGACAAGAGGGGCACCAAAAGATGGGAATCCCCCAACCTTATCCCCTCGAATGGAATAAAGTGGTTTATTCTCCCAAATATAAACCACAAACACTGACGCGATACGACGGGAAAGACTCTCCACGTCGCTTCTGACGTATTTCCAGTCTCAGACGGGACATCTTCCGAAAGAGGATGCGCTGCTCACCAGCATATTTATCGGCGCACTGAAAGGAGTGGCGTACGACTGGTACTTCAGCCTCTCCAAAAATTCCATATCATCCTTCGATGATTTGATGCACCTTTTCCTCGACCATTTTTACAACAGCGAAAAGGACATGACAATGGCGTCCCTCATAGTGATACGCCAGAAGGAGAAGGAAACAGTTCGAATATTCATCGAACGCTTTCGACATGCCTACTTCAGACTGCCCTCGTGCATACGAGAACATGCGCTCCTCTCCTCCTACAGCATGAACATGCTGTCTGCAGTCAAACTCTGGCTCAACTCTACTCCTCCTCCCGACTGGAGTTTCCTGATCATCGAAGTCGAGGCCGCAGAAAAGAAGTCGGCCAATGCTCGTCTTCTGGGATTCAGTTTCTCCGCCTTTGAAGACAAGGGAAAGCGGCCTGCAGCCAACAACCCCGGACGAGAGACGAAGGGGAAACAGGCATTGACTGTCAATGCCTCAATGCACAGCACCTACTCAGAAGCCTCCACTTGTGCCAATACCAAAGGAGGTTTATTCTTTCAACGATGAAGATACCCTGCAACTCTTTTAGATACTGAAGCAGGGTGACAAGATCAAGTTGCCGGACCTGAAGCGGCCAGACTAGATTAGAAAAGTGGACAATTCGAGGTACTGTTACTACCATCGGTTTGTCGTACATCCAACCAAGGACTGCTACGTCCTCAAAAGCTACATCCAGCGTAAGATCAATGCGGATGTTATCTCCATCGACTACGATGAGAAGACGGTTTTGGCCAACATGGTGTCGCTCCAGTTCGGCACCTTGCCGCCAACTACAACACAAGATGGCGTTGTCTCCATCCCTAAGGTGATAATGGAGGTGGTTAACTTACCACATACTCGTGACAACGTGAGTGGACTCATCCCACTCACCCCATATCGAGGAGAGATCTTATGGGTTCACCCTGATCTCGTCTCCGAGGTTACTCAACCGGAGGTACGCTCTGCTTCCAAAACCAAAGGCAGGAAGATCAAGTCTTGCCGTATGGTCTCTTCCTCCGTAGAAGAGGCTCTTCCTGTACAAACGCGTTCATAACAGAAAGCCCAACCCGACGAAGCTGCCGTCGAGGTAGTGCCTCATTGCACCGTCCCTACTACCGAGGAAGGGGGTCCGTCCAAGCCTCCAGCAGCTAATAAGCAGAAGCATGTAGAGGCTCATTTCGACAGGCCTCTGCGAAAGGAGAATGCTTCGGGGCTAGCCAAGCCCGACAACTTCGACATACTGGCACAACTTGCCAGTACTCCTGCCTGCCTTTCTCTGTTTGAGCTCCTTCGTCTTTCCAAGGACACTTGCGAAGCTCTCTGTGAAGCCCTGAAGGATGCTGAGTCCTTCATCAGTCAGGTCAAGCAGCCTGAAGATCTCCCAACTGCATGTGCGCACTGTCATTGTACGGATGAGGTTATCCCCAATATAACCTTCACCCAATAAGATATGCTGCTCAAGAACAACCGACACAACAGACCGCTGTATTATACAGGATATATCGGTTCTGTCAAGATAAAGCGGATTCAAATCGATCCGGGGTCTTCCCTCAGCATCATCCCGAAGACGCTGCTCTCAACACTAGGGATCCCAATGTACCGATTGGCGCCATCCAACACAACAATCAGTGGCTTCAACGCTAGCAAGAGCGAGCCACTGGGTAAGATACGTCTAAAGTGCCATATCGGTAACCTCGGGACTGAGGTGACTCGTTTCGTCGTGGACGCCGACGTCAACTACAACCTCATGTTGGGTCGTCCATGGCTGCATAAGTACATGGTGGTGCCATCCACACTCCACAATGTATGAAGTACGTGTCCACCAACGACGTCATCCTAACGGAGTTTGCGGACATTGACCTTTTCAAAGGGGTTGAAGCCTACTTCACGGATTCCAACTTGTACAAATCATCTGACGAGGAGGAAGCCAATGATGCTGACGATGAGGCAGAAATGGCAGCAGAGCCGGACATGGAGCCTAAGATGACTCCCAGTGCTCCTTTGAAGATCCGACTCAAAGGCAAACCGCCTCAGAAGTTGTCTCCCATGAACAACAAGCTACCCGGGAAAGCACCAACTACTCCTGAAGCTCCCCTGAAGATACGACTCAAGGGAAAGCCATCTCAAACATCGGCTCCCCTCGTGGCAAAACTACAGGGGAAGGCACCCATCACCGAAGGCGCAGTTGAGGCACCTCTGAAGGTGCGTCTTAAGGGCAAGCCGCCGCAATCCAAGCTACCAGAGAAGGCCCACATAGCCCTCTCGGATGTCGAAATCGAAGCTGTGGTGGACTCTCCCAATCCAATCCCAGTACTCACAGATGAAGAGCTAGGGGAATACATCTCTGCTGATGTAGACGCACCCTCTCTGGACAATGTAATCACGCGGTATAAAATCTCGTATTTCATCAATAATAGAGTGTCTTTTAATTATTCTAGTCTTCCACTTTGGAATGCCATGTATACATTAGATAACGCTCTACGATCGTTGCAAACACAAATAACGACCGTCAATCATGTAAATCGAGTAGTCCCGTTCCAAGGGGTCTGTTCTGTAGTCCCACCGCGGAGTCGAGACGAAGAATCCATCATTTTCGGCAAAGTTGAGCGTCATAAAGACCTCCCGCCACTCGAGCCAGAACCAGATACCGACAGAATACAAATCTATCGGTATACGGACAAGTCAAAGTACCTCATCCAAAAGATGGGTTACGATCTAAAAAGCAACAAAGGCCTGAACTACGGCAAGGGTCGATGTCTTGCTCTCCGGCTTCCAACACCTGAAGGAAAGCCGCAGGACTACTATAATCGGACTCGACGGGGGATAGGCTATGTCACGCCGCCGTCAACTCCAGAGAGTTCGGAGGCAGAAGAAGCAGAAAATTCTCATTCGTCTGAAGCATCAACTTGGGATTTCGATACCAGTATCGGCTCAGTCTTCAAGAGAGTGCTGTCAGCCAACATGACATCCGTTCAACCTCAAGAAGATGAAGACGAAGATCAAGCGCCAGAATTCTTCGAAGAAGAACCCTGGGTGCAACGCTTATGAGAACAATGGGAGTCTCGTTTTGAGCTACGCGAACCCCCTACCGAAGATGAAGTCGAGCAGATCGACCTTAGGAATGGATCTTCTTCCAAACCTATCTCCATCAGCAAAAGCCTAAAAGGAGAAGACCGGGAGTCTTTAATCCAACTGGCTAAAGAATATATTGATGTCTTCGCTTGGAGCTACGAAGACATGCCGGGACTGGATCCTCAGATCGCGATGCATAGGCTCAACATCTTGCCCGATGCTAAGCCTATCAAACAACAACAGCGACGTTTTCGTCCGAACATCATGAACGCCATCGATCAGTAGGTGGACAAACTCTTGACCAGCGACTTCATCCGTGAAGAACAACACCCAGATTGGGTGGCCAACGTTGTCCCTGTCACCAAGAAAAATAGGAAGATTCGAGTCTGTATCGACTTCAGAGATCTCAACTCCGCCTGCCCAAAGGACAAATTCCTGTTTTCCATCACCAACGTGATGATCGACAACACATGTGGCTTCGAATGCATATCTTTCATGGATGGGTATTCGGGCTACAACCAGATCAAGATGTTCCTCGATGATGCAAAACATACGTCATTCAGGACTCCAAAGGGAATTTTTTGCTACACAGTGATGACCTTCGGCTTAAAGAACGCTGGTGCCACATACCAACGAGCTATGAGTACCATCTTCCGTCAGCATCTTCGCAAGATAGTCGAATGCTATGTTGACGACATTGCAGTCAAAAGCCGTCTCAAAGGAGATCACCTACAAGACCTGAAGATAGTCTTCGATCTCATGCGGGTGCATCAACTCAAGATGAATCCCGCTAAATCCTTCCTAGGGGTTTCTAGCGAAAAATTCTTGGGCTTCATTATCACGGCGAAAGGCATTCATGTCGATCCCGAGAAGACAAAGCCATCCTCGATATGGGCCCTCCGAAGAACCTCTGAGAACTTTGAGGCCTGTAGGGACGTTTGGTATACATCCGGAGCTTCATCGCAAACCTTTTCGGAAAATGTCGACCCTTTACTCAGCTTATGAAGAAGGGAGCCTCTTACGTCTGGACAGAGGAATACCAAAAAGCTTTCGACGACATCAAAGCTTACCTGACGAGTCCGCCAGTCCTAGTGGCGCCAGCCGCCGGCAAACCATTCCTCCTCTACGTCCGTGCCATGGATCATTCCTTCGGCGCTTTGCTGGCTCAGAACAGCGATACAGGCTATGAGCAAGCTATCTACTATCTCAGTAGAACACTGATCGGGGTCGAACACCGGTACAACCCCGTTGAAAAGGAGTGCTTGGCGTTGGTATTTGCTATCCAGAAGACTCGCCATTATGTCTCGGGCCAGACGATCATGTCATCTCCCGAGTCAATCCACTCAGAGTTCTCATGACAAAGCCAGGGTTATTAAATTCCCGGCTAGCTACGTGGGCGATCCTGCTAACACCATACAACATGGTATTCGTTCCACAAAAAGCCGTCAAGGGTCAGGCTCTGGCCGACTTTTTAGCTGTACACCCCATCCCGGAGTCCCCCAGACTCTATGAAGACATCCCGGATGAGGTCCAAGAATCTAACGTCACCGAAGAAAACTCCGTCTGCCAGATGTTTTTCGATGGCGCTTCAAGAACATGCCCCAAAGGCCAAATTATAGCAGAAGTGGAGGTAGTTTTGGTCTCTCCTGATCAGCTGGTCATCCAGCGCACCTACTCCCTTTCGAAGCCGTGCTCCAACAATGTCGCCGAGTACAATACGCTCATCATGGGACTCCAGCTGGCGCAACAGCTGGGGGTGGATCATTTGGAAGCCTACGGCGACTCAAAACTCGTCGTAAACCAGATCAGAGGGCTATACGAGGTTAGCCATGAAGACCTGATCCCTTACCATAGAGTTGCATTGAACATCATTTCAACCTTCGTTGGGTTCTTCATCGAACATGTACCTCGTTTATAAAATATGGAGGCTGACGCTCTGGCTGGCCTCGCAGCCTCGTTAGCAGCACCCCTCGGGACTCAACACTACGTCACGGTAGTTGGTCGAGGCTTCGTCTGTCCTAAAAATAACCTGTGCTCACAAGTGACCCATGCCAAGTCAACAAGTGCTGGTGGTAATGTCCGAGACTGGAGATTTCCGTTCATCAACTTCGCTGACTACAGAATTCTCCCAGAAGACCCGAAAGAAGCCGTCTCAGTCATGAGGTGCTCCCTTCAATTCTACTACGATACAGCTACTAAAATGTTGTACCGACGCTCCTACGATGGACTTCTTTTGCGATGTCTGTCCAACAAAGAAGCAGCCGAAGCCCTTCGAGAAGCTCACGATGGAACCTGCGGAGCCCATCAACCTGGCCCTAAGTTGCAGGATCGACTACGACGTATGGCCTACTACTGGCTAACCATAGTCGCTGACGTTGTTGACTATGCTAAGAAGTGCCATACGTGCCAGCTTCATGCAGACTTCATCCATACACCGTCAGAACCACTACATCCTACAGTCGCCTCTTGGCCTTTCGAAGCTTGGGACATGGACATTATAGGACCGATCACCCCTCCTTCATCAAGAGAACACCGCTTCATCCTAGCCTCATCGACTACTTCTCCAAATGGGCAGAAGCAGTCCCACTGGCGGAAGTGAAGAGCTCTAGGGTGATCAGCTTCATCAAGCACCATGTCATCTACCGTTTTGGGGTACCCCGGAGGATTATCCACGATAACGGTCCTCAGTTCATCAGCCATGTTTTCAGCATATTCTGTGACAAGAATCGCATCCAAAATGTGGCCTCAACCGCCTACAATCCGGCAGCAAACGGATTGGCCGAGACGTTCAACAAGACCATCGTCAGGCTACTTAAAAAGGTCATGTCATCCAACAAATGCGACTGGGACGAAAAGCTCAGCGAATGCCTTTGGGCCTACCGCACAACGGTGCGGACCCCGACGGGCAACACACCATTCTCCCTGGTCTACGGGAGCGAAGCGGTACTACCTCCCGAGATCCAGATACCCTCACTCTGCGTAGCAATCATAAACCAACTCACAGAAGAGGACAATCAACGTCGTCGTCTGCGAAAACTGGTGGCACTTGACGAAAAGCATCTCCTAGCTCAACAACGCATTGAATTCTACCAAGCCCGTATATCACAGGCTTTCAACAAGAAGGTCAAGCAAAGGACTTTCCAAGAAAGCGACCTGGTTCTGGCAGTCAGGAGGCCGATGGTGTTGACTCACAAGACACCAGGAAAGTTCGAGCCCAAGTAGGAAGGACCTTTCACCATAGAGACGGTATACTCAAACGATGCTTACCGCCTCGCCAAACCCAATGGGGACTTGTTCATAATGTCCATCAATGATAAGTTCCTAAAGAAGTACTACTCTTAACATCTTTCAAACATGTACTTCCACAAAATCAGACGCTTCTGGAACCCAGCTGTTCCGGGGCATCCTCCAGTAGAAGGACAACCACGTCCACATCACCTGTGAGTTGTCCCCCTACGCCCTACAAATAGAATCTTACACTCCGTAAGACTACGCTATCCATCATGTTTACCACGTCCACATTACCTCTGAGTAAACATCCCGTACAGACAACCCCTGTGTTGCTGTACATTGATCGCAGAACTTCCATATCCATATTACCTCTGAGTAGTTCCGTGTATCCCCCAGAATCATTCCTACCACGTCCATAACACCTCTGAGTAGGAAGATTCCATCATTTGAATCCCATATTTGCCACGTCCATATTACCTCTGAGCAAACATGTTGGTTCTCTCAAACTTATTATCTGTACCTAAAAACTAAGGTGGGCAAAAGATAATAGGTCCACACAAATCATCAAGTTCATGACAGCAAAAATGAACACATCACAAAAATTTTGTATTTCTTTATTCTAAAGAGTAAAGGATTACATTCCCCCAGCAAGAGTTGCAAAAGCACAAAAAGAAGAGACTATAATCCCTAAATGTCCCCAGGGTTGGCTGAAATCTCTTCAATCTGTCACCTCAAGTCTGTCGCTCGAGTCTCCACAGTCGCCAGGACCCGACGTTCAGCTTCTTGACGCATCGCCTCTATGGCCTCTGGAGAAGTGTCATCCTCATGCTTCTCATCCAGCTGCTGCCGCTGCTGAGCCAGAGTAAGAGCCCGGTGGGTGAAAGCTGCTTCCTCCTTCTTGAATGCTACGTGTTCAACCTGGGCACGCTCAGCATCCAATAGGAGTCGGGCCCGCTGGTCCTCAAAGTGGCAAATCTGGGCATCAACCTCCGTGATACTAGCGTCCAATGCAGTTCATAACTCTATCTTCTCCTACGTAGACTGAGACAACCGCTCCACTGTAGCTTCAGTCTCAACCACTTCGCGCTCCCAGACACCCACAGTGGCCTGATAAGAGGACTCAATTTCAGCAATCAGCTTCTCCTTTTCTGCGTCTATCAGGGCGAAAAGATCATTCCACTGGATACGCTAAAACTCGAAAAGCAGTTGATCCAGCTTAGTCACCGAGGCCTCCAGAATCTCGGCCATATGATCATGGCCCTGGTGGAAACGTATCAGGTTGATGTGTAGAAGTGCCATGGATTTTGCCATCGTAAAACTTCTATTGGTGTTCATTACTGTCGACACACCCTTCTGTAGCATCTTGTACACTGCCTCAACGATGAATTTAACATACTCATCCGCATCCGCCAACACTTGTGGTGTCATGGCAGGAGTTGGAGGAGTTACCCTGGGTGGCAGACCTGAAGAATACTCGCCTATCTCATTCTGCGATGTTTGAACATCGACCTCAGCAGACTCTCCCACACCAGGAACTTTAATTTTGCCACCAGCGCCAGAAGCCAAAATTGTAGAAGGAGTTGGATGGGGCATCGATATCGTCCTCCAAGTCGAAGAAGCAACAGAGGGCTCTTGCATCAGCAATCCCTTTTCTTTTCCCGACTCAAAGGGACTATCAGCATCCGGAGCTGCCTCCTCCACCACCGAGGCGTGATCTTTAACCAGCACGGAGCCTTCCTCTGGCAAGCTAACCGGATCAGCTCCCGTTTCCTGGCGGGGCGCGTCTTCTGGGGTCGGGCTCGGCAGACGAGTCTCCCCCTCATCATCGAATCCCTCCACGGGGACTAAATCTATCGCCACCTCCTGGCCGGCAGCCACCTCAGCTTCCATTGCTGAGCCTGGGATAGGGCTCGGCAATGCTACGGTCGACTTCCCCACATCATGACAAGGAGGAGAATCAACCCTCTTCTCTGTTGCAATCACGTCTATTGCCCCCACAACAGACTCACGCATCTCTGGAGTAACGTCTTTCGAAGACGACGAACTCTACCCCACTCTATCATCAGGAAACCCCGTGTCCATAGGACCCTCAACATCCTCAGCCTCCCTCCTAACATAATCTGGAGATGCCAGAGTCTCTACAACAACGACATCATCTGGATTCTCCTCCATGGGAGACATCATAATCGGTGGAATATGCTCTTCAGATGAGCCCGCCATCGCCTTTGGCCTGCTGCCACCAGACTTTGGAGTACGGGGTCTCCTTTTGAGCGGCTCCTACAAAAGGAAAGCATAAGTCACACGAAATATGGATCCTGAATTGGACTATATGGGACACCCTTACCTCCGTAGGTGTCGAATCCGACGACACAGTTGGTGACGATGCCTTCCTCTGCCTCTTTGACGCAAAAGAGCCAGCCTCTGTATCCGTACGACTTTTCGGTTGATCAACCGAAGGTTCGACCTGACCCCCTGGGGATGCGGCAGGGGCACCTCGATGACCCACCTCTGACGGACGGTACGATCGAACCCTTGCCGAAGTGTTTTCGGTCACCGCTAACGGGCTGTCTACAACAAGACTGGTCTCCCTATCATATCCGGGAGGCATGGCAGCCATAACACAGTAAAATTTGGCGGCTGAGAAAAGAATCGACAGTCGTGGATTCTGGACGGACAGCATAAAGCGAGCTCCAGTACATCCGGCATTATAGTAATACCAAGCTCGTGCACCATCCAGCAAGCTCCCAGCGTACCCCAGGGTGATACTGGGATTATCCAACATTAACTAAGCATAACCGAATTGCCGTGAAAAATGGCTCGGTAAATATGGTTCCAGGTAGCACTGGTTCTTGTTCCGGTACACCAGATGGGACGGCCGAATACTTTACAACCAGCAGAATCCCCATGGAGACAGAGTGATGGCATCTTCACCCAAATCCATCAAGTCTTCACCGGCCTCAAAACACGAAAAGACAGGTCCTACTTTGGTGATCTCCCACACCTGAATGCGGGATAAAACCTTCCTGCAAACAGGAACGCCAGAATGCAACCAGCTCCTCTGGTGGAAACGGCGAAGGAATGGATCTCTGGCCCTATGGTCTTCTTCCGAGCCCGGACTCATCACATTTGGATGGTGTAAAATTAACCACCCCATCAGATAGTGAAATAGCAGTTCAGCACGCGGGAAGTTGTCATTCCTACCGCGATCGTGAACCACGTTTCCTGTAAACTCCCGTAAACCTCGCAGCAGGTTACACACCATCGCGGGGAGTAGAGCCAGGCGCCGGCCGAAAACCAACTTCACTGTTGGCAGGATTAAGTTTCGAGTCACCCTCTCTACGGAGCATGACCCGCCCGAGAAGACGTAATCCCGAAGCCAAACCATCAGATATGCAACTAACACTACTTTCGACGACATCCAATGAGTAAGGTGCCAGAAACAGCTATAGGAGCGTTCATCCGACTCCCGATCCTCGTTTTCCCGGGAATTCTTCTCACCCAACCTGCTCATTTCGGAAAGCACTTCGCTACGGGAAAGCGCTGGCGGAGTGGTAAATTGAGAGGGATCCTCTTTGTCTTGCCTGAAGACGTAATCCCTCCAGGCGGTCACATGAGGTTGCGACCCGCTCTTATCCCTCTTCTGCATATAGTAATGATAACTCGCCACTTCCTTGAAGACGGCCATCATCTTTTCAGCTTTGTCCCCCAGGACTTGGAACTCCTCGTTGGTCGAGAAATATTCCTCATAAGGTTCTGACCCCCAAGGCAGTCTTGACACTTCGTACATTTCATGGAGTGCAAGTCCCAGCTCCTCCACCGGGGTAAAGAACGTCCCGGTTTGGGTGTTAAACATCTCCAGGAGCGTGAGGAACATATGTCGGTTGATGTCAACACCTGCCTGAGTAGCACGGATCGCGGAAGTCAATCCCATCTCTTGGAGTTCGGTTTGAAACCGTGACAGCATCCAGAGTGTCAGTTTGTGTCACGACCCGCACCCACCGTGAGGGTACGAGTACGTAACAACGCCCAGCCTACGCCGCAGTGTCGGCGGTAGAACGCTGTCCTAGGTCATGAACTATAACTAGCATAATATGAATACTCTCCATAAGGAGGCCAACACAGAGGTACAACTCAATCACAATCTAAGGTAGAATGATAAAGATAGATAAACATGAAATCCAAAAGAGATACAGGAGATAGAAGTCTAAGTGTCTAAGATACATAATCCCAGAAATACATCTCAAAACTCAAAATACAGTAATCCACAAGTAAATACAACTCCAGACGAAATGAAATAACTATCTAAACAACCTCTATTGTGTCTTCTCTAGGCTAGCAGGCAATCACAGGCTATCTGTAAAATTTATCAATAAGTCCAGTCAGGACAGGAGCGAGTACAGTACATCTCAACAGATCATAGCAGGTTAGAAAATATAATCATGCAGTAAAGTAAGATACAGGTACTGAAAGAAAATAGTATGTAAACAGAGAGAGAACTGTAATAAAAATATCTACTATACATAGAGAACTAGCAGTGACTAGTGAGTCAGAGTACAATATGAACATGTAATACTCCCCCGTACCCCCAATCAATACACAAGGATCCAGCCAGGTTATGTTATATGATGCTATGTAACAGACCGCGAAGGTGATAGACCCCGAAGGTGATAAGCCCCCGAAGAGTGGTAGACCCCGAAGGTGATACATAGTAGTCCCATAAAAATGGGGATTCTGGGGGTAATCCAACAGTATAAGTCCCATAAAAATGGGGATTCTAGGGGTAACCCAACAGTGTAAGTCCCATAAAAATAGGGATTCTGGGGGTAACCCAACAGTGTAAGATTCCAGGAAGACTCTACGATCATGAGGGTACATGTCGTAAGTGATCAAAGAACCAAGAAGCATATGATACGCTATGAAAGTGAAACGCACAGAACATAGAGTACCCGATGCTCCCTAAGGATAACATCTCAAGAAAGGATCCATATAGTACCAATCCGTGTGACCAACATGACAGTACAAGTAAAGTAATCTACTGCAGGAAATAATTCTAAGCAGGATATGAAATGATCAGAGAATGTACTCGCCTGATATCTGAATGTCCAAGGTAAAGATACTGTCCGAGGAGAGGTGTCTGGCTCCTAATTAGAATAGCACAAGTCACAACATATCCAGAAGGGTAATATAGAGTACTACAATGCATTCTACATGAATCTAGGTCAAACTAGACCAAAGTCAACCCTTGGTCAACTCTGGTCAACTGTACTAGTCAAACTAGGTCAAACTAGGTCATGTGCTAACCCGGCAAGTCTTACTAGGCCTAACCAAGACTATCCTAGCAAGCACACATCAATATAAGACTATACAAGCCAACATACACCCAACTCTATGTAGCATGCAATTATTCAATACTCAAATAGGCAAGAATTCACATTGGATATACACTAGGTAATCTTTTACTTTAAGCTATATATGTCTACACATATATACACATGCATATATTGGTATTCAACATTAGGTCTATAATCATGGCATTTCAAATGGTTATATAAACTTATATATAACAACACAATATGCTAACATATATATAATATACATATATAGCTAAGTTAACTATATTCATAAATACTTATTTAAGAGACTATGTATGTGTATGTGAACATGGCAAAGGGGCAAGTGAGGGTTAAATGGGCATACATAGTGTATACATATCAAAGAGTGTCAAAGTGTAAGTGAACAATGTGTCAAGTGTGATAGTGTCAACATAGTGTAAGGGGGTACATGAGGTAATATAGGATTTGTGTTAACATAGAACATTACATCTTATTAACTTGTATATTTCATACATTACATCTATTATTACATTACATTCATGCTTTCATTCATTCATCATTCATTTATTCTCTTGCACTACTATATGTACCATACATTGCATACTATGGAACCTACATATTCATTACAAGCCATACTTATACATGCTTACATTAGATAGAATACTTACACCTCGTACATCATTTATTTAACCATTTACTCATGCTTGTATTCTCTATTTAGTTACATAATGTATATACATTAACATGGGTTAAAATCAAATAGAACATTATATTACACACAAGGGTGCACAAAATGCATATGCCGAATAGTAACTCCTACTAATAATCAATACTATACCATCTCAGCATGAAATAAAATTTAGGATTAAAGTATGTTATAGATCTATGTGTTAGCTTTTCGAAACTTTAAATGGATCGCATTTACATTTCCGAAAACTCCCGGAATCGCGAAAACACCGAGAACGCGTTTGTCTTTCGTACATTTGACACTCAAATAATTCTCCAGAAAGTTACAGAAAGAATCAGGCCTATTAATACATATTTTTGGAAAGCTAACTTCAATATGCTTCTTTTAAAAAAGCGGGAGATTAAACTGAGCTTTGAGCTAGAAGTAATGATATTTCTAAGTTAGGGCTGAAATTAAAAACGTGGATAAAAATCATGACGGATTTAGATAGTTTGAGCCAAAAGAATACACAATATATATCCTAATTATCCACAACAATAATAGCAATAATAATATGAGGAACCACACTCGCAAACTTGATTATATAATCATCATGAACCATTTATTACATATATAAATATAGATACACTCTCATTACAATATATATATATATATAAATCTATATATGTAACATGAACACATCCAAACACAAAGGACACTCCTATGACCTCCAAATGGACACAAAATAGACACAAATGGAGATACAACCATGGGGGTCATTCCTATGGGTTCAAAATAGACCTATATGCATAAGAAAATGAAAAGGAGAAGGGATTTATACCTCCCGGTAGATCGAATCGAAGAAAAACCTTCCCGGAGCGACATCGACACGTAGAGATTCTAAAAGGACACGAACGAGCTCCGAATCCTCCCTAACTTGGGTAGCTTCCTCCTTGGCTAGAATGGAGAAGAAAAAAGAAGATTTGGTAGTGAAATGGAAGGATTTGGTAGAGAAATTGCTAGGGATTGCTCTCTAGGAATTTGGGGAAGAACAAGAGAGAGAAAAATAGATGGATAATGACAAATGGGAGGCTCAACCCTATCCTTATTGTGGCTGGCCATAAGGTGGTTTTGTCCTATTAGGAAAAGTCCAAAAGCCCTTACTAGCCTATTCTATGAGTATTAGGAAAGGCTAATTGGTTGGGGCTAAATTAGTCATTCTAAAGTCTCTAATCACACTAACCTTATCCATAATAATTAGTCTAACCTCTAACTAAAATATTTCTATCATGTGGACTAAAATTAATATCATGTGGGCCATGCCTAACTAGTGTGTGGGTCCCACTAGAGTCAAACTACCCCCGGGTCCCCGTTTCAAGTCGGATTGAGTTGAAATTCGAACCCGACTCAAATAACCCCAAAACAATATCATAAATAATAAAATAATATCAAAATAATTCAAAGAGGTCAAATGCAAAAAATATCCTTAGGCCAAAAATGACATTAAAATATCATAATCACATGGTTAGGCTCTAGGTCAAACAGTCTATAGGGTTTCACTAGCAAAACGTCAAAACCACAAGTCATTGATTTAAATAATTTTAAAATAATTTAAAATCACCAAAAATCATATAATGAATTAAATATTATTATTAAAATAATTATAAACACAGAATTTTAAAATTACTCTCATTTGGAAAACTGGGTGCTACAGTTTGTCCCATTTGGCAACGTAATGACACCAACCCTCTACCCGGAATTCAACTTTCGGGTACGATCGCTCCATCAACAATATGCGATTGGCAAAAGTCGAAGCGCCGAAAGCAAATGTATTGAAGGGAATATCACTGTAAATGCTCCCAGGACGTAGAGTCCGCCAGGTGAAAGATGGCCCAGACCGCACGGCGGCTAAAGTATTCCTTTGATCGAAAGTAGAGTCGATCTTGAGGATACCTGCTACCGCTCCTCCCTGGGATGGGGTTAATTCCCAAGACATCCTCCTCTTGCAAGCAAGACAACAGAAGGCCGTCAAAGTCCATTGACGTTCAAGCTGCTTAACGGTCATATGACTCCTCTTGCTGTAAAAAACCAATCTTCCTTGACCTTCAACACCTTTGCTTCAATAGAAGTAAGGCGGTCTCCAAACAGAAACTCGGGCTTCAGGAAGGTCATGTTATCGGAAGTGGCAGATTTCAAAATGCCACGCTCCATCATCCGTTTGAGGAACCCATACGGTTGCTCCCGGATTTAAATCATTCTCTCGGAGACTGATTATAGCATGATACCAGCTCGAGCAGGATTTATCACCTCCTCATCGTAATCTACTCCCATCTGGCAGAGGACAGCATCCAGAAGTACCTCATTCAGGAGTGGGACAGTCATCGACATTGTTGAAGGCAAAGATTCAGCGATGTTACAAACAAAAGAATCTGAGCCTCGTTCTCATCAAGAGCGCGTCAGGCTCATGCACATCTAAAAAGGAGCTTCGGCGCATCATGTGCGTCAGCAGTAAAGCTTCGGCGCATTATCTGGGCTTTAAACCCATGCGCGTCAGCAGTAAAGCTTTGGCGCATCTTCAGGGCTTAAACCCATGTGCGTCAGCAATGGAGCCTCGGCGCATCATCAGGACTCAAGGTCCATGCACGTTGGTGTATGTATGATACGAGAACGGGATGATAAAACTCACCAACTACCGATGGCCGAACTTCAACAGGTAGACGGGGAACATCAGCCGCAACAGCCTCTACAGGCTCTTTTCCTTTGCCTCGTCCCTTCCCAGCACCACCACGAGGAGTCTTGGGAGCCATTTCTTGAAAGGAGAAAGTTAGGGTTTTTTCAAAAAAGAACTCTAAAAGACAGAAGCAAAGAGAGGAATCAGGCTAGAACTCTCTCTCTCTCTTCTCCTCACACCTATTTATAGGCTCAGTCGCATGCGTGAACCGATGAAGTGTGACCTCAGCCGCCATTTCGGGTTCTGTGAAGAGATAACTGCAGATAAAACTAAAAAGATCAACATTAATCTTCTTGGTTATCGAGGCGTTATCATTTGCATTTACTGAGAAGAGCATGCGCCCCGTCACTGATGCGCGGAGTATCCATACGCCTGAACAGACATGTGCTCCAACCACCATGCTTCTTATTCAAAGTATTCCAAAACTTGACAAAAAAGTTTTGAAAACTTTGAAGAGGGTCTTATAGAAGCATGGAATTTTACGATCAGAAATCTTATGCGCCAAACACTACATGCGCCAGGAAGTTCAGACAAAAGTACTTGGACACAACAAAGAAGAGAGACATTAAAAAAAGATTTTTATTTCATATAAAAGTCTATTACATGTCTTAAAAAGGGCTGTACAAAGGAGAACTTCTACAAAAAGAAAAGACCCTAAGTCTACAGCCAGACGCAGCATCATCATGCACTCTCGGATAGGCGCATCTCACCATGCGCTTTCAGGCGCATCCACCATGCGCTCCCAGTCGGGCGCATCCCTTCAGCAGCTTAGTTATGTGCATCCTCAGTTATGTGCATCCCTTCAGCAGCTTAGTTATGTGCCACTCTTCCAGCCAGGCTCACCGCCGTCTAAATGCTTCGACTAATGAAGTATTTATTAAGCAGAACGAGGGTGGCAATCAACCCTCTAGCTGGAGGAAGAGCTCCCCAAACCGAGGAAGAGAAGAGCACCGCAAGCCAACCTGTGGCCAGGGGAGGCTTCGAAAGAGCCTCCAAAGGCGAAGGAAGACCGCAATCGAAACCACGGCTAAAGGAGCAGCTTTCAACACAACCAGAATGGGCAATACCCATTTTTAAGGAAGAAAGAGCCCTCAAAGCTGCAGCACCGCAATTCCGATATACGGCTCTTTCCAGATGACGGAGACGAGGCTCTAGCATCCCTATCTTTGGATGCAACAGGCACCTTCTGCCTGCCTCAGAAGCCCTCGACTCCGACTTTTGGATGTAACAGTCACCTTCAAGTGTATCAATAAAGATAATGCGTTGTATCTTCACCCTCGGGAGCATCTCATCGACAGAATGCACTCGAGTAAATAAGTTTATTTCGGGAAGACGTGAGAGACCGAGAAACAAACTCTCTCCATGCCACTATTTATAGGCCGGGCAAATCAAACCCATGCGCCAAGTGGATGGCTCTCCGAATCTTATGTAATAAATTTGCATTAAATGGATGAACCTGACGCTTCGAATTCAACCAAGTCAAAAACGGCCATTTAAAGCACTCGAAAAACGTAACAGTCGTACCAAAAGATGTATCAAATGGAGCGGATGCGTCGGCCAAACCGTGTCTCACACAGACGCATCCCTCAGCACCAAGCGCTTCACAAGCATGCGCCCCCATGCGGCCCCATGAGTCTAGTGGGACACCGATCGATGCGCCCACTCCAACAGTCCATCACCTGTCAAAGAACATTAAATGCTGAAGTCTGACAGAGTTGGCAGCACGTCCCCCGAAGACAGCAGTTGACAGCTTTTTCAGAAAATAAAGCGTCGCCAATGTCAGCATCATCATTACTTTCCTTCGGCGGTTACAAGCCACGTGGCCGCCCAACCACTTGCATGCGCCTCCGAGGCTATGCGCCCAAAGCTCTGTATGCGCCTCAAAAGCCATGCGTCTTAGACTTTCTCTCTGATCCCTAAAGACAAAAGTAAAGTCACTACTGAAGCTCTGCATGCGCCTCAAAAGTCATACGTCCCAGACTTCTCTCTGACTCCAAAAGACAGAAGTGAAGTCACTACTGAAGCTTCGCATGCGCCTCAAAAGCCATGCGCCCTGAATGGTTCGCGACTCCCAAAGGTTACGAGCCAAAGTCTCCTCATGCACCCAATTCCAGGCACATCCTACCAGATCATTCCCCACCAAATTCGAGATCTCCTAGCCATGGGCCGATGACACATGTCCTTTGACTCGATTCATCCAAGATCTCAGCAACAGAAAAATCTCCTTCTCTGCTACGTGCCGGCCCACAACAGCAGTATAAAGAATTCAACCCCTCAATCAGGGCGCATCGTCCATGCGCCTCCATCAGCAATCACCACGTGGCGTCCCCACGACCAGGCGCATCCTACATATGCACGCATGAGCAGCCAGCCCACAGACTATAAATAGAGGGTTCATTTCATTCTTCAAAAGAGGAGGACCTACACACACAGAGACGAACATTCGTAGACAGACAGAGACATCGCACAACCAGAGAGGCAGATACAGACACTCAACGTCTTCCTTCTCTCAGCAAGCTCGGGCACCCAGAGCAATCCAAACCTTCAGAGAACCGATAACCATCGTCAGATCGTCAACAGAGTCAACGCATTACCACTCGCTCCATCGGCATAAGGGACCCAGATAAACAAAAGTGTACTCCTAGGACTACGTCTAAGTCCTATATTGTAACACTGTTCTGTTTGTATTAAAATTTGCAATCAAAAGATTTTAATGGAAAACAGCATGGTTCTATCATGCCGAACTGGATTGTGTACAATATCACAAGCAACATTGTTATTATAAAACAACTGCATATGATGATTATGTCTAACTCTCAAATCTTGTCTAGGAAGCTTAAGCCATAATTAAATCTAACAAATTTCTAGTACCATACTTTTGTATTCAGGTTTTGCACTCGATTTTGCAACCAAATGCTTCTTCATTTTTACTTCTCCAAGTAATCATGTAATCTCCAACAAAGGTGAACTAACCGAGAATCGAACGCTTATCTTTAGTTAAACAAGCCCAGTACCTATCAATATAACATTCAATTCTTAAATGACCCTTCCTCCTGTATAAAAATCATTTCTACAGACTTCTCTTTAAATATATCAATGTCCTCAAGTATTTCAATATCCTCATGACCATATTCATATGGTGTTCTCCTGTATCATGCAATTATTGACTAACCACACTTAAAACATGAGCAAGATCAGGCCTAGCATGCATTGAATACATTAATACTGGTCTGGATCACTGCTAAGATTCAATCCCTCTTCTAGTGGACATTCCCCATTACATCATGTCATCTACGTAAAGAATAAACGTTGTAATATTTTTTGTTTTTTTGCTTCAGAACAAAATGTGATCACAATTACTTTGTTGTAGCCAAATGATCTCAACGATAGGTAGGCTTGATGCGAGGGACAAAAGTGAGGGTTTTGCCCTATCATTACAATAATAAGCCACAAGGAGGGAGGCACGGACTACCTCAAGAAGGTGATGATTCTATCCTTCGGCGACTCTATTTATCCAAGGAGTACAAGATCAAGTGATTTGATGAATGATACCATGTTTACCAAGGAATGTACGAAGTTCAGAGTAAATATATTCACCCCATCATCATCACGGAGAACTCTTATATTATTTTTGTACTCTACCTCCACTATTTAATAGAATTTTTGAAATATAAAATTAACCTGATGTTTTGACTTTATTATGCAAATCCATATCATGCATTTGCAATCATCAATAAAAGTAACAAACCATCGAGCCCCACCAAGAGTTACAATCTTAGATAGACCAAAACATCTAAATGTACTACTAAAAATAGAAATGAACTTTTATTTAAATATGGTGGAAAAGAAGTACAATGACTTTTAGCCAGTTCACAAATATAACATCAAAATTGACAAAAATCAATATTGATGAATAAACTAGGAAATAACTTGTTAAGATAACCAAATGACGCATTTTCAAGTCGCGATGCAACAATCACACTTTGGACCATTTATTCATTTTATTCTGAGACCTTCTAAAACAAGAGCCTTAGTCAACAAATCCATACATTTTGACATCGACCAAGTTGTGTAGTTTTCCATGTCTAATATTATATCCAATCGTGTTCCTTATCATGGTGTATTTATAAAACAAAAATAAGGCAACAAATTGTGTAACAATGTAAGGTGAGGGTTACTTGATCCAGTGAGAGTTAGTTATAATTTAATAGGAAAACAACATGGACAATATCAAGATTAAGTATGTCAAAAAGAGAATTGAATCCCCTACAATAAGGACTATATTACCCTCGACAACATTGCTAATGTTCGTGTGGAGGGGATTAATGAGCGAACTTGTTTAGCATCATAAGTTATATGTTCAGTAGCACAAACATCAACTATCAAAATATTATTCATAATATGAGAAGAAGAATTAAGTGACTTTCTCTCTTTACTTAATGAAGTACATAATATTGACGCCTTCTCCAATCATTCTTAGCTTTAACTATTAAGACCTGAATTTGTTACAATGGAGATCATGAGATTTATCCTAGTTGTCAGGATATATAGTCAATTAACTCAAAACATCATCTCTTGGTATGTCCCGAGAGGCCATAATGTTGACACTTACCTAGAAGATGGTATGAAACATTTCCAGTAGTAGCGGATTGATCTCGACTAATCTGTCCGAACCATTTTTGGTGTTGTCAATTTTTTGGGGCGGATCCGTTAGACCAACTATGTAGTCCATGTGCCTACTTGCCATCACCGTAGTTTCAATCTTTTCCCCTTCTATTTTTATGGTTTCTTTTTGTCAACTTCACGCTTGTTGTAGGCGTAGGACAATTGGAGACTACATGAAGGGCTCTTACGCAAAACCTCTCCATGGACTTGATCAAAGTCATCATCTGAGCTGCAAGAAAAAGATACATCCTATTTTTGTTAGTTTATTTCTGGTGAACTTTGATATATTTTCCATACTCTATTGCCACTTTGTTAAAGTGGTCCAACTCATGAAATATTTCAGTTAGTGCTCCAAAGTACATAGCTAAATGTCGACAATTTTTTGAAAGACATGATGCTTTTTGAAAATAAGGTGTACATTCGAACTTCATCATTTTCATCAAATTATTTTGTCTTAAAAGTGTCCCTATTTTTTTTGAAGTAGGAAGACGAATGTACTGCTTCAATAATTTATTGATGACAAAATCAATATTTAATATTCTGATCTTCAAAGGATCAATCATCATACTTGACATCTTTTTTTTCTGGAGCCTTGATAGATCGACGAAGATATCCTATCATGTTCTTTCCAGGGATATTGGTTTGAATTAGGGGAGCCCATAAATCGTATTTCTTCGCATCATGCAACATACCAATACACAAATTTGAATTGTCCTATTGTATTGTAATCAGAGCAAAGAGTGACCTAATACAATCTTTACCAGCCATTGATGCGATGAAAATCTGGATAGCAACGACAAAAGTTGATTGATGTTTTGTTCTGATTCAGAGAGGATAACAACGACAATAAATAGCTCACTAAGAAAAAACAAGAAATCGCTTTCTAATGAAGAGCACGACTTTCAGAGGACATCAATGACAAGAATTCGCTAACTAATCAAGAAAGAGACAACAAATATTGGATTGGTACAAGAGAGTTCAAGACTCTTATGGACATTCACGTCTGTACATCTAGACACTATATTGAGTCGGTGTTGCCCGGAACACAAAATAACCTCTAGATGGATAATTATTATTATGGTCCGAATGTGTTACATAGTATTTAGATCTTTGCAAATATAGTTGGAATTAGATTTGCTTATAGGCATTATAATTTCTAAGATACTTTTGGAACTTATGAGTTCTATTTTTTTGCTTTTCAAACTCATCAATTAAAAATCGTTGGATTACATACATCTCATCTTTTAATTGTAAGTTCCTAAAAAATTAAAATCTAAAAATAATCCGTCTGTCATAATTCTATTATATATTTCTATTTTGATTTCCTAATTGAGATTATGTAGTTGGACTATTATAATTTTTATTTGAAGTTTCACAAGGCTAACTACTTATTGGCGGCTATATGAATTTGTTTCGCAGGTATCAAGTTTTTACTATGGGCCTGTTTGGTAAACTGTATTTGGAGGTGGGATTTAGACTTTATGGATTTGGAGAGAAATCCATGGAATCCTATGTTTGTTGGAGATGGATTTGGATATGGAAAGTGTGACAAAATCTAGGACTTGGATTTGGGAGAAAAAAATTAGTTATTCTTTAATAATTTTGTTAAGTAATAATTTTAAGTTAATAATTTATTAATTAATAATTTTATCATTTAATAATCCTAATTAATAATTTATTAATGTACTAATCATAATTATAATAATTTTATTAATCATAACCATAATCTTAATTAGTAATTTACTAATTAATATCCAATTATAATCATAATTAATAATCTATTATTATTATAATATTAATTAATAATTTGTTAATAACTATTTTATTATAATCTTAATTAATAATATTTTAATCATGATTAGAATCATATTTTATGATAATTTAATTAATAATTTACTAATCATCATTATATTAATTTATAATTATTATTTTTAAAATATTTAATTTATAGTCAATTAAAAACCAACTAATATTTATTTAAAAATTAACTAATCGTTAATTGTTAATTATTAAACGTTAATTATTAATTTTATAATTATAATAATCATTATTTATTTAAAAAATATTAATCATTAATTATTAATCGTTAATTATTAAAAATTATTAATTGTTAATTATTAATTACTAATCGTTAATTATAATTTACAATTATTAATCGTTAACTAAAAATTATTAATCGTTAATTATTAATTATTAATCATTAATTATAATTATTAATTATTAATTATTAATTATTAATCATTAATTATTAATCGTTATTTATTAGCCGTTATTTATTTAAAAATTAACTAATCGTTAATTATTAATTTTATTATTACTAATCATTAATTATAATTTATAATTATTAATCTTTAATTAAAAATTATTAATAATTAATAATTAATTTTTAATTATAATTTATAATTATTAATTATTAATCCTTAATTATTAATCGTTATTTATTAATCATTATTTATTTAAAAATTAACTAATTGTTATTTATTAATTTTATAATTAATAATAACTAATCATTAATTATTAATTATTAATTATTAATCGTTAATTATTAATTTAATAATTAATAATAACTATAATTTTAATAGCTTAATTATTGATCATGACTATAATTTTGTTATTAATCATAAATCCAAATCCTATGTTTGGTTGGAGTTGAATTTGGACTTGAATTTTGAAATACATGATTTGAATTTGAATTTAAATTTTGAATTTCTAAATCCAAATCTAAATCCAAAATTCAAATCTATTTACCAAACAAGCCCTATCATAGCACAACTATATGTGTGTGTCCTATATATGTACTTTATAAACGGAGGGGGAAGACAAGGGACCAACGTGGAAAATAATGCCCTCTTTCCGAGTCACATGCTAAATAGTAATCCAGTTCATGTTGTAATTACCAATTCAAGAGTGGAGTTGTACCTCATGGATCTGGATAGTGTACTTAACTTTTTGTGCTTTAAACTACTTTACTTTTCAGTTATATAATTATCCAAAATTGCACTATGGACCGGGAGAAGAGACTATGTGTCAGTCAGTCTCTCGTATAATTATCCAAAGTCTATGTATTTTATCAACCATTTGTTTAAAAAAAGATATAATTTAAGTTCCGTAGCAGTAATTATTTTTTCAAGTAGTTTAAAATAAAATTTAAACTTAAATCCTCATAACTGCATTAATATGTATAAATACTAAATATTTAGAACTTAAATTATATTTAAACTAACTATATGATATTATCTATCTAAACACACAATGTTATAAATATCGCTAGGCAGAATCGGTGCGCCATGGGCCGCCTAGTGCCTAGGGCGCTTAGGCGTCCAGTTGAATTTTTTTTCCTTCAGTATGTATAGTAGTGTCTCTGTACATAATTTGTATGTTAGATATTAACATAAAAGTTAATATTATTTTGTGGCCTGCAGGATGCATATAAGTCAATGTTTGGTGATATGTACGTGGGTTCGAATTTTATTTTCTCAACTTTAGGTTTTTTTTTTTTTAAGAAAGAGGAGAGAGACGAGAGAGAACAGCAGCAGTAGCAATAACTCTCCCCTCCCCTCCCATCTCTCCCTCTCCCCTCCCCTCATAGTAACCACAACCACTAGCCGCCTCCGCCAGCTGCCTCCGCCAACCGCCTCCGCCAGCTGCCTCCGCCAACCGCCTCCGCCAGCCGCTTCCGCCTCCGCCAGGTAAATTTGTTGATTTCAGAAATTTCATAACCCTAAATTTTTAAGTCTAATTTTTTCAGGTAATTTCATACAGGAGGTAAATTTTAGAAAAATTATAAAAAAAGGGGTAACTTTTACGAAATTACAAGTAGAGGTATAGGACGACATCACTAGTGGCGCCAGACTGGAGCCCCCTGGTGGGCGCCACTAGTGATGGCGCCAGACTGGTGGGCGCCACTAGTGGTGGCGCCAGATTGGCTGGTTGGCTTTTTTTTTTTTATTTTTTTCTTCCTCTCTCCTCACTCTTAGCTCTATCCAACGTTCAAAATTACTGTATAACGGTCCTATTTCTATCCGTTGGAGATTGGATGTATAAAAATGGTGGATGTGAGAGAGGTTCATCCCCACTTCACTCTTTCTAATCTTCTTCACACATTCTATTATTCGTGGCCTCTATCTTCTCCAATAATTTCTACAGATTAGAAGTCCATTTTTTTATATGGATCAAAGTGTAAGAATATTGTGCTCACATGAAGGTTCAGTAAATGGGTTATCATAGGAAGGGGGTTTTACGCAAATTCTTATAATCAATCGTAGTACTACATTTGATAGTCTAAGAACTCTGATTAGTAACTCTTTTTTCTATTCGATACGAATTTATTTTAAGACGTGTTTTTGTTTCTCATTGTTTGTTAATAGATTCTGATCAAGCATGGAATTTTGTTCTTGAAGTTAATTTGCAATCGCCTTTTATAAGTATTTTTGTTACTCAAGTTTCTCCACCACTTGAAACGTTTTCACGTCTAGGTGCTTCTAATTATCAAGTGGGTGCTAGTTCTTCTCGACTACTGCCAACTCACGAAGAAGAACAAGCAGTAGATCTACCTAGTAATGATAATTTTGATGATTTTCAAAATAAAAATAGTGGTGATTTAATTGAAAATATAGATGAAGATTTTGATGATACTGTTAGTAGTGGTACCACTCATGAATTATTTGTCGGACAACAATTTGCTACACGGCTTGAGTTTAGAAATTTTATAAGTAATGTAGCAATCGAACACAACTTTACATGTTCAACCGGTAGCATGAACAATTCTAGAGGAATAATTTACACTTGTGATCAACCAACTTGTAATTGGAGAGTATATGCTGGCCCTTGGCATAGGACAAATATTTTTATTAGTACATTAGAAAGTCGACATTCTTGTTTAAGTGGACTAACAAGAGGATGTCATCCATTAGCTACTGCTAAGTGGATTAAAAATAAGATTATTGATATAATTAGGGATAATCAGTCCTATAGTCCATCGCAAGTAGTAAAGGATATCTGTATACATAAGCAAAAAACGACATCGGGAGCATCGGGAGGTATAATATGCGGCATCCACGTAACCTATATGGATA